>PISX010000165.1:0-364053 GCA_004024625.1 Mellivora capensis
AAAAAAAAAAAGAAAAGAAAGAAAAAGAAAATCCATCTTTCCTGAGGAAGGACCATTCTTCAATCATCCCAAACTCCCAGTAGTAGATTGCCTGCCTCTCTGAGTAACTTCTTTTAATGTTCAGCACCCTTTATTGTCATAAAATTCTTCCAGATAGTGCATACTCTTTTTTTTAATTGTCAACTTATTTATTTATTTACTTATTTATTTTGAGAGAGAGGGGAAGAGGAGGAGAGACAATCCTAAGCAGGCTCCATGTGGAGCCTGATGTAGGGCTCAATCTCATGATCCTGAGATCATGACTTGAGCCAGAATTAAGTCTGACCCCTAATCGACTCAGCCACCCAGATGCCCCAATATTGCACACTCCTTAAGTTATCGTGGAAAGGCACGTGTCATTCTGCTGTCTATGGAACAAGAAGACTCTGCCAAGAGCCCTTTAATTCTTTGATCCTCTTCTTACTCATTTTTCTTTCTCTTCTCACATCCATTGTTTTTTCCCAGAAGTCCTCACTTTCCTTACAGATCTAACTGATCAACTGTTAACTGATATCCCTTAGATGCTTTTCTAAGTTTTCTCAAACTTTGCATCTCCAAGTCTGTTCCTTGAGTTTCCATGTCAGTGTCATCTGGGAACTTGTTAGAAATGCAGACTCTCAGGCCAGCTGAATTAGAGCCTGCGTTTGCACAAGATCCTCTGATGATTCATATGCATACTACAGTTGGGAAACACTAGTCTGGAACGAAGGACTATTACTATAAATCACTTTGAGTAAAGCAGAAACCATGGAACTCTCATTCTTGTTTCTACTATTATTGTTTTGGGGAAATTTTTATGGTGTCATGGGTTAAACATGAAATCTAAGATTGCTGAGGCAAGATCCACTTCATTCTCTACGCATCCTTACCTTTTTGTTTGGTTGGTTGGTTTTAGCTTTGTTAGCTAGTTTTCAGTAGTTTGTAATTCACCCACATTTTCAGGATCATGCTATCCCAATTATCACCTATTAAATGAATTTCCTAGGATTTTTTTTGGCTACAATAAAAATTAAGAAAAGGAAATTATTCATCTTTTCTAGCAGGAGTATAGAGTCCATATTTTTCCTCTTTGAAACAGGAATGGTATAATGTGAAGAACCTTGAAGTCTCTTTAATGCCAGAATATATTGCCTTAGATATCGAGTTAAGAATCATTTTCCTGCTCACCCACTCCATGGGTGATGAAGTGCACTTCATTTAAAGCTTTTCCTTCCTTGAGGCTGAGCCCCTCTTTACTTCTTACTCATTTCTTTCACCCTGAAATTCTACCCTTGAATATCTTCCCCACTTGCCTCCACAGATAATTAAATTCATAGTGTCATTCTTTGAAAGAATGAAAAGGTTGTCCTGATGGCTGATAAGAAAATTAACACGATTTTACATAGATCACTTCATTTTGTTTCATTTCTTTTCTTATAATGCCTTTGTTTATACCAGAATTTTGCAACCAAGCCATTTGTCAACACAGCCATATTTACCTTTCATCTGTTTGGGGTCATGAATTCACAGATGCAAAACAGTTAATCATTTTGTCAGTATGGACAAATCGTGCATAATAATCCACCAAAATGGTGTGTTTGGGACCCCAGGGTGTGTGCTCACTCATTTGCCTACACAAACATTGGGTGTGTTTCCTTTAAGCTTCACTTAACAGTAATCATTTTCTTTCTTCTTTCAGCAGTACATGTAGCTGATTTCTCCTGATGTGTGAAAATTTCCACAGCTGTATGAAAAAACATTCATCTAACTGAAGAGGTCTTTTAGTCCCTAAAGGACTAAAATCAGAATAAAGGAAGAAAGAAAGTCAGTTTTTCCTGCTCTGTTATAACAAAACTGAGAAATCTGTACTCTTGCTAGGTGTAGCTAGAAAGACTTGGTAAGTTAGATGTCTTTGATTGTTCCCACCAAGGCCAGTAATTAAAGACAGAAAAAAATATAAATGCAGTGAGAAAACACACAATTTCTAACGCTGATTTTAGAAGTACTAACCCATAAGTAATAGTTGAAATAGATGGAATAATGTTAAGCTGATTTCTCTAGTAGACCAATTTAATGTACAAAATAAGAGTGAGTGCTCTGAGAACTTCAGAAGAAATGGTACATGAAACAGTGCATTTTTCAGAATTTGATAATCATTTTTCAGTAGTACCACTTTATAAAAGGTATAATCTGCTGAGCTTTTTCCTATCAAATGTCCTAGTTAATTAGCCACTTAATTTCTCATAAAATACTATCTAAACCTTCCAAAAATATAATTGCTCTCACATTCATGCCATAATTCAAGGATCAATAAGAGCTAGTAATGATTTCTACATCAGAACAAAAATATAACACAAATAAACATTTAATGTGCTCATTTGGAATAGTTTCTCATGACTGTTGCTTAGTTTTATGTTCATGACTTTCTATACCCTTCAAGGTTGAATCCTGTTATGAGTGCTAGGCTTGCCATTGGTATTTCTGGAAATACTTTGTGCTTTACTAAATGTGTTCATCCTAACATAATTAAAGCAATTTTTTTTTACCACCAGGATTAGGATGTACCACTTTTTAATATCCCAATAAGTGATAACTTAAATCTGTTTAGTTTTACTTTTCCAGATATTAAGTAGGGGTGACCAGATAAGAATCTAACTACTGAAAATGCCATTGGGCAGTGAGAAGAACTTGGCCTAAGTAAAGGTGATGGGAAGCTCTTTTGATAGAGTACACTTGGCTGACATGGTAAAAAGAAGAGAGAGGCAGAAAAAAGTTGGCACTGGTATTAAGACATCAAAATAATTTCTTGGTATAAACATGATTATAATCAATGATCTGTGAGAAATTTTAGAGAAGAAAAAGTGACAATACGCTTGAATTAAAATAATTAACATTCTACATATTGTTAGACCAAAGCTGAAAAAGGATTCTAAAAACAGGGAACAGTAAGCATGAGACTGATCCAGGAAAAACCAAACTTCTAGAATAAGCTATTGAAGACAGTTCATGAAGCAGTTAGGAGGATCCAGAGTATTTTGAGTTATGATAACTCAATGCACACTAATGTCATTTCATTGCTCAGTATGGATTCTACACAAGAATGATAGAGAAATGGCAGACATATCCAATCTTTATTTTACAAAAGTATTTGGCCTCCAAATTTAATATTTTAAGTCTCTTATTATATCCTTGAGTATAAGATAAAATGGATTAGTGATATCTGACCTAAGGCTGGTTAACATTTCACACACAAAAAAAATATTGATGCCCTAGTAATTGTCAATATTAATCAAAGTCTCTACGAGTCCTAGAGTGTTTATAATGGATACTGTGGTGCACTATTAAGACGCCGCACTTCTGAACCAAGGGTCTCATTCCCTCAGCTACCTGGAATGGTACCTGCCTATGGCTCATAGCTAGGGTGCTCCACATGAATTGCCCTAAGATGAAGAAATGTGACTTACCTAAGATAATGATCCTGGTAATGTTCCAGTTCTGTTCCCATCCTAGCTATATCCTTCATCAAATTGCTGGTGACAATTAGGAAGAGCTACCCAGCTTTTAAACTCCTCTATAATTAACTGAGCCCTCTGTTATAACTGCATCTCAGTTCAACTTCTCCTGTAACTATACCTGTTTTCTCAGGAATACAACCTAAAAATGTTGGTTCCAGGAACAGTCCCCAAAAAGTAGATTCTAAAATGGGAGTTTGGAGCCGAATCACTTGCTGGTCACTGGTGGTGGATGAAATACTGAAAAGGTATGCTAGAGCTCGGCCATTGGCTGAAACACCAGCAGTCAACTGGAAATGGATACCAGAGGAAGAAAACACACTTTTGGTAGAATGCATCAGGATTTGAAAGTTTGGCAGAAGAAATTACAAGCACTATGGAATTTGATGGCTATTGCTGAGAGCTATGGAGGTATTGGAGAAAAATGGTGAAAGACTGAAGAGGATTTACAACTCAGGTAGAGTGTGAAAACCAAAGTCCTCCTTGGAAGCACTCAGGGAGACTCCAATCTCCTGCAGCAGAAGGACAGAAAAAGCTGAGGATCAGACTCAATATTTAAAAGGGTAGCAGAGCTGCAGAGAAGGTTGAAGTCTCAGCCCTGGAAAATCAGCTCTACCAAGAGCAGAGCCTTAGGAAGGAGCAGGATCCTGACAATTGGTAAGGACATCAGAGTTGATATCCTTGAATCTTGAGTTACCAGATTCCTTAAGCTCTGGATTACAGAGTAGCTCACCCGTCCATGTTAAAGGCTAGTGCTCCCTTCTTGACAAAAGACACGCAGAGGCCTCTGCATTAAACCCCTCATGATTCGTCCCCTCACACACTCCTAGCCCAGTCTAACAACTTGGGGTAAGTCACAGGAGAACCAGATTAGAAATATGTTGGCCCTGTTAAAAGAGCAAAAAACTCTACTCCGAAGGAGCTGCCAACATAGCAATACACAGAAGATTATAGGGCTTGATCCTGAAGATGTGGATTAACAAATGTGGAAGATGAAACAGGGTAAGAGTTTATCAACTTCTATTTATCTTCTATTTATCTAAACAATCTTCTATTATATAGGACTTAACATCCTAGAAAACACCCTGGTAGACAATACAAAGATCATTTTAGGATGGATCATTGAAAGTTTGGAAGAATCGATGGCCACAGTAAGGGAAGGGATTGAAAGATGCAGTGAGGTGGGAATCCTAGAGAGGAACTACCAGTGAAGGCCAGAACACAGAAGCTCACTAAGTTCCATGGGAAAGTCTAAAGAATATTCTGTTTATCAGAACAATAGGAATAAACTGGTCAGAGCATCCACAGCATCACTGACAAGCCCAGAGATGGTGTTCTCTGCAGTCTAGCACTAGAAATGGGAGAAGTTCTTACAGAACTGGCCTTACTGGGGTGCTGGGCAGCTCAGGCATTAAGCATCTGCCTTTGGCTCAGGTCATGATCCCAGGGTCTTGGGATTGAGCTCCTCATGGAGCTCCCTGCTCAGTGGGAAGACTGCTTCTCCCTCTCCCACTCCCCCTGCTGTGTCTCTCTCTGTCAAATAAACAACTAAAATCTTTAACAAAACAACAACAATAACAACAAAAAACTGGCCGTACTGATATCAAGGAAAATAAGACGATCTTGAAATAACAGAGGCCAGGGCACATATCAGAAGCAAAGTAAGCCAAATTATCACTAGAGGCAAAGTTTGAGTACCTGCCACAGGGTCCTGAGAAAAAAAGAGGTGGGAGAGGGATTTATGAACTTGGTTAATAGAAGAGCAGGAAAAAAAAATACATGAGCAGTGAACAAGGACTTGATCAATCTATACATTCAAAAGAAATTGTGGTCCATAAATATTTGGAAATTAAATAAAATATTTCTAAATTCCTGGGTTAAAGAGGAAATCAAAAGGAAAACCAGTAAGTGTCTGGACTGAATTTTTAAAAAACATGTAATTAGTGGGATACAACAAGAGAAGTATTTAGAGTGAAATTTATAGCACTAGATACTCATTTTAGGAAAGCTAGGTCACCTCAGCTTCTACCTTAAGAAACCTTAGGTTCTACTATCAGTATCTTCTACTATCTACTTCTACTACTATCTACTTCTATCTACTACTACTATATATACTATGTATATACACTACTACTCTCTCTATATATACTACCACTACTACTACTTTATCTACTACTACTACTACTACTACTACTATCTACTACTATCTACTTCTACTATCTACTTCTACTATCAGTAGCTTCTACTATCACTTCTACTATCAGTCACTCAGCTTCTACCTTAAGAAACTAGCAAACTGAAGTCAAAGTAAACAGAACTGGAAACAACTGAAAATAGCCATCAACAGGTGAATTGATAAATGGTAGTATAACTATACAGGGTTCTATTCAGCAATAAAAAGAATGAACTTTTGATATGAGAACACAGATGAATTTCAAAATAATTGTTCTGTGTATAAGAAGCAAGACAAAATATAATACATACTGTGTAGTTCCATTTATACAAGATTCTAGGTAATATAAACAAATCTACCATGACATCAGATGAGTGATTGGGGGGCAAGGAGGAGTGGGAGGAAAAAGACAACAAAATGGCATGAAAAAACTTTTGAGTGTGATTATCTTGCTTATTATCTTGATTTATGAATATCTTGATTGTGATAACATTTTCATGACTATATACATATGCCTAAATTTATCAAATTGTATTTTTTAAGTGTGCAATTTCTTATATGTATATTATATCTCTTAAGGAAGGAGGGAAGGAAGGAAGGAACCAAAGAAGGGAGGAAGGGAGGGAAGGAGGGAGGGGGGAGGGAAGGAGGGAGGTAGGGGGGAGGGAAGAAAGAAAGAAAAAGGTTGTTCCATAGCTGTAATAGGTGGCAGCTTCCTGAAAATGTGGTAGGTAGTAGAAATAGTGGATCCCATGGTTATGTGCCCAACATTGCACTTCCTTTATTGTAAAGTGGCTTCTTTGGTATAATGGAATATTATGTAGGATCCTGTGTTTTTTTGTTGTTAAGATACTCCAAAAACCATTAGATAATGGCACTGGCTAAGGCAGACAAGAGAGGCAAATTCATATTTGAAATATGTGTCAGTTTGATGAAGGTAAATCACTCTCGTTCTTGGATTGGAAGTGCCCAATATAATCAAATATCCAAATATCAAATGGACTCAAATAACCAAGTATCTTATTGATCATTTAGAGAACTGGCTGTATGTCAGACTTAGCACTGGTCTCTGGCTATCATATTAGACATTTGGCATTGAGAGTAGCTAGGTCAGCCTTGATAGGTGGCAGTCCATGCTGCCCATACATAGCTTCTACCTCTGCCTCCAAATTCCATTCATATACTCATTCTGCTGGCACTTGGGTAGCCAATAACAGAAGCCAGCCAGAGCCAATCAACTGAGTTCTTTCGTCTGTTTCATTATTTAGAGAACTTTCATACTTCATCTCCAATCTCTTAAGCCTATCCATAGGCCTCTTACTTTAACCTCTAGTCCCTGATCTCTCTACTATTTCTTCTTCCTGGCCTTTGATAAACCAGCCAGGTCATTTGCCTCTACTCATAAGTACTCTTGAGGTATTTTTCTTCTATACAAAGTGGATGGCCAGATGTACCTTCTGAAATTCTGCTAACCGGGGAGATCCCCTAATTATGTACTTTAATACCTCTTTTAAGTGGGGATATAGTGCTGAAGCACTCCATATCGAGCTTGTACCAAAATACTGAGTGAATCTTTTTCATCCTCCATCAACTGCTTAAAATGGATATTCGTACTTGGTCTTTGGTTTGAACCAAAGAAGAGACACGGGAGCAACAATGTTGGATGACTTGTAACCTTGATCCACCTGGTCATGTAACTTACTTGAAAATCTTGGCCCTACATGTACCTAAACTTAGCATTACATTTTATGGGAGTATTAGTACATTTGGGTTTGAGTTTATCATTTTGCTTTTTTTATTTGTTCCAATCTGTTCTTATTTCCTTTTTCCTTTTTGTCTGTCTTCTTTTGGATTAATATCTTTTATGGTTATATTTTGTTGGCTTATTAACTATAGCACTTTTTTATTATAATGGTTACATCAGGGTTGACCATATACATCTTTGACTTATCGGTCTATCTTCAAGTAATATTGTGCTACTTCATATATATCATAAGAGACTTATAATAGTATACATCTATGTCTGACTTTCTGGCCCTTATGCTATAGTTGTCATGCATTTTTCTTTTTACATATGTTTTAAACCTCTAATCAGTGATTTTTAAGGAGGTATAAGTCAAACTTAAAAGTCATGCATTTACCATGTAGTTAGCATTTCTGGTGTTCTTCATTCCTTTGTCTAGATCTGGATTTCCATCTGGTATAACTTTCCTTTGGGATGAAAGACTTTACTTAACATTTCTTACAGTATAGATCTACTAGTGATAAATTCTTTTAGCTTTTACATGCCTGTAAGCATGTTATTTTTGCCCTCTTTTTATTCTGGACAGTGTTTTTGCCAGGAATAGGATTCTAAATTGACAGTTTTTATTTTCTTTCGGTAATTTAAACATGTTGCCTCATTGTCTTCTAGTTTGCATTGTGTCCAATAAGAAATCTGATGTCATCCCTATCACTATATATAGCATGTCTGTTTTCTTTACCTACCTTTTAAGATTTTCTTATCACTAGTTTTGAGGAATCTGGTTATGATGTGCCTTGGTATTACTTTTTTCATGTTTCTGGAACTTACTGAGTTTCTTGGATCTGTGGGTTTATGGTTCTGATTCACTTTGGACAGTCTATGGCCATTTTTTCTTCAAAATTTTTTCTACCCCACCCGTTTATTTAGGAACTCTAATTCCTCATATATTAGGTCACCTGAAGTTGTTCCACAGCTCACTGATGTTCTCTTCATTTAATAAAGCTTTTTTTTTTTTTTTTCTGTTTCATATTGGATAGTTTCTACGGCTCTGCCCTCAAGTTCATTAATCTTTTTTTTTTTTTTTTTTTCAATGCATGATCTTCTGTAGTTCTCATTCAGGTTATTTTTCTTCTCAAACATTGTAGTTTTCCTCTCTAGGTATTTATGGATTTTAAAAATGTACTACATATCTGTATGGACTACAGTTATAGTGATTGCTTTAACATTCTCCTCCACTAAGTCTCACATTTATGTCTATTCTGGGTTTGTTTGGATTGACTGATTTTTCTCATTATGGGTTGTGTCTTCTTGCCTCTTGTATGCCTGGTAATTCTTGGATGTCAGACATTATTAATTTACCGAAGTGAGTACAGGATAGTTTTGAATTCCTGAAAGTTGTCTTGAGCTTTATTCTGGACTACAGTTAAGTTACTTGGAAATAGCTTGGGCCTTCCTAGTTTGGCTTTTATGCTTCGTTAGCAAGGTCCAGAGCTGTGCTCAGTCTAAGACTAATTATTCTCCTCTACCAAGGCAGTACCTTCTTAAGTACTCTGCTTAATTCCCATGTAATTAGGTTTTTCCAGTCTAGCTGAGGTGAGCAAGCACTATTCTCGAACCCACGTGAACACCAAACATTATTCTCTTTAAAAATAATAAACTCATTAATAATAATAAACAAAATAAAAACTTTGGGGTGGTTCTTCTCCCAGTATTTGCATGTACTGCTTAATACTCTGCTAAATACTCAAAGGGATCATCTGAAGATCTCTACAGTACTCTCTCTGTGCAGTTCTCTCCTCTCAGGACTTTTGTCCTATAAATTCTAGCTGCCTTTTTTGTCTGAACTCTTAGACCCATTGCTTCAACTCAGAGAATTTACAGAACTATCTTCCAGTTCCCCCTCCCCATACTGGAGACTCTCTCTTTGCAGTTAAGGTAAGGGAGTCATATGCTTACCATGTTTGTTTCCTGTCTCTCATTGATCACTTTTCTTTGTTGCTTGGCATCAGTCTCTTAAAAGCTGTACCATCCTTCTGGATGCACACATCCTAAATCAATAGTCATCATATCTATGACCCAGTACATTGACAGAATAAATGGATTTGGGAACAGATAGAAGTACAAATAGTTTTTCTTGACATTACTCCTTTTTTCTTGACATTACTCCTGCTGACCCATTTGGGGAATTTGCTATCCCAACCCCCCTTTGGGTCCTAGAGGTATGGAAATATAGACTATTTCTACCAGGGTATATGGCAAAAATCAAAAAAAATTAAGTTATGGCTCTCATTCTGTTACTTTGGGTTCCTTGTGTGAAGCAACCAGTATTTAAGGAAAGTTAACACGATCCTGGAAGTGATAATTGACCATGATTATCAGGACTAGGCAAGGCTGTTCTATAAACAATGTAAACAGGGAAGAATTGACTGGACAAACAGATAATTCACTAGAGCCACTCTTGGCATTCCTCTTCCCAAGTTTCATAGTAAATTAATAAAACAGTAGCCATGATATGAGAAGAGTTAGGTAAGTAGGAGCTGTAGGTCCTTCAGAGATGAGGATATGGATCCATAGGATTCAGTGATAAATTGGATGTAAGGTATGAAAAAAGAGGATTTAAGGATAACTGCAAAATTTCTAGCTTAAATATCTAGAAGAATGGAGTTGTTAATTCCTGGGCTAGGAAGGGCATTGAGGCCAATAGGTTTCACAGAAGACCAGAAGTTGAGTTTGGAACATGTTATTTTGAGATACCTAGTAGATATCGAAATAGATCTTTCAAGAAGCCAATTGGAATGAAGAATTGTATTCAGGAGTTTGGGAGTTGCTTAAAATATCATTCCAGAAAGAGAGAGACTTCCAAAGTGCTGCTTGGGTTCACAAAGGGTGTGTCTCTCGCAAACAGCACAGGGCATGCCATATTTGGGAAACCAGAACTCATCTTCATGTGGCATCTGCCCCTTATTTGCTACATTTGCACTGATATTTTCCTGCTTACAACCTCTCCCTTTCTCCTTGCCTCCTACCACCCTTGACTTTTCAAGGGAACTATGGAACTATTACAAATATTCTTTCCAGAGAGTATTCTTTGCCCATTTTGGGTGTCTAAGAAGGCCTGTGGTGATGGCTCTGAGCCGAGGCATTTTTCTAAGAAATAGAACATGGGTTTCCTTGGGCATGGTGTCATTCAGCACAGAGAAAGTTTTTCAGAAACAAAAAAGAGCAAAACAAAACCCCTAAATCCTTTCTTTTCCTGGAACATCTTTTCTTTCACTTTTTCTTCATTACCTACCATTTTACAGATCTAATGTGATCTCTTGGAAAATCTTTTGAAATCTACTTCTACAGCAAGCCATGGCCATCAAATCTTTGCACACCAGTCCATTGGTGGAAAGACTGAGACCTGAACAGGGTTTCACATCACTGAGCTTCAGTCTTTCAGCATCTGTAAAATAGAAGGTTTGGACTAGATCATCTCCAAGGACCTTTCCAACTCCACAATTCTATTAACTATAAAATAATTTAAATGGGTCAAGAAATTTCAATGTTAATTTGAACCAAATGCAAAACTAGGCATAGTTTATATCAAGCCCTAATTATAATTATCTAAGAACTGGATTAGCAACCAGAAGATTCTTGGCACTCCTGGCATCAGCAACAATGACCTTTTAGCTTTGGCAAGAAACCTGAAATGTAGTCTCTAAAGAAATAAGCAAGAAAACATTTATCTATCTCAGGGGAGTCTTTTGAAGATTTTATTTGTTAATTCTTTTTAAGTGCTTTGACTCAGCAAAGTATAATAGATCACCAATACTCGGGGTTATTATTTAGGTTTATGAGACTGGGTTTCCATTTGATGTGCAGAATAATTTCTGTGTTCTTATTGTGAAGGATAAGCAAAGATGCCAAAAACTGCCTGACTCCACACAGAGTTGCCTTTTTAAACAAATTAACATTCTATAAATATCAATCATTGAAGCAACTTTTAAAAATAAACTAATTTATTCCAGCAGTGAGTGGAAATTATTTTTATTAATATTAAAATCATTCTTCTCCCATGATAATAACTGTTAATATACTAAGAATAACCTCATGTTTACTTGGTACATGGGAATTTCTGAGAACTTTCAGAAAAAGCCACTGGGAAAGGCTAGAAAAACCCAAGAATAGAGTGAGAAAGAAATTATTTTGAAAGGATTAGTTTTCTCATGTAGAGTGAAACTAGAGATTTAAATAATACCATTAAAACTAGAAAACTTGGGGAGGTAAAACAAAAGTTCAAATTAAATGTCGTGGAAATTTATAGAAATGATCAAAATCCAGTCATCTAATATAGAAATAATCTAAGAGAATGTTTTAGTTAAGTATGTATTTCATACATTAAAATACCTTTTCAAATTACCACTTGGATAAACCAGTTTCAAATAGGTATCTTAAAGGAAAAATTATGTAATTACTAACAAAATTATTTTTCCAGTAATATGTTTACTGCCTACAAAACACTGGCAAAACTTTTAGTCTGATAGGAAAAGGCATGTTTTCCAACAGAATAAAATTTCCACGTGTTTTTTTTCTCCTACTGTTCACTGGTGTGAGTACATCTTTGTAGAGTTCTTAAATACCTGAACAGGAAGTAAAAGAGAGTGAATAGCATGAGATAACTACTTTTTTAAAAAGTAATCATTAATACCTTCCATTTTCTGCTTCTGGATTAGCAAAAAAAAAAAATCAATTTCATTACATTTCTTTATAAATAAATTAAAAAACTAAGTTCTAGACAAGAAAAAGAGCTTTATACCAAATGAAAAACCCTCTTTTGATCTTGTGGCTGGCCATTTATCTGCCACCTTCTGAATTTCCATTAAATAAATAGGGTGTCATTCTATTAAGAATACATGCATAGATTACATTTATGTGGCAAGGTGTACGTTCGACTGTGAAAATCAAAACAGAAGCAGCAGATGGCTTTGCTTTGACCCAAGAGACCACTCACTGAGCCAGCTCAGAAGGAAAACCTCCTTTATTCAGCATGAAGATATGATATTTGGAATTCCTACCCCAATGCTTATTTAAATATTAAAATAGAAGAGAATGAGAAAAGAGGATTGGTGCAAGCTGACATCCAATCATCAACATCCTAGTGATTGCCTGTTTATTTCTACTTGCTCCAGGCCAGGAGTAGTAAGATGGCCAGATACATATAATCCAGAGAAACAGCAGTGCATAGTATAAGCACGCTTCTCATCAGTTTTAATGACTCACTTTTACCCAAAGTCTCAAACTAATAGACCAAAATCTCTTCCTTTTACACTTTCAGAAGAATATTGGTGTATCTCTCTTTTAAGGAAACACGCTATTTAAAACTTTCAGATTATAAGAGATAACATTTTCATATCACAAACATGGTCTTCACATAACAAAAGAGATCATTTGAATACAGTATTTATAACAACAATTTCATCATCCCAAGTAGAAATGTCACACCTTAACTGACAGGTTCTTTACCAAAGACCAACCTGTCTAGAGGAGAGTAGAGATGGACTTAGATATGTGTGTCTGACCCTTCTCTCTTAGGTTCATTGGAGCATTATTTTTTACTCAGCAATTCACAGGGGAACAGATGAGTCAGTTCTGTTCTTAACCAGTCCACTGTGATTTCATAGAGAACTATAATTTCATGTGGACTACTCATTGAAACAAAATTTGACGGCTAAGAAAAAAACTCACCCACATTTAAGTTTATTATAAAGGTAGTCAACACTAAAAATAATACAAATGGTATGGGGTGTGTAGGATACAGGAGAAACTGACAAATTCCCCATAGGAATGCTACCCTAGTTCTATGTGAACCTTCTAATAAATGCTTATAAAAAATGAAGGTGGCAGATGTTGTCAGTGTTCTTCCCATATCCCCTCTGATCTCTTTCAAATGCTTATGCACAACAGCTCCCAGTGTGCTTTTACTGCCCACAGCCAGAACCTGAATCCCCTTTTGGGAGAGCTGCCCTGGCTGTCAGAGCTCTTTGTCTGCTTACACAGTGACCCAGAAGTGCCAGGATTCATGTCACCTCAGGTGCAGCTCCCAAACATTGACTGATTATGGCAGGATAATACTCCACTCCCTTGCCACTCATCACAACACTCTGATGTGTGACCTATACTGTTTTTTGTGGTCTCTCAAGGGCTGAGCCGGTACCTTCTTTAGAATTTTGTTTGATAACACACACCCTCTTCTGGCTTCCCTCCCTTCCCAGTCACATGTCCCTAGTTCTTACCAGTTTTTCCTAAAAATGTTCCCAGTTAAATCACTTCAGCATGGCTTTGCCTCAGATTCCACTTCTGGAGGATCCAATCTATGTCACCTGATACTGGCTTTGCTCCTAGGAAGTAGACTCTCAGGATAGGATTCTGGAGTTGTATTATTTGCTGACCAGATACAGACAGAAATCCCCCTGTCGGAGGTAAATCCGGTAATGATAACCACTAGCATGCTCTAATATAACAATCAGTGAGATCTTCATCTGTGAAATGAAACTGGGTACTGGGTTTTTTCAAAATCCATTCCCACCTCCTGTTGGCTACTAAACCCATGACTAGGGTCTAGTAGTTCATATTGGAAGTCTGGAAAAAGGCAGGCCTTCCTTAAGGAGAGAATGAATTAGTTACCAGAAGTACTCCAGAACCTAGGTAATAATATGTTGGTAGGAACCAAGAGAACATAGCTCAAGGAGGATCTTGAGGGCACTGGACTGAATAGGTGATGGTGGGTAGAATGTAAGTCCCTATAAGGGAGAGTTTGTTGATATGAAGGTGCTCTTCCATGATTCAGGATTCAACATCCTCAAAGAGTCAAATAGAGCCAACCCTAATACACTGATAAAATGGTTCCTGGGAGATGGAAAAAAATGATGTCCCACCTGAAATAAAATGATAATGTAAGAAATAGACAGTATATTTAGCAGTTTGAAAAACTTACATTGGTTCATTGACCTGCGGATTAATGACCATCATGTGAGAAAAGGCCAAGTGAAATACCCCAATACTGCTCTCCACCCCAGTCCAGCCAAGATTGAAAATCAGAAGCAGTATCATATTCAGATGGAATGGCAGAGATTGATACCACCCTCAAAGTCTTAGCAAATCCCGGCAAAGTATTTCCCAATATAATCCCTTACCTCACAGATCTGGTCCCTTAATTCACAGGTCAGGTCCCTCAATTCACAAAAATCAAAAGGATCATGGTGGATGACTGGGAACCACATTTAACAAAGCTTCAGTGACTGAAACATTTACTAAAACAAATTAACACTATTTCTGATACTTTGCATATAGTTATGTACGGATCTGGCTAATGAATTATTTCTAACAGCCATATTTAAGAAATGTTAGAAACAGTTCTCATTCACTTGAAATAAACAAGAGTACACATAATCACATCCATGGTTTCATCTCAGGACTATGTTGACTTTCTTACCACTTTAATGGGTGGCCCTGGAAGATCTTGGTGTAGGGGAAAACATTCCACTGGACAGAACTCTGAAACAGTACACATAATCATCCACTTTGTGGGGAGAAAGAAGTAGCCTAAAGTGAAAACAGACATGAGCTCCTGGGAAATGACAAATGGGGTAACCAGAAACTAGAATGAATGAGATTAGAAGATGGAGGAAAAGAATTCTGGGAAAAGTCTTGTGGATGTACCCATATAACTGTGGAAGTGGACACCAAGTATGTGGGTCCTCATTCCACATATCAATGTCCACTAGAGATATTCCCTATAGGATAGGGACTACAACAAGGAAATAAACAGAAAGATTCATCTGGAAGATGGTAGCCTGCTCTTCCCTGAGCCATTGTAGGGTTTCAACAGTGAACCCAGGAGTGCACTAGCCATTCATAGAGTAGCCATAGAGATGGAGGTTCTGCATGGACCCAATAGCATAGACTGCTACCTCCAAGGATTATCTAGCTACAAATGCTGCTGACTGTTTACCCTGTCAATAGTAAAGGCAAAAGATGGGCCCCTGATATGGTACTATCCTTGAGAAGACCAGTCAGCTTCCCAGTGACAAATTCTGTACATTTGAACTCTTCTACTACAGAAAAAAATAATAATACAACAATTTTTCTGGAATAGGAGAGACACATATTCTAGATATGGATTTTCATTTCCTAACAAAAGAATCTCAGCCAGCACTGCTATCTGAGGGATCTCAGAATATATCTGATTTATACATCAGAGATCCTAGATGACATTGCTTAGGCCAAAGGACAAATTTTATAGCAAAAAAGATTTAAGAGTGGACATTTAATTATAGGATCCAAAGGGTCCTATCATATATCATATCATGTCAAAGCTGCTTATCTGATAGAACTTTAAAATGACTTCTTAAAGATACAATTAAGGCACAGCTTAGAAATTATACCCTGTGCAACGGGCCTCCAATGGGGGCTCCATTCTTTAGGTTGAAATATATACCTTGAATCAAGAACCATTATGCAGTGTTATGCTGTGCACCCACAATAAGTAGAACACATAGGTCCAGGAACCAAGTGACAGAGCAGTGGTGGACTCCTCTCCTCATCATGTCCAGGGCCCTCTTGGGGAATTTGTGCTTCCATCGTTGCAGTGTTAGGTTAACGTGTCTAGAGGCCATAGTTCTTGGTTGGGGATCAGAAGAGAATATTTCCATCAGGGGACACTAAACTTAAAGCTATAACTTTCCAGTTATTTTGGACCCCTAGTGCCAGTAGATAGATAGAAGAAGGATTTCTATA
Organism: Mellivora capensis; assembly: GCA_004024625.1. Lineage (NCBI taxonomy): Eukaryota > Metazoa > Chordata > Mammalia > Carnivora > Mustelidae > Mellivora > Mellivora capensis. Next base: position 16,226 of record PISX010000165.1, read on the forward strand.
CTTCCTGGGGTAATGATCCTGATTAAAATGAGAAGGCAGAGTTGCTGCTACATAACAGGGCAGGAAAAGGGCCATCTGGAACTCAGAGTACCCTCTTGGGCATCTCTTGGTGGTCTTTTGCCCATTTTCAACTACAAACAAGAATTATAGAAAATGCATAGTAATCAGACCCCAGTGCTCACAGAGATGCATATCTGGATCACCCATTAGGCAAGCCACCAGCTTTGCAGAAATCCTGGCCAAGGCTGAGGATAATCTAAAATGAGGGGGATAGGAAAAAGATGAACTCAAAATGGATGAAAGACCTATATGTGAGACAGAAAGCCACCAAAATCCTAAAGGAGATCCTAGGCAGTATCATCTTTGACCTCTGTCACAGTAACTTCTTACTAGAAACATCTCCAAGGGCAAGGGAAAGAAAAGCAAAAATGAATATTGAGACTTCATCAAGATAAAAAGCTTCTGCACAACAAAGGAAATAATCAACAAAACTAAAAGGCAACCTACAGAATGGGAGAAGATATTTGCAAATGACATATCAGATAAAGGGCTCATATCCAAGTTCTACAAAGAATTTGTCAAACTCACCAACCAAGAAACAAATAATCCAGTCAAGAAATGGGGAGAAGACACAGACAGACATTTCTCCGAAGAAGATATACAAATGGCCACCAAACACATGAAAAAATGTTCCATATCACTCGGCATCAGGGAAATACAAATCAAAATCACAATGAGATAGCACCTCACACTAGTTGGAATGGCTCAAATTAACAAGTCAGGAAATGACAGGTGTTGCCGAGGATGCGGAGAAAGTGCCCCCTCCTACACTGCTGGTGGGAATGCAAGCTGATACAGCCACTCTGAAAAGCAGTATGGATGTTCCTCAAGAAGTAAACAATAGAGCTACCCTATGACCCAGCAATTGCTCTACTAGGTATTTCCCCAAAGATACAGATATAGTGATCCAAAAGGGTACCTGCACCCCAATGTTCATAGCAGCAATGTCCACAATATCCAAACTGTGGAAACAGCCAAGATGTCCATCGACAGACAAATGGATAAAGAAGATGTGGTATATATACAATGGAATACTGTGCAGCCATCAGAAAAGATGAATACCATTTACATCGACATGGATGGAAATGGAGGGTGTTATGCTGAATGAAATAAGTCAATCAGAGAAAGACAATCATCAATGGTTTCACTCATATGTAGAATACAAGAAACAGCACAGAGTATCATAGGGGAAGGGAAGGAACACTGAATGGAAAGTCATCAGAGAGGGAGAAAAACCATGAGAGACTCTTAACTACAGGAAACAATCTAAGGGTTTCTTCAGGTGAGGTGGAGGGGGGATGGGCTAATCAGGTGATGAGCATTAAGGAGGGCACGTGATGTGATGAGCACTGGCTGTTATAGGCAACTGACAAATTATTGAACACTACACCTGAAGCTAATGATATATGTTGGCTAAGTGAATTTAAATTAAAAAAATAACCCAAAAAATGGGTGGGATAGTAAGTAGATCATTAATATCCACCTACAGGAGAGGCTGTGGCTCATCTCAGTAACCTTCCTCTTAAAGATCTTTTTTATTTTCTAAAAATTATGACCAAACTTATCCTGAAGAATCTCTGAAGTTCAGTTAATATGAAGCATGAATGAGTCTCTGTGGCAGAAGGCAGAACTGGAGCAGATGCCATCAGTGTTCCAACCATCCCTTTGGATCCCTTCACCATGTTCATGTATGATGCACTCCAGTAGGCTTTCACCCCAACAGCCAGCATCCATACTTCTTTGCCAGACCACTGCCTTCAGGCTATGAGAACCCATTTGGTCTGCTGTTAAAAGGAGCCTGAAGGACCTAGGAATTTGTGTCTCCCCTGGGTAGCAGCCTTTAACCAATTACTGATGAAAGTGGAGTCTAAAACACATCAGTTCATCTCCCTCCTGATCAAGACAGCCCAGCAGCCTTTCTCAGCCAGGGCTGCTCATCCAAACCACAGAACACAAAATATTATTTGGGTGACTATTTTCTCAGTTCTTCTAAGGATGATTCATAATGGATACCATTCTAAATGTAGAGGAGAGAAATTTAATTCTGTACATACAACTGAAGTCTTAGGAAATTGGGATTTAATTCTTTCTCAAAGTTGTTGAGAAATGTTGTCTGAAATGTGACCTACATGGCCTCCAGAGCTCTCCTAAATAACTGAGCAAAAGTTACTCTCAGTGGGACTTTTCAGGATGTTACACCCTTCCTCATCATCCTCTCCCTCCTGGCCCCACTTCTTTGCTCTCCTCTCAGGTTTTCCTGGAAATACCACATAATAAGTAAATTTTACACAAGCCCTAATCTCAAGGTCTGCTTATGGGGAATCCAACTGGAGATACTGAATTTCTCAGTCTCAATTTGGTTGATGAAACAAAACAAAACAAACAAACAAAAAATGCCTACCTGGAGCCCAGGAAGTGGATTCTATGCTTAGAGACTGAAGAGAACCGAAGGGTGTTGTCACAGCGGGCAGGAGGTGAGGGTAGTTCTCTCTACAAGTGCTGGAATTGAGGTGCATTAAGAGGGAGCCTGAATAAATATTTCTTAGTGTTACAGGCTCTAAGTTCAAGCTAAGTCAGTTTTTAAAACAATCCCGCAACAAAAAAATAGTCAGAAGTAACTTGTAAAAAGTAAAGGTGGCTAGTACAGTATCAATTTTCGTTACAAGCCAGTTAATGATTCCAATAAAAACACTTCCACTAGCAGTTTAAGCACTCAGTTTTCAACTTTCTTGTTCCTTTCCCATTAATACACTGGATTGTTAATTTTGCAAGTTAACACTTACTACAAATAGATTAATAAATAACAGTGAAGTGGTACAAGGAAGGAAACTTTGCTTTCTTTTAACAAGTTCTATTAACTTCTGGTTTTCTCCCAGAAGGCTCAAAAATGCCAAAGGTTTTCCTTTAAAGTATGAGAGTCTAAACAAGGTAATGGTGTTCTGTTTATACTAAAGATTATCCTTGCTTTGTAGTGCCTGGGTTAAAATCTTATTCTCAAAATGGTGTTACATCTAAGATCGTGTTCTCACACCCATCTTGTGCCAGAGTCTGGTATCCAGAGGTCCCTCATAAACTGTTGTTCAAGAAATAAATAGATTATCTAATGAGAACAAAGAGGAAAAAAATCTATTGCTGCTATGAATATCAATCTATAAATTTAGCTATGTAAAAATGTAACTGTTCTTATCTATCTATACATCTTAATCTCTTTTTCAAGCCGCCCTTTCCACTGGCTTTTGGGAAACTAAATGTCACTTTAACTTGAAGTGCTCTCCATTTTCTGAGGTGATACTAAGTTCTGGAAGCCTAAAATAGTTCGAATGCACTAGTGATGGGAGAGGGGAGAGAGGGGGCAAAGCTCAATGCCATCTGTCTAGACAACATTTGTTGACATATTCCTCAACCCTTGTTGAGGTCCTTGTGCTCAACCCTTATTTATATCTGCTCCAGAGATGTTCTCATTCCCATCCCATACTCCTCTCTTCCAGTGGGGTTCTCCACCACTCCAAGTCCTTTCTTGGAAGTGAAGAAATGACAGTGCTCTTCCCAGGCTACATGAGGTGAAGACACACCCTTGACAAAACTGTGTTAGTTCCCATCTGCCATATGCCAGACAAATGTTTTCCCCTGAGCCTTTTACCATCAAGTATCTGGAACCAAGAAAAAAAGATGATTCCCCTGATCTTAGATCCTGCAGAACTATTTGGCCTTCCCAGGGCTTGGACTAGAAGCACCAGGGCACATGTCTCATGTCTCCCCACCCCATGACTCTCCCCATACCCTCTTTTTCCTCACTACTCCTCTCCCATCACCTGCCTGACAGGAAGCCCATAGAATTTTGTGGCAAGTATATTCGGGGTGACAGAGAGGTGTCCGGATTAGGGAGCAGAGGTAATCTTGGAAACCTGTCATTTTTTGGAGTTTTTGGTTGTAAGAGCCAAGATTCTGAAAATTAGATACCAGGACCACAGAATGCCCTAGATTAAAGTTGGGGTGAAGATCTGGGCTAGGAATTATCAGGAAGAAACATCAATTAATATCATACAAATACAACTCCTCATCCTTTAAAGACAGAGATAACACTATGTCTGAAGTCTCCTCCCTTTTCCCCTTCCAGTCAAAATTATCCCTACCTCTTTATTTTGTATTTTGTCCCTTTTGTAGCACTTACCCATCATGCCTCCTGCTAATTTTTTTTTGTTCCTTTATCCTCTAGAGACTGGGAACTCTCAGAAGGCAGAGCCGAATCTTACTCATCTTTCAATCCCCAGAGTCTAACACAGTTTCTGAGACAAATGGGACAATACATGTTGGTTGGATGAGGAACATAACCTCTCTCCCAGTTTAGCAGAAGCATATTGCTTGTGAAAGCACAGTGATTAGGTGGCAAAAGCCTGTGGTGGTTTTACTGGTACTAGGCTGAAATGTTGGTTCTTCTTCCTGGCTTTGCCCCTTACTCTGTAACCTTGGCCTTAACCTCATTCTGTCTCAGGTTCCTCATCTATAAGAGCCGAGACTTTGGAGCCAGTCTGCTAAATTTGAATATTGTTTCTCCCTCTTAGGAGCTGTGTGATTTTGGTACATGATGTATCCTCTCTGCACCTCTGATTTCCCATCTGTACAATGGACACGATAAATGTCCTCCCATAAATTTGCCATTCAGATTACATAAGTTTACATTTACGAAGTGTTTAGAATAGTACCTGGTACATAAAAATTGCCATTTAAAGTTACTGAGACAGGGGTGCCTGAGTGGCCCAGTTGGTTAAGCATCTGACTCTTGATCTCAGCTCAGGTCTTGATCTCAAGGTCATGAGTTCAAGCCCTGTGTTGGGCTCCACATAAGTCATGGAGTCTACTTTAAAAACAATAATAGTTACTGATACATAAATACATAAATAAAGTTACTGATACATAAGTAAAATAAACAGCTTTTGTTAATATTATTTCAGCCAGTTTGTGAGGGTAGGAGAGGCCAAGAAGCACTTGTGTTCTTTGAAGTCTACTGAGGAAAAAGGAAAATATGTTAATGTATACCAAGGGCTGAAGAATATGTGTACTTATAAGTTAATTCATGGAAATAATCTATCTTAGTATACTCAGCAGTACAAAGTTTCACATCATCAATTGTCTACCAGTTATATTGATATTCTAAGAAATATGACTCAAGTACTATGTGTTTCACATTACTCTTTTTTTTTTTAAGATTTAATTAATTTATTTGACACAGAGATAAAGACAGCGAGAGAGGGAATGGAGCAGGGAAGTGGGAGAGGGAGAAGCAGACTCCCCACTAAGGAGGGTGCCTGATGCGGGGCTCCATCCCAGGACCCTGGGATCATGACCTGAGCTGAAGGCAGACGCTTAATGACTGAGTCACCCAGGAGCCCCTCACATTACTCTTAAATAGTGAATTTGTCACAGTCTTGCACTTTGTCTCTGACCTTCGACTACTCAGCATCCATGGTAGACAATTTCCTAACTTAAAGTTCTAGAGACTCTCAGGACAGAAGCCCGGGCTAACTACAAAAATGTATATGCCCTATCATGCTGGGGCATCCGAAACTGGAAAAAGGGGGGGGGGGCATCTTGGTTTTATTGGGGACAGAGAATATAACTCAGTTGCTCCCAAGGAACAAACCAATATAGAAATGAGTACACCAGCATGTTTCCAGCAAAACTTAAACAAACAAGAGAAAGATAATTAGGTGTGATCAGGTGGTGGCCATTGGCAGTGCAATGGATATTTCCATGAAATGAATAAATTACATCTGTAAGGAGGTATCTAAACCACCCTGTCTCTTCTATTGGGCTCTCTTGTGTTTGAGGCCCAAAGGCATTGACCTCTCATCTAATCTAACCCCATCTCTGTCTCTTCAGGAGTCTGTGTTTTTAGCACTTGTCTGATAGATTTCTCTTTATGAAATAACATGAACTTTGGGCATTGCTTCTCACTATAGAAGACTCAGTCATGCTATACAGGAAAGCCACTTGCTGAGACAGGAAGAGCTTAATCCAGGAATCAGGAAATTTTGGTTCCAGTCCCAGTTCTGCTATCCACAAACTGTATGACGTTGAAAAATCCCTTTACGTCTCTGAGCCTCAGATTTTTACTTCACATTATCTTTTTTTCACTCTTCAACCTCGAAGGAGCTATATTTTCATTCCAAGGTTATTGCGAGCATAGTGATAGTAGAGGTGGTAGGAATAGGTGTGGAAATAATAATATTACTATCCACCATTTTTTTTCTGTGTTTACCATGTAAGAGACACTCAGCATCTACTGACTAATTTAAAATCTCCAAAATACAGAGTCTCCTTGAGGCCCAGTTTCTTTGCCATGATCTGTCCCAGGTCACACTGCTATTAAGTGGATGACACTGGAAGGATTCGAACCAGTATAAGGTGATAACGGAGCAGTGTTCTCTGGGGGAGGATAGTGATGTCAACAAAAGAGAAAGTCTAGTTTCAAGAATTATTTTTCTTTCCACGGGGCTAACAAATTCTAACCTGAAGCCACCAAAGCATAATAGGTGAATCAGTCATCAATCAATCAATTGGTCCATCAGTAATGGTAATAGAGTGATTTGGACCATGCGACAATCAAGTCAAGGCCAAGGTCAGAATGTGTGCATAGGCCACAGAAGAAGAGCCTGTGCTCCTAATGTGCTCAGCCCCATTTTCAAATCATGGAGACATGGGTTACATGGTCCCTTGCCTCCAGGTTGCTTGTAGACTAGGTACCTACTGAAGACATGAGGACAAAAAAGTATAAGCAGGTCCCCATGCAAACCTAGAAGACTCAGATTAAAGGACAGAAATTCAGGTTCAGGAAATGAAATGTTTGGTGGGGGAGCCTTAATACTACTAGGAGGGAACAGATCCATAAACACAAAGTCTTATAGTCCTTCAGCATTTGATAACAACCCCAGCCTAATGAGCTAAATGTATCAAGTAGTATGGGAACTAGAAGAAGTTACCAAGCAAGATTTTTTGTCCCTTTTTTCATTATCCTTTAACATAAAAAAATGCAAGGGTAAACATGTAAATGTGAGGATTTGTTTTTTAGTCACTGGGTTTGTAATCCTTTCCTGTATCTCTTCCCAGAATTAGCATGGATTGGGTAATAGTTTCATTAACAATGTCCTTATTAGATTTTTGGGGTGCCCCACCCACAATGTGTAACTGGAGTCTGTGTATTTAAACCAATCTACACAAAGAAGTCAGAAAATTATGAATTTTTTAATCTAATTAATCAGTATTTGAAAATGGCAAGGCATTCATTAGGGAACAATTAAGCTATGATGCAAGAAGATAATTAGTAAATTGGGGACAACATGGGTTCATCCATTACTTTAAAACTTAAATAATGCTGTTTATCTGTTTTCCTATAACAGTGGCATTTTTAAAATTAACATTGGGATTTAAATAATCACATATTCTCTTTCTGTGTGCGTTCATATGTAGCTTTCAGTTTTTCTAGGAATAAATATGATTGTTTTCATCTCTCCAGCCATCAACTTTCCCTCCTACATCTTTTCTTCATGTCAGGGTGTTTTTCTCAGTAAATAGCAGTGTCTTATACAGAATAGGTACATGCAAAATTGTAGTTTCTATCATTTATTAGTAACATTGTTGTTTTTGATTCACGTGAGATTATCAGTCAGACTTTGTCTCAGAAGACAAGACCTCAGCCAGGTTGCTTGTCTCTTCTACCATCCTTTGACACATTTTGCTTAGCTATAAAGTACATGCCCTAAGTCATAGGAGACTAAGACTTTTGAAACTCAGAAGTCCAGGCCCTGTAATTAAAAAGACAGACAGCACCACAGAACAGTGGGCAAAAGACTTGGACAGAAACTTCAAAGAGGACATTATCCAAATGATCAATAAATAATGGGAAAAGGTGATCAACAACACAAGTCATCAGGGAAAGGCAACAACACCCCCAGCATGGCTCTCTGAGAAAAAGTAGATAGTACCAAGTGTTAGCGAAGACCCACAGAAACTCAAACTCCTGTATTCTGTTAGTAGTAGTACAAATTGGTACAGCCACTTGGAAATGACGTTATCTACTAAGGTGAACATATATTACCCTATGACCCAGAATTCCAGGCATATCCCCCTACAATAACAGGTGTATCTTAAAAACAAAAACAAAACAAAACAAAACACATACAGGAGTGTTAACAGCAGCACTATATGTGATAGCTCCAAACTGGAAACCACCCAAACACCCATTCTCGGTAGAATAGATTTTGTAGCACACTTTAACATGGCGTTCCATACAGCCATAAAAATGAACAAACTGAAACCAAACACAATGTGGATAATTCTAACCAGTGTAATACTAAGCCGGTTACAAAGGGTACACTCTACGTTTCCACGCTCATAAACTAATAGGCAAAACTAACCTATAGCGTTAGATAGAAGTCATTGTAATGGTTACCCTTGGAAAGGTGGGGAATGAAGGTGGCTTCTGAGGGGCTGGTGGTGTTCTGCTCCCTGTGATGTGCTCCTTGCGATGGTGTTTTTCTTCATGAGTATTTATTTGGCTATAAACTTGGGATTTGTACGCTTCCCTACACATATAACTTACTAAACTTATATGTAAAAAGAAGTCCAGGGTTCTGCAAATAAAAAACCCTAGCTTTTAAAATTCCAAAGACTCTCTCTTTGCTACTCTGCTGTTGGCATTTCCCAGAAGGCTGTGACGCTGATGCTGCTTGCAAGGGGACCACATTCCAAAAGCCACTGTTTTCAAGTTTATCTATGCCAGCTCCCCCCACCTTCTCATTTCTCTGAACCCATACATGCCACTGTCTCAACAGACTACTGAAACTATGCTCTCCCATGTATCCAGGAAGCAGTTTCTTTCTTTTTTTTTTTAGAGTTGTGTCTAAGCATTAATATGTTTATTTTTGTATTATTACGTTCAGTTAGCCACTGTGTAGTACATTGTTTGTTTTTGATGTTGCATATGATACCCAGTGCCCATCACAACACATGCCCTCAATACCCATCACCCTGTCACCCCCTCCCCCACCCCTTTTCCCTTTGAAACCCTCAGGGTTTTTTTCCAGGGCCCATAGTATTTCATTGGAACCAGTTTCAATAAACCTTTCCAATTTTTCCCTATTAACCTCTCTGTGGTATTTGACCATATTGAAACATCTTTGAAACTTCTCCTCTGGTTCCTGTGTCTAGTCTTTCCTAGTTTTGCTCCTACTTTCCTGAATTCTTACTTGTTGGTTTTTCCTCACCTAGCACTAAAGGTTGGTATTGCCCAGAGCTTCGTTCCGTACTACAATTCCCTTTTCTTCCTGGTGACCTCATCCTCTTCCTTGGCATTTATCACCGCCTGTACTCCAATGACTCTCCAATCTGAACCTTCAGACCACACTCTCCTCTGAGTTCCGACTCCATTTCCACAATGTCTTCTGGACATCTCTTTTTGGATTATCCATCCAAAATGCCTCATCTCAAACTTCTCATCTTCTTCCACAAAATCTCTTCAGCCTGCACCTTTCCTCACTGCTATCCAGCCCATCACTCAGATCAGATTTATCGCAGATTATCCTAGACTCTTCAGTCTGTCTCACCCTCACACTAGCATGTTTCACAATTCTATCCCTTGCCTCTCCATCCCATTGCCGTAACCTGGTCTCTGCTCTTATCTTGTCTAGACCATGGCAGTAGCCTCCTCCATCAGCCCGTTCTGATGGTCCACCCATCTCCAGGTCTTTTACATTGCAGCTACCCCACGGTTCTAAAACCTGAATATGATCATTTTAATCCTTTGCTTGAAATACAATGGGTCCTCCTTCTCTATAGAGTAAAATCCAAATCTAGCATCTGACTTCAGCCCACAATTGCATCCCATTTTCAGAAATCTAGAAGCGCCTCAAGCATCCACTTTTATATGAAAGAAAGGGAGAGAGATCTTGTTAAAAAATAAATTGTCAGCAGATCTAGGATGGGGCCCCAAATTCTGCATTCTCGCCAGTTCTTAGGTGATACTGAGGCTATCGTTGAGCTGGTGCCCCTCACACTTGGGATAAATAAGGCCCTGCATGACCTCTTCACTCCAGCTACAATAATTGATTTATACTTTTTCAATATGACATATGGTTTCACAACCTCTGTGCTTTAAACCCACAGTCCTCTGTGTTTGCAATGTTCTTCCTCTCTTTTCAAGCTATCTAATGTCACATTATCCTTCAATACACAACTAAAAACTCCTTCAGGAAGGCTGCCTGGTCTTCTTTCCCCCAGGCTAACTGGATGCCTACATCTTTTCTCTTGTATCAGTTGGCATCACCTTTAGATGCAGACAAAGAGGTTCACATCTCAGGGCCTGTGCCTCCATGGACCTTGAACTTTGTAGTACCTTCCATGAAATTTTCCAAATGGCTTTCCAGCACGTGGAATGAGCAGTACTATCTAGGTGTGATTCCCTGAGACTGGACCTGGATGTACATGGGCCTGATCTTCCAATTTTCCCCTTCACGGTGCTCTCTAACCCACTATCCCAGAGGTGGGTTGGTCGCATTCCCTGAGGAATTCTGAGGGTCCCATGGTTGGGCTCTGGTTGCAGAAAGGTGGCCTAGTGAGCAAAATCCTCCTGTTTACTAAAGCAATATTTCTTTCGCTGGATAGCATGTGATTTAGCAGCCAGACATGCTGTTGACATGCTGATTTGGGATGACTGTCACTCACATGGGACCAGGACAAGTTCAGGGCTCTGGAATTCTAAAGTCTTGTGCTTTGGCCCTCTGTGCGGGCTTTTTTTTCTCTTTTCACTCATCTGTGTTCTAACCATAGCACTGTCTCTGGTCTATAGCACCTGAGAGTAGTGGAAGCGGCAGCAGACATCGTTTATTCTAGGTGCTCCCCAACACTTGGTACCAAAGGAGATCATTCCACCTTCAAAACTTTCCACCATGTGTCAGTCCTCCAAGAGTGTTGGACTTACCTCTTCTGAGGGCTTTCTTTGCTTTGCAATATAAACAGATCCTGCTCATCAACGTTCTCTTTAGCCCCTGATCAGTGGGCTGACTTCATAGTGCTTTGGGTCAACTTAAGGATACTGAATGAGGAACATGAGGAACAGACATTCCTTCCACTAATAGGATAACTCTTTTGCTTAACCATGGGCCCCTTGCTTGTCATATTTCCCTGGTGGAGATATATTCAAGTCATGAGTAGCATCAACATTGATAGAAATCATACTCTGAAAATGCAGTGGTGGTGGCCCAAAGAGAAGATATGCTTGAAAGATATGTCATTCTATGTTTATACTATGAAATCCTGGTGATAAATTTAACATAACCAGAAAAAGAATTATCATTCACATTTTCCTGCAAACTCTAGATAAGACTTGAATTTCTTGTCATCATCAGCAAATCAAAGTAATAGCTTTTGGGAAGTTGGTATTCACGGGTGGCCTGGTAATTGCCAGGGCATCATGATTACTACTATAACCGGCATTAGATAATTGGTGTTAGAGAACTACAGAAGCCAAAAGACCTATACTGTTTTAATGCCAACAGTCCCTAACAGCCACGCCATTGTGAGTGATAACAACAGAGCTATCTGTCTTTTCCTCAAGGTGGGAATATCAAATTAGTCAAAAATTAGACACATTTGACAATAAAGAACATGGGGAAATGGTGCCTGGACAGTACAAAGAATCCTCCAGTGCACTGATGGACACAAAACAGATTCCTAAGTACTTCTTCTGTTCCTATTCTTCTAGGTGTTCACAATAATTTGTGGAGCATAACAAATAACATGGAGAACATGGGGAGATGGAGAGGAGAAGGGAGTTGAGGGAAATTGGAAGGGGAGGTGAACCATGAGAGACTACGGACTCCGAAAAACAACCTGAGGAGTTTTGAAGGGGCGGGGGTGGGGTGAGAGGTTAGGGGAGCCTGGTGGTGGGTTTTAAGGAGGGCACGTATTACATGGAGCACTGGGTGTGGTGCAAAAACAATGAATACTGTTATGCTGAAAAGAAATAAAAAAATAATAATAATAATTAAAGAAAAAAAATAAATCTTTTTTTGAAAATAAAAAAATAACTCATGTGGGCTCATATATATGTGCATATGATTTTGCACTGCATTATTTAATCGAACTCTTTCTATCAACAAGTCCCCAGACAGACATTTGCTTGGGGCCCCACACATCCTGGAGTAGTCCTAACTAGTGGTATCCTGTCCCTAAGCTCTCATAATACACAGCACTCTGCACTCTAATTGTTCATCTACCTTCCCCTCTCTCCCAGCAGCCAATTATGAGTCTGGTCAGAGGTTGTTCTGTAATGCCAAAACCTAGCAAGGGGACTAGAGCATAGGAAGTTCTCAAAATAAAGAACTTTGTTGAAAAGTAAGTGTGTTAGTACCTTCTTAACAGAGTGGTGGTGATCCATAGCCACTCGAATTAAATTAACATTCTCCTCTTAACTGGTTCATTTGTTAAGGACGAGTCTGCAAGCTCTGATTCTGTCTGAACCCTTTCTATATTTGGGCTACCACAAAGTATAGCTAAGAAGCCCGGAGGAGAAATAGCTTTTCTTTTTCTTGTTGATTTTTACAAGTGCATTCATTCACCTATACCCGGCATTCCATGCAACGAAATGTCAGACATCATAAAGGTAAAAAGAGAGGCAGTGGCAAAGTCAGAAAGGAGGGATGAAAAGGATATTTCACAATTTGTCAACATGTGAATATTGGCATTCACTTTTTAACAGAACAAAGTACTGCCAAGGACTCTTGTCAAAAGTAAAATGTGCTGGCTCCAGCAAGATACACAAACAAGACACAAGAAGCCCATTGATTAGTTTTGTTGTAAAATACACTTTTGATTTCCCTGTACCTTTTAAAAAGAGAAGGTTTTAACACTTTTTTTCCATAACGTTCACTCTGATCCCTCTGAGGCAGCCACTGAAAATGAGAGACGATTCCAATACAAACTTCACAGTCATGCTTAAAGCAAGAAGAATTAGTCACTTAGCACAAACTCAAGAAGAGAAAATAAATAGGAGTGTGCTGGCCTTTTGTCGTTGGTGACTGTCCACATGTTTAATTTTTCTGAGTTGATGTTCACGGCAAATTTGATTTAGTGATTTTATGTACTCTTACCCGCTAAAGTAATACATATTTTAAACCAATTGTCAGTAGCCTTCACAGAGTGAAGAGCATAAATGAAAAGGATTTAATGAAATGTTACAGTATGTATATCACTGCCCCAAAACAACACCATTTCACAAGGTATTTGCTTTGTTTTGAATGTAGAATAGGATACTGCCCTCAATAATCATTTTATGAATTTGCCCCTTAAGTGCTTCTGACCAAGGAAAGATAAAACAAGAATTGGCAAGAGGGAAAGGGTCTTCATCATTGACTTTTAAATAAACATTTTATGATTAAAAAGCCAGGATAGAAATATGCCTCAACATGGTAACTGCCCGCACTTTGATTAATGCAGAGAAAGCTTCCTGAACCCACTCACTATTAGGTCCCAAGATACGGATCACACAACCCCCATCTCTCCTCCCCTCTCCCTCCAGAATAATTGCGTGCAGCGGAGGTGTTCCCACTGAATTCCATGGAGCCTGCAGATTCTTCTGCACTGTCTTGGGGTCCAAGGGAAGGAACTTGGTGTTTAGCTGAGGACTCGGCATCACACTCTGCTCTAATCTTTCTGTGTGTTCACCCATCCCCTCCAGTGACCTCCCTCCAAGCAGCAATTGAACACCCTGCCTTTTCTTGTTGATGCATCTGGATTCCAAGTAAGACTTCCTTCATGATGATATTTTTGCTTCCATACACAAAATTTTAAAACTGCTCCAGTTTGGCTGGAAAAGTATTTATTTATTTGCAATCAAATGTTCTACCCCTGAGCTATATCCCCAAATATTTATTTATTTATTCATTCAATAAATATATTTTAAACATCTACTATGTGCAAAGAGCTAGGATCCAGAATAGGAAGACAGTTGGGGGTGGGAGTGGGTAACACTGGTAGTCCTAGGAGACAGTATGTAGTCAGATCCTGCAGCAGAAGGGGAACTGTATTCAAGGGATGCAAAGACAGCCACACACGAAAAGCTGAATAGGGATGCCTGGGTGGCTCAGCTGGTTAAGTGGCTGCCTTCGGCTCAGTTCATGATCCCAGCATCCTGGGATCGAGTCCCACATCGGGCTCCTTGCTCGGCAGGGAGCCTGCTTCTCCCTCTGTCTCTGCCTGCCTCTCTGTCTGCCTGTGCTCGCTCGCTCTCTCTCTCCCTCTCTCTCTGACAAATAAATAAATAAATAAAAAGCTGAATAATAATATGAGATATTAAAGAAGCAAATGACAAATTGATAGTATTAACAATAAGAACATGGTAATTCCTTATTCAGTTGAACACAGTCATTCACTGAATACACAAACTGATGTTTAGCATGTGATAAAAGGTGTTAAATTCAATGGCAATGAATTTATTCCCTCTTGTGTAGAAAACAGGAGCTCTCCAAGGTTATCGAACAGGATGACTGAGTGTGGGCCTAGACTAGGAAATAGCTGCCCCAGAAGACGGAAGGCCTTCAGTGCCATGATTACTTCTGTAGGCTATAGGAAGCAGTCTGGGTTTTGAAATAGAATTTCAAACATAATCAAATATAGGTCTTATTTAGAAAAATAGCACTAGTGGCAGTATGGAGAATATATTGGACAGATTGGAGCCAAAGACACCAGTTAAGAAGTCCCTGCTAAGAAAAAAGAAATGTTTTAACTTTTCTGTTAATGATAATGCCAAAATTCTGATGAGGGAGCAGGGATCTAGGAGACTCCATCACTACTGATGGCAACACAAATTGTAACAACTCTTTTGAAGAGCACATTGTAATTTGTATCAAAAGCTGTAATACCTCTTAACCTAATAATGAGCTTCTTAGGGATTTATTCTAAGAAAATAACCCAAAAGTTACAAAAGGCTATAATTATGTTGTTTTCTTGTAATTTCTAAAATTGTTTAAGTCAGAATTGAACTCATGGTAAATCATTTTCACGTAATATCATTCAGCTGTTAAAAGTGCCTATTATAAAGAATAATGCCAGAGCCTAAAAAATGCATAAGCAGGATAAAGATTGAAGACTAGTATGTCTGGCACTGCAGAAACTGGTAGCCTTTCCTCTGAGACAGTGGTCTCAGCAGGGTGCTAGAAATAGTATAAACAATAGATAATGATTAATTTGGGGACTGAGGCAGTGACACTATGAGCGGATTCAAGGGAAATTTAAGGGATACACTAATAAGGGGTATGAGTAAGAGATGAGAATGATAATGAAGATTCTAATGGTAACCAGGGTGATGGTTCAAGTATAGACTTAGGGAAAAAAATGATCAAATATTAGACTTAAAGTCAGTTGCAATTCCAAGTGGAGAGATCCAGCAGCTTTCTGGAAATAAAGGCTCAGAACCCAAGAAACAAATAGCAAAACTCAAAGTAGATAGTTGGTATTGACATTGAAGTTCATGAAATTATCTGAAAACCAAAGAGACACTCAATAATGAGAAACATTTGTAAATTAAAGATAGAAATATACCCATAAGTATCTACTAAAGAAATATTATTAAGTTCTTTTACTAACTAATATAAGTTTTTTCCTTCTTTTTTTTTAAGTTTTTTTTTTTTTCAGTAATCTCTGCACCCAACATGGGGTTCAAACTCATGACCCTGAGATCAAGAGTCACATGCTCTTCCAGCTGAGCCAGCCAAGTGCCCAAAGTCCCCTTCTTTATATGTGAGAGCCTAAATGTGAGGAAAAAAATTTAAAAACAGGAGAAAAAGTATGAAAGGAAATTGAAAAAGAATGATGACAAAGAAACAACAGAAGACTCAGATATGATCCCCTTTTGGAGTAATTAGCAAGGAATTAAAAACAACTATTATTAAGTTAAAGGCTCTTGTAGAACATGGACAACATATATGCACAGTTAGAGAGTTTCAACAGATACGGAAACTAAAAGAAAGACACAAATGGAAATGCTACAAATAAAAGCCATGGAAGAGATCAAGAATGCCTCTAATCAGCTCTTCAGTAGATTCAACACTACTAAGGCTAGGGAAAAAAAGAGTGAACTTAAAAATATATCATAGAAATTACCCAGTCTGAAACTTTAAAAGGAAAAAAAATAATGAAAAACACAGATCAAGGAACCTAAGTCTTGCAGAACAATATTAAAAGGTCTAATACATGTGTAATGGGAATCCTGATGTAAGAAAGAAAGCAAGAAAGAATGGGGCATGAGAAATATTTTCATAAATAATGGCCAAGAATTTTCCAAAAATAATGAACAACATCAAACCATAAATCCAACAAGTCCAGAGAACACTACACATGATATACACCACCAGTGGCACTCACAAAAAAAGCCATCACACACCTTGGACACAGCCTATCCCAACAGCTAAAAAACAAAAATAAAGAGAAAATCTTGAAGAGAGTCAGAAAAAAATACTACATGCAGAAGAATAAAGATAATAATTATAACACATTTTTTGTCAGAAACTATGCAAGCCTCATAAAATAAGTTGGAAAGTATTCCTACCTCTTGTATTTATGGAAAAGTTTGTGTAGGAGTGGTACTACCTCTTCTTTAAATGTTTGGCACAATTCACCAGTGAAGCCATCTGGGCCAGGAGTATTCTTTGTTGAAAGGTTTTTAACTATGAACTCAACTTTTGAAATAGATTACAAGACTATTCATGTTACCCTTTTATTCTTTTTTTTTTAAGATCTATTTATTTGAGAGAGACAGAGAGCACATATGTGAGTGGGGGGGAAGGGGAACAGAGGGAGAGAGAGAATCTCAAGCAGACTCCCTGCTGAGCACTGGAGCCTGAGGTAGGGCTCTGTCCCACCACCCATGAGATCACCACCTGAGCTGAAACCAAGAGCTGGAGACTTCACAGAAAGAGCCACCCAGGCACCCTAACCCATTTATTCTTGAGCGAGCTTTGGGAATTTGTGTCTGTCGAGAAATTTGTCCATTGCATTTAATTTTCCCAATTTGTGGCCATAGAGTACCTTATAAATTTCCTTTATTATCCTTTTAATGCCTCAGGGTGCCTAGCAATGTTCTCTCTCTCATTTCTGGTATTGATAATTTGGGTCTTTTCTCTTTTTTTCCTCATCAGCCTGGTTAGAGACTTAACAACTTTATTCATCATCTCAAAAACAAGCTTTTGGGTTAATTGAACCAGGTTATTTAGGAGGGAGGGCTGGAAAAGGAAAGTTACCCTGAAGAAGTAACAATGAAACTGGAACTTGAAAGAGATAGTACAAGTATCCAAAAGTAAATCAAAGATGGGTGTGTTCTAGCAAGAGCAATTTTTTTTTTTTTTTAAGGCCAATGCGGTGGCAGGGTGGAAGAGAGGAGACTATTGCAATATGGGGGCTGAGAAAAAAGCCAAGCCTATATAATATGAAGCCATATAGTCATGGTAAGGATTTGAGTGTGAATTTATGCCAGAAGCAAATGGAAGTCCCTGGAGAGTATTATGGAGCAGAGTGACGTGCTCCTGTGTTTGAAAAGCTCAATCTGGCTGTATTGTGGGAAAAGAACTGGGGAGAGGGAGAAGAAATGGCAAGAATTAGGTGTTTACTACAGAGATGGGAATGGGAGCTCAGACTGGGAGAGGACAGAGAAAAGGAAGGACAGAAATGATATGTAGAGACCGATAATTGATCAGTTGATTAATTTTTTTATTGATGGTAATAAAATATTTATTTAGCAGTTACTAGGTGCCACCCACTAATTTAAGCCTTTTTTTTTTGCCTTATGACAAGATCATGTGGCTAGCCAGAGAAAGAGCAGGTTTTAAAAGCAGCCAGAGCCTATGTGCTAGGTCCTTGCTGTTCCTGCCTCTTGCATGATAGGATTAAAGAAAAGAGAGGATGCAAGGAGGAATTTGGGGGTTTTGGGTCAGCAACTGGGAGCTAGTTACTAAAATAAGAAACATTAGAGGAAAGCCATGTTTTGCAGAAAAAGGATGAGTTCAGCTTTATACCAAACAAAGGTAGACATAGTTATTACGTAGCCTTAGAAAGAAAGCGGAATCTAAGGAAGTCCTTTTTTTATGGTATGATGGTTAAAGGGCTTATGCATATACCCTGAAAATTATTAAAGCACATTTCGTTTTATACACACACAAGCACACGCATGCACACACACGCATACATACTTTTTATTTATTTTTTTTTTTATTTCCAAAGGTAAAACTAAGGACACAAACCAAATGCTTTTTTTGGAGTTCCAGTTCTGACAACTTGTGTATAGGAATAACCTATACTCCTGCAGATAAGAGCTATGGACTCTGGACAAGATACTAAAAATTCTCTGAAGATAATGAGAGTGGCCAAGAGAAGACATACACTGGGGAGGGTTTGACGCTTGACAAAAAAAAAATGAAACCACACTGTGAAATACATACGTATCAGGCTTATCCATCTGAAGGTACTCCCCAGTCTGTACTACATACCCCAGAAATAAATCAGAAAATTGCAGTCTTTTAGATACGAAGAGTCAGAAGAAGGTGAATGATACTTTCAGAGCTACTTTCAGGAAAAACAGAAGGGGAAACTAAAAATCTGAATTATCAATTCTCCTGAACTCTTGGCTGACCCCTAAGCTGAGACTGCACAGTTGGGACTTCAGGGAATTCAAAGGCAAACGGTATCTGGAAGACTGACCTGTACGAGCAGAACCTTCAGGGGGCACCCAGCGCAGGGGAGACAGGATTTGAACTCACGTCCTTCTAAGTTAGAGGGACTTGGTAAACATCTCAGCCTTTCTGTGGAGACCTCAGAGGACTGTGCTTCAGAGTAAAAATTACTCCCCAGAACTTAAGGGATTCACTCCAGGACTAGGAAAATACTAAAAATAGACCCACCCTAAAAAGAGAAAGCAAGCCTCCAAGGTAACCTGCCAATAATCTAGCTGCTTTTTTACACCATGACTTAACACTCTTTGGAGAAAGATAGCAGAACCCCGTCAATCTCAACTACCCATCACCCTGAATATCCAAAATAGAAATCGTTACACAAGATAATGTAATGAATAGTCAAGGGAAAAGTCAGTCAGAAGAAATTTGCCAATAAATGAACAAGGAAGTTAAAATAACCATGATTCATATGTTAAAGAATGTTAATGAATATAAGTTATTCCTCACAAAAATAGTAAAAAACTAACATCTCTTAAAGTGACTACAAAAATGAACCATTTTATCCATATGTATAATAAGTTCTGGTAACTTTTGCTAAATTTATCAAATTTACCCCCCCCAAAAAATCTAAAATTTCCTGAACTTACACAGACCTTTCCCTACAGTTTCAACATTGGAAGTTAATAGATGGTAGTCTATAAACCACGCTCAAATATAAGCAGCAAGACTCACAAGCGCAATCATAAAAAGTGTCTCCAAAAAATAATTTTAGTAGAACTAAATGACACAGGTACATTCCGGAGAGAAGAATGAGATGAGGGCATCCAGTAAACAATGGCACCTCTAAACTGTTCATCAGTTTTCTTATTGTTTGGTTATATTTCATGCTTTGGGTATCAATATTGTAGGAAGGTTAAAACAAAGGATATAACTAGATCATGTACTAGAGGAAGATTGCAACAAAAGGATCTGGCTAGATCATTAAATTTCTAGAGTAGCCGGCTGATGACCTCTAGACGATTTGGTCAAGAGATCACTCTTGCTGCAGTTAGATCTGGCCGATCTAAAGAACAAATTACACCATATATTCTTGGGTTTGCATAAAGCTGGGCTTATTTGCAACCCTCCCCACCCTACCCCACCCCCCTTCTGGGAGGTAAAGGCCAGGAAATGAAAGGTTATTTTCTGCTTGGAAGGTCTTCTAAGAGGAACTTGATAGTTTCACACAGAGGTGCCCCATTCATAATCACAACACCTAACAATGAACTGGCTGTTCAGAGCTGCTTTAAATTCAAATGGGAAGACTAACGAACATCTCCAAAGCATTCCTAGCCCCCATCTCTTTTAAAAATCAATTGTTTTCAATAGCAAACAGCTGCACAAGATCAACAGTGAAAAACCGTACAGTATACATGCTCTGTGCAGAGCCTAGATAAAGAAAGCTGCAAAAGTGAATAATTCTTTCACAAACAATTTCTAATGCACAATGCAGGACAAGAAGAGATTATACCATGCATTACACTATCCCGTGTGTTACACCACCAGGTCTCAGAGCTGCACAAATCTTTGGAATTGGAGTCTGATTCCAAGGTCTTCCAGATCTTGCGATAGAGGCAGTCCACCATATTACTCAAACTATCCTTGTAATATATACATTCGATACCGTGTCCTCTTTGACTACTCATTCAAGGTATAGCATAATAAATTGAAGAAATTTAATTGCAATGGAGCATAATTGATACACAATTTTCTAATAAACTGAAATGAAGAGGTAATTTCCTGATATATTCTTTCCTCTTTAAATAAGCAGTAAGAGAAGTGTATTCCTAATACATTCTAAATGAGGCATGTTATTACAGCTGAATTATTACGAAAGGCTTCTTTTCATATACCCGAACTGGCTTGAAACAGCAAGGAATCTGCGGCTCACTAATAAATGCACGGTAATCACATGTTTTCTTACTTCCTAGATGACTTCATGGATTATTTAATTTTAAGAGTCCTCTACACTTAAAGGTGATTGAACGTCAAATACTGCGACATCCATGAGACAGTGCATTCTATGGTAATGCACTGTGCTTACTTACAGTGGGATGCTGTGAAATATCTAAGAAATCTAGAAAATGGGAAACCTTCTGGAAACTACAACTTTTGTCTTGAAACAATCAGACCACAAAACCCAGTGCTAGTGGAGGTACACTCCTAAGCTTAAACTCCCCTTCCCACTGGAGGTCATAGGACTCCTACTGTTTGTTCTCTTGTCGCTCTTTTTAACTTTTCATCTTCTACTTGCTTTATTTCACTTTTTATTCGTTCTGTGCCTTCAGATTGCCAACCGGAGAATGCTTAAGCACGATGTTCGCCTTTGCGGTCACCTCAGCTAGAAAAGATTGTGAAGTTGAAATATTTTGATCCTCTCTGTCCTGAGTCAATAATCCATTCTTTCCTTCAACCTCTACAGCAAAACCCCACCATGACATGACGCTCAGATGTAAGTAATATCAAGTAAATAAAACAATCTCAGGGATCCTATACAACAGGAGGGCCGGGAGGCCCAAGGGTTGAACTGCTTGTGGAAGGCCGTCTTGCCCTGTGCCTTCCCACGGTCTTCCCTCTGTGCACCTTGTCGACAGGTTATGCGTGTGATTCACAACCCCACATACCCCAGCTGCCTAGCATATGCGATGGTGACAAATCAATATATGTTGACTGAATTCACACTTGTCCTAGGTGCTTTAATATGACAAGCTCAAAGAAGCCTACTGATGATTCTATCTTCTTCTTTAAACTGTCTTGTCATTCAATAGTGAAATCTTTGATTTGACATATTATAGTTGTTCATTTGAGCTCCTTTGTTCGTACCCTATGTTGATAAGTTTGTATCCATATATTGTGAAGTCTGATGATTTTTTAAAAACTTTTCGTCTTTCTCATATACAAGTCAAGTCTTTCGGGCTTTTAGTTGGTGTTTTTCTATTGTTCTATTTTAGGGGAGACTCTGTTGTTTTGATTTTTACCAAGTATACATACATATCTGAAGCTCAGACTTACCTATTGATGTAAGACTTTCAGCATAGACTGTAAATATGTGGCAGACAACATTCCAGTCAAAATTCGTGCATGAATTCAATAGCTATCGACTATTATAAACCTAGGAAAATCATATTGTTCTATGCGGCAGGTTGTTAGAAAGGATCTAAGAGAGCTCTAAGTAAGGGGCCAGGGACATTACTATGCATTTGTCTATTTAACCTTGATTCAAGCAATGAGAGCATTATGAGCATTTCTATGGAGGCTCAACCACCGAACATAAAGCCTAGTAAGATAATAATAAAAATCCTCGTCTATCTCTACAAGCCTCTTAACACCTGCCACCCCATGAACATTCCTGTGGTACCCAACTCCCAGCTCCCTCCTCACATGCTTATTGTCCCCTATAACAAGGTCCATGAACCACTCTGAAGAGGATGTCCACCCTTTAATGTCCCGCACAACCCCAAATTGTGCACAGCTGGACCATCAGCAGGTGAGGAGAAGGTTCAAAGAATCGCTATTCATGGTAAAGCCACAAGACGCAACATGAAGACCAAAGGGCATCCAAGAGTGAAGCCACAGAGAGCAGACTGTTGGAGCGAGGCAGAGAGGCTCTTGAGAGAAAAGGAAACTTCGAGAGGGCAGTTTTACAAAGCACTGAGACAAGTGACCTGGTTTATCCACACAGAGGATTGCTTCCTTTAATTAGATGTCTCAACAGGAAGAAGTTGTGATTCTGAACACATCCCAAAGGGCAGGTAATGTTCAGATACATCTCCTAAGCATCCTGAAAACCTTGGAGCATCCAACTATAAAAGCAACTTTACAAAAAGAAGAAGAAAAAAAACCCAGACAATTTGTCAGACTGACTTTCCGCCTGTTTGCATTCGCCCAGATGCCATTACGGTGTATGTAGGTCACGTTTTACCATATCTAACCTGGTTCTATATGGAATTCCATGTGGTGTGTTTCTGAGGAATACAGAGTGGTTGTTCAATGATAATAGTATTCAGATTGCACACGTCCTCCAAAAAATGTACATGCCATAACAAAACCCTGAGTATAAGTCAAGCACAAAATTAAATTTTTATGATTTTACAGGCAGTCCACTGCACGCTAATAATTCCAGTGACAATAATAGTAATCAGTTTTATTTTTATTACACTTTACAGTTTAAAAAGTCCTTTGAGGGATGCCTGAGTGGCTCAGTCAATTAAGTGTAAGCCTTCGGCTCAGGCCATGATCCCAGGGTCCTGGGATCAAGCCCCGGGTTGGGCTCTTCTGAGCAGGGAACCTGCTTCTCCCTCCCTCTGCCTCCTGCTCCCCCTGCTTGTACTCTCTCCCTGTCTCTCTCTTTGTCAGATAAATAAGTAAAATCTTTAAAATCAATCAATCAATCAATCAAAATAAAAAGTACTTTGAGCAGGTGAGTTTCATTTAAGAAGCAATATTTGAATTTTAGTTTTTTGAGGAAACTCCATACAGTTTTCCATAGTGACTGTGCCAATTTATATTCCCACCAACAATGCACAAAGGTTCCCTTTCCTCCACACCTGTCATTTCCTGTCTTGGGTACAATAGCCATTCTAATACGTAGGAGGTGATACTAGACTACAGGTTCCGTGAGGGCAAGTCTCCTATGCCATTTACCATTCTAGCCGACGACTGATGAGAAGCCCTGGGCCACTTTTTCATCGAGCATTTACTAAAGGGTGTTTACAACTGTAAATCCTCCCTCTGTCTCTTTGACCTGTGTACCTTATACAGGTATAGCTGAATCTCCTACAACGTAGGAGTGTCCTTCTCAAAGGCCTGAAAGCCATTCCTTTCGAATGTAATCATCAGGGTGGACAGGGGCTGTGGATCACACCTGTGTAGGAGGATGGTAACCACCAGCTAAAGCACACAACTGGCCCAGTCAGCATTTACGCGAACCAAGTCTTTGTAACTTTTTACTTTCCCCAACTCCATTGAGCCCACGCTCACCTCCTCCCTACTCCCTCACTCTCTTTAAAATGCCAGGTCAACTCTGTACAAATCCAAATTGAGTTCAGTTCCCGATGGGTCCTCTTCGCTTTTGCAACAGTATATGACTAATTAAAATCTGTCCTTACCACTTTAGTGTCTGGCTTTGTTTATCTCTGACAGAGTTTATCCTTGTCCTCTCTATCATTTCAGCTAATCTAAGTGAGCCAAATATACTAACAAAAGTAGCTGTAACGTGTTTTTACAGAGTTTTATAACAATGGTATCCCAACTGGCATTTTGTGTGTTGTTAGATACTTTTCTTGCTTACATCCCACCAGAAGCATTGGGCTTATATATGGTGTTAATTTGAATAACATGTTAGACAACTATTTCCAAGCACGAAGCCCCAGAGGCCATTAAAAGCTATAAAAATGTTTTAGCATGTGCCTAAACCTTTACTATCAGTTGCTTCATTTGTGCCAAAAAGTATATTATCTGTTCCAATTGAAAAAGAATCAAATCTCATGACTATCTTTTTGAAGTTTTTCCATTTTAAACGTTCCTTGTTTTCCACATCTGCCTCCACGTTTTCGTAGTCCACCGAGGAGTCGTGATAAATGGCTCCCATCAGTGGGCGTGGACAGAGCATCCCGCTCTGTACCAGCGGCTCCGTGTGTTTCCTTCAGAACCTCCAGCAACACAGTAACACCGATGTTCTCAAAGACGAGGAAACTGAGGCTCAACAAATCGTCGGAGATCGCAGAGTCTGTAAATAATGGAGCTGTGATCTGAGCGTGGGTTGTTTGACTGCAGAGGCTGTGCTCTTTCTACCAAGCCTCACAACCGAAGTGGATGGAGTCGGGCATAGATTTTTGGCTCTCTCAGCTCTCTCATCTTTAATAACTAGCATGCAGTCAAAACAAAAGTGAGGATGAGGGAAAGTGATATACAGAATGCATTTTGTAATTACAAGGAAAGAAAAAAGAAAACAGTCAAGCTGTGGCAGAGCAAACTCCGAAGCAATCAAGAGGCTTCTGCACCCTGGGTTTTCTCTAAAGGGGCTGTATTTCATTCCTTTGAAAATTCTAGCTTTGGAATGAAGGTGGCATACTGTGGGAAGACCAAGGAAATCAAACTTTTTTCATCGTATTGATTCTTATTCCTTTCATTCCATCTGCTTCCTTGGCATGGCGAAGGGGGTGACGATCAATGCAGAGTAAGTCGGCTCTGTCAGTCAGAAGATGGGAGCTGACAACCAGACACGGGCTTGGGAAGGCCTTCCATGAGGGAAAGAATTTGTGCCAGATGACAGGACTCACGGAGAGTCTGACAAAATGTTGCAGACAATCAGGAAGCGGCTGATCCAGATTTCATAGATAATAAGCAGGCTCTTTTCCGCGTGCATGCGCATAGATTTGAATATTTCTGGTCAAGTACCTCCCTTTTGCACAGATCAGGAAGTAAATAGAATGGCAAAAAACAAAATGAAAGGGGGCCAGAATGGGGGTCAAAAATAAAAGAAAAACAAACAACTAAATTGGTAGTACAGAAACCTTGAGTACTTTAAGTTCATAGTTTATAATAAAATGATGTGAGGGGAAAATGCTTCCTAAGTTAAGATTTCTAGTATCATTACTAGAGTCCAAATACAACCGGATTTCGGGAACTTTCTATAGGTTAGACCCTTCCTTGAAGTCAGAGAAGCGCTCAGCTGCTGTTCTACTATAAAGAGCGTGTTTTGCCATTTCTACGAGGTTGTCTCCAACATGAACTCTAACATAACCATTACAAATGAGGACTTCTGCACATGAAAGAATCTGAAGCAGATCACTCGACAGTCTTGTGATTAGATTCTATTAAGGGATATAAATCCTCTATGTCCTTAAGAGCTTCATGCAGAAGGGGCTTCTACTGTGGCAGAGAAGGCACTGAATTGGACAATTAGCTCATCAGTAGAAGATTATTTTGTTACAAGTCAGGAGATGCATATATGGCAAGGCTGGACAAGGAATCAGTTTTACCATTTCCGCGCGCCCCTCCCCACACCCTCCCCATTAAGCTGCTATCATCAATAAAAGACGTCATGTTATCTCTTTGCCTGCTTTCTCCCGGACTTGGAGGCTCTCAGCAAAACAGATAAGAAATGTCAGAAACTCTCATGCTCTGAAAGCACAAGACTGATTTAGAAAGTCAACAAGTGAATAATTTGGTTGTAAAATCCCCTTGATCAGCTCCCATAATTCCACTGTTATGGATCAAATTGTGTCCCTCACAAAAGAAATGTTGGAGTCCTAACCCCAAGTACCTCATGTGACCTTATTTGGAGGTAGGGTTTTTACAAAAGTAATGAAATTAAAATGATGTCATTAGGTTGGGCCCTAATCCAGTAGGACTGGTGCCCTTATAAAAAGGACGAATTTGGATGCAGGGAGAGGTACATCACATAGAGAGGATGCCGTATGAAGCGAGAGAATACAGTTGTTCACAGAGAGAACATGGTTATCTAGAAGCCACAGAGAGAGCCTTAGAGCAACTCTTTTTCTTACGGCCCTGAAGGAACCAACCCTGCCATCACCTGGGATTCAGATTTCTTCAGAACTGTGAAACAATAAATGTGCGTTCTTTAAGCCACCCCATTTGTGGTACTTTCTTACAGCAGTCCCAGCAAACAAATATAGATTTTGGTATTGGGAAGCAGGATGCCACTGTAACAAAACCTCGAAGTATGGAAGTGCTTTGGAACAAGGTAATAAGTGGAAGCTGGAAGAGTTTTTAGTTGCATGAGAGAAAAAAACCTCGACGGCCTTGAAAAGAATGTTGCTGCAAATGTGAGTGCTTGAGGTAAAAATGAGGAGCTTGTTATTAGAAATTGGAGGAACGGTGATCTTTGCTAGAAAGTGGTAAAGGATGTGGCTGGTTGGTGTTCCATGGAATGGAAAGTAGGACTGAAAAATGATGAGCTTGGAGGGCAACCCTCTCGTGTCCCCTCCCTCCTTGGGAGCTTTGTACTATCACTTCACTATCGCTCAATAAACCTTGCTTTGCTGCCCACAAAAAAAAAAAAAAAAAAAAAAGGATAGAAAGGAAGGAAGGAAGGAAGGAAGGAAGGAAGGAAGGAAGGAAGGGGGAAGGAGAAAGAAAGAGAAAAAGAAAAAGAAAAAAGGGGAAAAAATGATGAGCTTGGATATTTAATTGAAGAGATTTCTAAGCAAAGTATTGAAGGCATAGCTTGGTTTCTCTTTGCTGCTTCTGGTAGATACAAGAGGAGAAAGATAAATTGGAGAAGCCAAAAGGACCCAGAACTTGAAGAGTCGGAAAATACTCCACCTTGTTGCAACTCCATGTTGCAACAAAATGACAGCATGCTCTGGAGAAAACTCCTGTGTGTCTGGGCAAACATCTGCCACAGAGATTCAGCATGTGACCTGTGGATGTAACTACCCATCTCAGTAAAAACAGTGCCAGCCTGGTCCAGAAGGGGCAGGGCCAGGACCAAATGAAGGAAGGCTGGCAGATTTCTGGGATTCTGCTGGCAGGAAATGGACTGATAGAGCTATTCAGCAATGAACACATGATAATGTTCAAGAAAGGGAAGAATGACCCAAAAAGCTGTTCAGAGGTTGGTGGCCACCGCCACGAAGAGCCCTAGAAGACAGGCTAAGGGGGTGGGGCGGTCTCTTCCTTGGTGCCAGAGGGCAGGGCTACCTCCTCCATTCCACATGGCAAAACCAGCCTCTTTGTCATTCTCTGCTTCCCTCCTAACTTCCCTGTTTCTGTGGTCTCACTTCCAGTAACCCAAGTTCAAAACCTGTCAACAGTGACCCCTTTCCTTTCACTTATATTCAATTAGGCAGCTGGTGCTGTCGATTCTTCCACTCTTCACAATCATCACTGATGCCAAGGACCGTACTTGTAGTAATAAAATGCATTCTTTACTCTTTCTGCCATCTTTCTGTGCCACCATAATGATGCATATGAATGTCTTGGCAGATGCTCTCAAGAGCATTAACAATGTTGAAAAGAGAGGTAAATGTTACATTCTTATCAGTTTCTATCATCATCCAGTTTCTATGATGATGAAGAATGGTTACTTTGTTGAATTTGAAATCCTTGATGATTATACAGGTGGGAAAATTGGTGTGAATCTCACAGGCAGGTTAAACAAGCATGGAGTGATCAGCCCCAGATTTGATGAACTCAAAGATCTAGAAAAATGGCAAAATAATCTGCTCCTGTCCCACCAGTTTGGTTTCATTGTACTGACAACATCATTTGGCATAATGGACCATGAAAAAGCAAGATGAAAACACGCAGGATGGAAAATCCTGGCATTCTTTTTCTAGGGATGTAATATATACAGGCAAATAAAGTACCTCAATGGACAAAAAAAAAAAAAGAGAGAGAGAGAGAGAGAGAAGAGAATGCATTCTTAATTAGTTTTACAACATGGTATAAGTACTTTACGTGGCTTATGTTCTTTGATATTTATAACCATGCAATGTGATAGTATACTATTCATAGTCATTTTACAACTAAGAAAAATTGAGGCTCAGACAGGTACTGAATGACTAGTTTGCCCAAGATCACACAGCAAAGAAGTTCTGAGAAAAGAAACTTGACCCAGATCGTCCAGAGCCCTGAACCACGCTCTTAACTGACACTCCCTCCTTTAAAACATCTCTCATGCTTGTTTCTTCCCATCCATTCCCACTGCTACTAACATAGTTTCATAACCCTTTTATTCATAACCCATTCCCTCACCCTTTTATTACTACACAAATCTCCTTGTATTTCTCCCTTACTCAGTCTTTCCTCCTTCCAAACAATCTTTCTGATCTCATTTAAAAAAAAAAAAATCTACCTTTGAGTTAATTCTTTTTTTAAAATATTTTATTTATTTATTTGACAGAGAGTGAGATCACAAGTAGGCAGAGAGGCAGGCAGAGAGAGAGAGAGGAGGAAGCAGGCTCCCCACTGAGCAGAGAGCCTGATGCAGGGCTCTATCCCAGGACCCTAAGGTATGACCTGAGCGGAAGGCAGAGGCTTAACCCACTGAGCCACCCAAGCACCCCACTTTGAGTTAATTCTTAGCTCAATGACTTCCGGTGATTTCTCACTGCCAGTAGGATAAAGCCTAAGTATCCTAGACTGGCATTTCATAGTATCTGCTCATCATGTCACCTTTTAAAATCTTGCCCACCTAAAAGTCCAGTCTCTTTGTGAAAACGTACCTGGTAAACGTTCATCTGAGCATTTCACTAGACAAATGTTCCCTGTCCTTGCAATGCTACCAATTGTAATATTCATCTAAACCAATCTCGGGTTTAAGATGCCAACCACAGAGCCTGCGATCATCATCCCCCCCCGCCAAAACTCCCTCTCCCAGAGTCCTCTGTCTACCTCCAACTCCTTAGGGTTCACCTGAAATCTGATGCTGCTTTTGAATCCTCCTCTTTACCTGACCCGCTGCCGAATCCTACTGCTTGTTCTGCCACTAAAGTCCTCTTTCATCTCTCCTTTCCCTTCCATCCTCACTATCTCGGGTCTCATTCGTGCTCTTCAGACTTGAGAACATAAGAGAACTACCATCAGATTAAATTTCCGCACCCAAATGAGTAAAGATTGACAGGCCAGAGGGGCCAGAGGGAAGAGAATCAGGAGAGAGATGACAACAGCCTACCTGAAAGATCTAGACCTAGAGAAAATGGAGAGATAGTGAAATCCACAGGAGGAGAGCCTGAGTGGCTCAGTCATTTATCATCTGCCCTCAGCTCAGGTCATGATCCCTGACCGTGGGATCGAGCCCCACATCAGGCTCCGTGCTCAGCGGGAAGCCTGCTTCTCCCTCTCCCAGTCCCTCTGCTTGTGTTTCCTATCTCACTGTCTCTCTCTCTGTGTCAAATAAATAAATACAATCTTAAATGATAAATGAATCAATCAATCAAATCCATAGGCACAGGCATGCGGGTGGATGGTGGGAGGTGCTAAAATCTTGAAGATGAGGAATTTGAGGAGAAAAAAAACCAAGGTACGAGAGAGGTGACTGTGACTATGAATCAGGTCCTTTTAATTTACCTTTGGAAGACAAATGAAGCTCAGTATTCCCCTTAAGTCACATTTTGGCTGTTAGTATTGTGCATCTTTGACATAGGGGTCTTCTCTGAGTCTAGGCATATAGTCTTCTAGCTCTATCTTCTGTACAATTCCGCTCTCAAATGCCTACCACAACTACTTCTACATGGCAATTGAGGCTCTGAACCAATGGCCCAACCCACCATTCCTCAGCACCACCGCCCCTGCCCAGCTGGCCCCATCACTGTGCCCCTCCTCGCTGGGCCCATCACCGTGTCCCCCCACTCCCACCAGCCCCATCACTATGCCTGCCCCCCTACCAGCCCCATCACTGTGCCCCCCTTGCTGGCCCAACACTGTGTTCCCCCACCCCTGCTTGTCCCATCACTGCACCCCCTCTTTCTGGCCCCGTCACTGTAATCCCCACCCCTGCCAGCCCATCACTTGCCCCTCCTCTGCTAGTCCCATCACTGTGCCTCTCCTACTTGCCAGGCCCCATCACTGTGGCCCCCACCCCAGGCTGGCTCCATCACTGTGTGCCATCAACAGTTTCCTTCTCCACATATGTCCTTACCCATGCTCTTCTCCTCTGACACTGCCTGCCTCTCAAAATCTTCTCGATTTCCTGTAGGCTAAGGAAAGTGCCACCTTCCCAGATTCCCTTATCTGGAAATGCTCTTCTCCCTCCTTTGAACACAAACAATATTTCATCTTTTTTTTTTTTTCCAAAAAAAAATTCTTAGCCCTGTTTCTTTTCTAGGCTGGCGAGTCACATACTGGAATATTCCCATCTTAGCTTCCTATTAGTTAGTATATTGAAGCCCCGAAGGTAAGAGATATGGTTTGCTTATCTTGACTATCTAACCTAATACTGTACAAGGAGTAGATACCCCCTACATAGTTACCAAACCCAATGGCATTTAATCCCACCAGCCTAATTTACGTTTGCCCCTATTAGGCAGTGAGAATGAGGTGAGTTTCCACTAGGTTTCTGCGTGAGAAAAGTTCTCATGGAAAATCTTAGCCTCTTTGTTAGAGACGAAGCATCAATTAAAAAGCACAAAGTGACACAGTCTGACCCTAGAATATATCCTGGAGCCCAGACCAAAGAAAGAGACAAATTTAAAGTTGTACAAACCAACAGTGGGAGGACCGTCTATACTTAGTGACTAGTCTGTCAGAGTGAAAAACCTCAAGTGGGTTGTAAATATAGGGTTGATTCTTTGGGAGATTTTTCTTCTATTTGCTGATTCAGCTCCTACAATCAAGAGATTTTGTTGTTGTTCAATTTTACTTAAGGCAGACTAAATCAACTGATTTCATGTTTATTCCTGATTTTTGTTTTTCTTACCTTGGCTAAACTCTGTGTTTGACAAGGCCCTCAGTTTCAGTGATCAGAATGTGCTTTTATCCTTTAAATTTTTTTCTAAGTCATCTACTTCTTGGCTTGTGTCTTCTATGGAAATCCAACTAATTTGTTACAAAATATGAATTTTTTTTTTTAATTTGCAAGAATCCACAGAACTCTTGCTTCTAACACTGGTTGGTGATGATGGATTTTCTTCCCAGCATTTGTTAGGGCCCACTGTGAATTCACGTCTGCACAACACTTAGATGGCTCACTGGTTGGTATTAAAGGGTTGTTTACCATTTCGTATTCTAAATATACCAGTATAACTCCTTTCATGGTTCCCATTCTTTAGAAATAGAAGGTAATATTGAAGGCATATCTTTTGAGGGACTGCTCATTTCAAAAAATCCAGTCTACCCAGTGTTTACTTACGTATGATGACCTTAAATGCGGAAATCAGCAAAACAACAATGATTAAAGTTTCCCAAGCATTGATTGGGCAGAGATTTTAAAAGGCTTTCTCCCAGAGCTACATGATATGGTCATTAGGCTTTTAGGGAATAACTAGAAGATTAGACAAAACAGACCAGCACTCCCCTTAACCAAGGTTCTAGGCCAAAAAGAGAAAAACAAAATAAAGCAAGAGTTTTTTGGGGTCTACCATGTGTTAATTACCGAAAACCTAGATACTCTTTGAACAACTGCTGGCTTCCCCTCCCTTCACCCATCTCTCCAAATGATGATCCTCCAAACCTAAGGCTTTGGTTTTTTCGACAGTCTATTCCCATTTCAGGCACCCACATACGTGTGCAGGCACACACACACACACACACACACAGAGTTTTCCTTTCATATTTGGATTTACAGAGGGGTCAGAGGAAAAGGGGAGGAAAGACTTTAAAAAAAAAAAAAAACCTCCAGTAAGTTTGATCTAAACAAAATGGTTATTCAAATGGGTCCCCTACTAATTTCACAAAGATGCGTGATAATATCCAACATATGGCTTTAACTATGTTTTTTAATATTAGAAATTGAATGCACATTTTAAGACACAAGTTTTGCTGATATGCTGTTGATAATATAGGAGAACTCTTTCCCATTTGTTTCTAATTATCCTAAAGACAGCCTGGGGATCATTTACCCATGGTTTAAGAGGACTCAGATAAGTCCACAGATGCGACAGGCGGGCATGTGTGTCAGCTACTGCAGTGGGGCTGCGTGAGGGTGGTTTAGCAAAGACTATCCTCTTATGTCTGAAACCACTAGATACGGTTCCTAAGGTCAACCAGCACTGAAAAATAAAATCCTTCCTTTGTCAACATTCTTAGGGTGTGGGCTCTGGAGCCAGACTGCCTGGCTCCGCCATTTAACTGGCTGGGTGAACTTGATCAAGTGAGTTAACCTCTCTTTGCCTCAATTTCCTCATCTGAAAAATGGGGATGTGCTTCCATGGTATGGCCACAGTGAGGACGAAATACCCAGAATGACGCCCAGAACATAGAAAGCACTCGATACTTGATCTGGCCCCAGTTTCATCTATCTCTGCCTCCCCACCCCCAACTCCTTCCCCTGAATCTTGCCAGCAAGATCTCTTCCAGTTCTTCCAACATGCCCTCCATCACCTCTCCTGGGACACTTTCTCCTCTTCAGGCTAACGGGTCTGTGTTAGGTGGTCTTCACCTATAGGCCCCCAGCTCCCCGGGTTTCTTCCATTATGGTTTCTTCTGTATAACATACATTTTCATACTCACTGGTCGACCCCACTGGCCTTTTAGCTCTGAGGCAGGAATGGAATCCCTTCTGTTCAGCACTGTAATCCCACTTTGTGACAAAGTGTTGTGCACTGGAACTAACTGGATTTTTTCTTTGAAAAGCAGAAAAAAAATCTTCCTCCTTCAGTGTATTCTGAAAATAGATAAAAATGCAAAGGAAGTAGGGGAAAATTATATGCTTACTTGAGAACGTTCTTAATTTTAATTCTTCTTAAGATATGATGACCCCTTTCAGCCTGAAAATTCAAGCGTTTGTTCCTCACAGGGTCTTCTGCGTACACGTACCCGTGGGCACGCGCACACGCGTGGTTACGTTCCCGTGCTCACTTCAGTTATGGCTTCACTTCCATTCCTCACTTCCTCTCCTTCAGTAATGGTTATTTGCTTAGGAGAGCTCCTGGATTTGTCTTTCTTTTTTCTTACCCCACCTTCTCACTCATGACTTTTATTTCTTTCACCTGTTTCTTTGCTCTCTGTTCAAAATTGCTCTTCCATTTGACCTCACAGATCACTAATTTTGTTTCAGTGGTATGGATTCTTTTCCTCTTCCGCTCGTGAATTGCTCTCACTCGAAAACTATGGCTTTGCTGTCTCCTCATTTCCTAAAGCATTGCTAAGCATTCTTAATTCTTTTTTGTTTGTTGTTGTGGTTGTTTGGGCATGTTTCCAGTTCTCTTCCTTCTTTAAATCTTCACCCATAAATGGCAGCACGGTATCTCTTCTTCAAGTAATCGAGAGCCCCTGGCTTGCTTTAGTCAGCTCACAGCATGGAGTGGGTCCTTTGGTACCAGGCAGCTCAGGCTTCCGGAGTCCGGAGCAGGGCTAGATTGGCTGATGGTGAGAAATGAGGTTGGAGTTTCTCCTTCAGGAGGCTGGCCAGCAGCCAGCAAGGGCCTCATGCGCAGAGAGAGCCGCTAGATCTGCCTTCCCCTCCCAGGGCCCCAGCGGCCAGTCTCCCCACCACCGATGGCCCTGGAAACGTGGGTGCCCCGTTCCTGCAGGCCCCTCCCCCCCAGGTCCTGACCTCCTTCTTAAGGCTCCCAGACCTAGATTGCTTGAGTTTCTTCCAGCCTGAGCACGTCCTACAGGAATCCCAGCAGTAGATGGTGGTCATGGGTACATGCGAGGCTGCTATTTCCCATCTTTTCTTTTAAAATTATCTGAGGGGGTGGGGGGAGGGGAGGAATAGGACAAAGCTTTTAATATGAAAGAAAACTCCTTTACACTCAAAAAAGTTGAAATGCTCAAAGTTAAAACAATCAATTAGGAGCAATTTCCAATTTTTGAGAGAGAACTACAAAATTAAAACTTCTCTGAAGTTTAGTAAGATATCCTGCAAGACACCCAAATTCATATGGGAAAAATTAGCCTCAAAGCTTGATGTACTCTTTGAAATACAGCGTGGCTCCCCTCGCGACGCTGAATACAGAGGCGGTGCAGGGATTAAGAACATAGACTCGGGGTGTGTTGTTTGCTCTTGTTGCCTGAATTTCATCGTCTGTAAGGGGGGGTTAAGCATGGTACTTCCCTCATATAGTTTTGTGAAGGTTAAATGAGTGTTGACTCACTTGGAAAGTGCTTGGCCTGTACCTCTATACGGTAATGCTACCCAAGTGCTAAGTAAAATAAAGTAAAAAGTACCAGATCAGTTACTAAAGCTGTGAACCCACTAGGAAATTTTGACATCCAGGATGCCATGGAATTTTTTTTTTAAATCCTTTAAAGTTATCTTTGCCCTCAAAACAGGTGCACCACTGCCTATCTGAAAATAATAGTCCGACAGACACGCCAAAGACCATGACACAGACGGTTCTGGAATGCCAAGAGTTTCCGATGAGAAGAAAGATGAGGAAAGAAGTGGAAAATATCGCTTTGAAATGTTTACTCAGGCAGATGTTTTCAGGAGAGTCCATTTGCAGCTTTATGGCGGAGTCACATAGTCCATCAGTTATCTAGTATCGGAAATAGCCCAAAGTCTCATGTGTTTTCAAGGCTGGTATACTCTGAAGACACGGCCGAGGTGTATCTGCCATTCGTAAGCAAGCCCCACGCATTCACACAGTTGCTCGGTTAGTCTAATGGAAGGGCGTACACAAAGCCACCAGCCCACTGCCCCTTTCCTCCGTCTACAAGTCACAAAGAGGAGAGGAAGAGAAATTAACTAGCAGCATCTGAACAATGACAGAAATGCCCCGAGTCCTAGTAAGAGGAAAATTGTTTATAATAATAAATAATGAAAGCTAACATTCACCAAGGCATCTGATCTGCCCCTTGCATGCACCAGTTCGTTTGATTTTCTGATAACTGGGGTTTTATATTTTACTTCCCGGACTATTGCTAGCTCTTCAGGGTCTCTCAGGGGAGCTGTCCCTTTCCCATTCCTACAGGCCAGGGAACAAAACAATGAAGTCCATTTCACTTAGTTTTAAGAATTTTGATGAGCCCAGTGACAACAGAGGTCTGAGATAAACGTGTGCTTTCGATCGACACAGAAGAGAGACGCTAAGTGGTACAAACGCTCGACTGCGAGCCGCTGAACGAGCTTCGTGAGCCGTGTCGTTCACGCAAAACGTTCCGTTTGATCCACACAAGCAAGGACAACGTGGGACTTTATCCTCCTTGAGCCACAGTGGAAGCATTGGCTCGTTACAGTCGTCGTCAGCCTTCCGTGTCACTTCATGGCACGTGGAATCCAGTTGAAAGGTAATCTTTGGGTGACATTTTTTTTCAGCGCAGCTGAGGCGCAGGCATTCGAGAGAAAACAAAGGTATGTGACACGCAGAGCCGGGAAGGAGGTGGAGTCGGCCGCAAACCTGGATTCTCAAAGCTGCACCGTTGCCCAGGTCCTGACCCTAACCTTCTGTCTCCCACTGGCAAAGAGACCCAGCGCCTTCTGCCTCCCATAACACGAGAAGCCACTCTCCCGTGTGAAATCCCCCATCAATTGTGCAGAGGTTTGCTGCCATGATCATTGTCCAGGTAGGCAGTTGTCACAAAGCATTAGAGCTGAGAGAGGCTGACAGCATGACTGCGGGCGAGCTCCGGGCTCAGTGCGGTCCCGCACCTGCCGCCTGCTCAGGCAGGAGTGTCTTCTGTCAAGCCACAGGCTGGCGAGAGGCTTCAGGAGTCACTTTGTATCAGTGCCCGTCATTGACAGCGTGCTGGAGGGCAGCCTGTCTAGCAAAGGCAGGACAGAAACCTTTGCCAGCCACCTGCCTGCCCCCATATGGTGGCCATTTAAAGACCCGTCACTTTTATAAAGAAGCTCTCGAATTATTCATTCATCAAGCGCAGTTTCGACTGGCCCAAGTGCCTCAGTGTACGATCACCTGATTCTGTGATCTGAAGAACTTTGTTGTCACAGGACGTCCTGGGGGTGTCTCTAAGGAACCGATTGCTTAAATACACGTGGGTGAGCAAGTCAAGCCCATTCCACATTCTGAGCTCCCACTCCTGCAAGAAGGGCATTCCTGGGGCGCAAGAGCCCTCTCAGCCCCGAGTGGGTGCAATCCCATGCCCAGGAGCCTCACGCCAGCCCATGGAGGGCGCGTCTGAGCACTCCTTCACCTGTTGCTTCGTTTCCTCGTTCGCCTGATCCAGAGGCAGACAGCCAAGGGGAGGGGGTGGGGGTGGGGGGAGTCTGCTCAGAAACCATACAACAGCAACAGCAAAATCGAAGCCACCTGTACGTTCACCTGGGACGTCAGCAGAGTCCAAAAAAATCTAACAGTGGAAATGTACTTTAAAGGGGCCCAGAAATCCATTACTACTTGCACACGCGTCAAAATTCTACCAATACTTTTTTCTTTTGAATTAAATTCAAGAGATAATGTAAGTATACGGTAATGTTTCAGTGGACATGCTGAAAATTTCTTCCTTATTTAAGAGCAATCTCTCTCTGCCATCATGGAAACTCCATGAGATGAGGGGCCACTACAACTCCCTGTCAAAGGCCTGAACAGCGCCTGACACATAAGAGGTGCTCAACAAATAGTTAGTAGGAAAATTGGGCAAGGAAATGCAAGGAAGAATGACTGGATGAATGAATGACATCGGGAGTAAAGCGCCAGATGTCTAATGACACGGCTTCTCAAATATTTTGCAGGGGTTGTGATAGAAGAGGTTGAGTAGAGTCAAGTGATGAGAGTGATAACTTTTTTAAATTTTAAAGTCAATTTGGTACATTTTGGTTGAAGATTTAAGATTTTTTAAAACCCGCAATAAGAAAGAATGAATGAACCGGGCACCTGAGAGTTGGACATAATTCTCTGTTGTTTGAACTTCAGGCTCATTGTACACATCCCACCCCATGAGAGAGTGGCTTTAAGAAGGCAAGCAGGTGGGGCGCCTGGGTGGCTCAGTGGGTTAAGCCTCTGCCTTCGGCTCGGGTCATGATCTCAGGGTCCTGGGATTGAGCCCCAAATCCGGCTCTCTGCTCGGCAGGGAGCCTGCTTCCCCCTCTCTCTCTGCCTGCCTCTCTGCCTACTTGTGATCTCTCTCTCTCTCTGTCAAATTAATAAACAAAATATTAAAAAAAAAAAAAAAGAAGAAGGCAAGCAGGTGAGATTTTACATCCTTTCTCCTAAAACTGGCTGCTAATGACCTGGTTCTTTTTCTTTACTCTTGGCCTGCCAATCTCATCCTCTTTCTTCAACTGTCACTTGTGGCTCAGAGGCTCTCCCTCCTGAGGTTCTCCCATGAGATTGCACCCTAGGCCTCTAGCTCCACTTGGGGCCCCATAGATCCTCAAATGTAACAGCCCCAAACTGAGCTGCTGACCACCTTCCCATGGCAACTCTTCCTTCTTTGTCCCACATCTCAGGGAAGATTGACATCGCCCCATCTAGAACTCTGAAGATACCCAGGATCCCCCTTACACTCCACTTCTCACACCACATCCAGCCAGTCACCAAGGCCAGTGGATTCTAAGTCCTTAACACCTCTCGCTTCCATCCTTCCCTCCCCTTTACTGCAAATACTAACTTAGTTCAGGCTTTTATGATCTTCATGAGGATTATTTCTATAGTCTCACTGGTTGTCCTGCCTCTGTTTCTGTCTGGATGATCTTTATAAAATGAAAATGTGCACGTTATCCCACCCTTCCAGCCTTCCAGTTTGGCTTAAAACCTCTTGGTGGTTCCCCATCACCTGTTGGTGTATGGTTGAGCCTCTGTAGTATGGCCTTGTATGAGCTTTTGTGATGTAGACATTGTCTTACCTCTCACCAAGACTTCCTTTGCTTCCTCTGCTCCAGCCAATAAGCTACATAGAGTTTCTCAGTAAGTAGGGTTGTTTCATCCATCCATCCATCCATCCAAAGGGTAAGTCTCTCACTAATGCATCTCTCTGTAGTCCATGATGCCACTTCGGCCCCCAGCACCAGAGTTGGGTCTTGGAGAGGCAGTACTCCTGAATGGAACCATCCTCTCTCCCGAGGAGCTGGAATGGGAAACACAGCAAAAGAGAGAAACTTGGCCAATATTGGGATTGCTTACTGAGAAATCCCACCTGGTACATCAACCCACAGAAGTTCTCAGTTGTTCTTTAATTTTGGAGTGAGACAATAGCCAAACTGTGGAAGGAGCCAAGATGCCCTTCAACAGATGAATGGGTAGAGAAGATGTGGTTCATATACACAATGGAATATTACTCAGCCATCAGAAAGGATGAAGACCTGCCATTTGCATCGATGTGGATGGAACTGGAGGGGATTATGCTAAGTGAAATAAGTCAAGCAGAGAAAGACAATTATCTCATGGTTTCACTCATATGTGGAACTTAAGCAATAACTCAGAGGACCATAGGAGAAGGGAGGGAAAACTGAAGGGGGAGAAGTCAGAAGGAAATAAACCATGAGAGACTCTGGACTCCAGGAAACAAACTGAGGGTTTCAGAGGGGAGGGGGTTAACAGGGTGGTGGGCATTAAGGAGGGCATATGATGTGATGAGCACTGGGTGTTATCCACAACTAATGAATCAATGAACACTACATCAGAAACAAATGATGTACTATACAGTGGCTAACTGAACATAATAAAATAATAATAACAATAATAATACTAATAATTTTGGGGTGAAAAAGTATGGATCAGACCCTCATGATTTCTTGCCTGGGCTAGAAAAATATCCTCCGAGGTATCTCGTCTTCAGTCCTTCTCCTGATCCATTCTTCATACCGCTGTCCATCATCTCCCCAAACCTCAAATAGGCTCACATCACGCTCCAGCTTAGATGTCTTCAGCAGCTCCTCTACTTGGTTCCCGAGAATGTCTCCCGCATCTCCCAAAGCAGTAGGTGGCACACTCAACAACTTCCTGTTGAATGTAAGTATATTAGCAATTGAAAGGTTGATCTAACGACATGCTTAATTTTTTTCTTCTTCTTTTCTCAAAGATTTTATTTATTTATTTGAGAGAAAGAGTGTGCACAAGCCGGTGGGGAGAGGCAGAGGGACAAGCAGACTGCCCGCTCAACAGGGATTCTGTTGCAGGGCTCAATCCCAGGACCCTGAGAGCACATCCCAAGCCAAAGTCAGATGCCCAACTGCCTAAGCCACCCAGGCACCCCCTAAATGTTTGGTTTTTAAGTGAGAATAGACAGATATGAAACAACAACAGCAAAGTCAGCCAGTCAGAGTCCATGATTCTGTGACATGTGTCTAGGGCCCATGGTTGAGTTACAAGACTTGCCTCTTTGCTTCTTCCACATTGAAGCAGCAGAAAATATCTGAAAAGCCCTCGGCTTTGGATGGCATGGATGTGGTTCAAATCCTGGCCCTCCCACCTCTGTGTGATCATGTACAAATGCCTTACTCTCTGTGAAACTTGGTTCCTCGTCTATAGGTGGAGATCATAATTCCTATATCACAGAGCAAGCCATTAGGTACGTCCTTTCTGAAGGAAGCCTAACTCATCTTCTCCAGTAACACAACATGCCCACCCATTCTGATTACTTACCTCAAATTTAAAAGGCACTGCAGTCACTTTCTATCTAAATACTACTGTTAAAATGAAGTAAGCGAAAAACCCCAACAAATATGTTTAGCCCACAGCTAGAGGGAAGATTCTGAGGACTTGAAGGAGAGGCTGGTTTTTTAATTGTTTGTGTTTCTTCTCTTGTGCAGACGTTGGGCTGTGAGGGTCTGGCTGACGTGGATGCCCTAGAGAAATCACGTGATGGAAGGTCTGGACTCCAAGGGAAGGAAAACCTTGTTTTCAATTCTTTTAAACTCTTTTTTTTTTTTTTTAGATTTTATTTATTTATTGGACAGAGAGATCACAAGTAGGCAGAGAGGCAGGCAGAGAGAGAGGAGGAAGCAGGCTCCCTGCTGAGCAGAGAGCCTGATGCGGGGCTCGATCCCAGGACCCTGAGATCACGACCTGAGCCGAAGGCAGAAGCTTAACCCACTGAGCCACCAGGCGCCCCAATTCTCTTAAACTCTTAAGGTCAGCTTCAAACAGGGAGTCAGAACAACCTAGACAAACTGGCAACGACCAGGAAGTGACCCAAGCCAGGTAGCAAATTACCAGCTAATAGAACCAAGTCACCTTTTTGCAATCCCCAGGTGTGCAGAGTGTTTTCAGAGGGACCAGCTCCCACAGAGGCCGCCTCCGGCTTAGGGTTCGGATGGAAGGTATTTAGATAAACTAATCATTGCCCAGGGATGTGGTTTGTTCCAGAGAAGTCAAAACTGTGTTTAAATGTCTGAAATTCCTGGTGTCGTTAATAATTGTAACCTCCACTTCAATAAAACATACAAATACTGTTGCTGAAACATTTCCAATCACAAGGCATTATTTTTGGTCTAAAACAGATGCAGCCCTTGGTGCTTAAAAGGAGGATGTCTGGATGGATTTACCTCTGCTCAAAGGGAAACAAAACTCCTGGAACTTTAGCCAAGGCCCCAAATGCAAGAAGCATCTATTGGAGCGAAGGTAGCTTTGCAGCGTGACGGCGGAGCCATTCCTAGCAGGAGTAAGCACTATCTTGGGAGACCTAGCGAAGGTGCTGGAAGGAATCTAAGCCGGTAGTTTGAAGGAAAATGAGCTGGCATTTTTGCACACTTAGTTGGCAGGCTGGGTGTTGACTTGGGTTCTCTCCTTGAATCCTCCCAGGACCCTCATTTTACACTGAAGCCCAGAAAGGCTAAATACCGGATTCAAAGACACCCCCATATTAAGTGCAGAATTGGGACTTGACCCCAGGGCTGTCTATACAGAAAGACCCCAGGTCTTTGCCACTCGATCATACAGCCTCCCTCGGGAATTTTAAGAGCTGACCCCAAGCAAATGGGGACCTGGAGTCAGACTGTCAGTGTTCATGTCTCTCCTACATCATTTGCTATCGCTGTGACCACAGCAGTTAGCTGCTCTGCTCTTCCGTTTCCTCATGATAAAATGGGAGAGAATACTAGTACCTGCCTAATAGTACCAGTAGGCAAATGGGAAGAGGTCGTACAGCCACAAGGCTGGGTGCTGTGCTAAAGCACTCTTGTGCCCAATCCAGACACTCAGACATCAAGCCATCAAGCAAGCCAACTTCAGCCCAGCCTGCTAGGGAGGGCCTTTGGGTTAGCCCAGAGCCCCGTCCGCCTAGTCCAACAGGGGACCCAACCTGCCACTAACTCCCCTGCAGACAGCCACAGTTTAAAGCCAAATGCTTCATCTGCCACAAGACAGTGGGTAGGCATCTCCCAAGGCCCACCGAGGCCTGTCCTGAAGAACGCTCCCCAGAGGCTGCAAAACTCTTTGCCTAGTTGCAGGAACGCTCATTTCTTTAGTATTTCACATGGTGCTGGAGTACACCAGTAAAGATCTGCTGGGCACATGTGGAAAACATTAGCTGTTATGTGGATTCGGGCAAAAGGTAGTTAGTATCCAAATAAATCAGATTGATGCTTTATCTTACAACCATTAAAGCAAAGCCTGAACTCAACATGTTCTGGCTGTGGACAAGGCTTAATATAAAAAAACAATCACCCCAACTGGAAAGAACTAAAGTCTTTAGGTACGGTAGTGCTTTCTCCTTCGCCAAAAATTCACGTACACCAATGTTAGACAAGTTAATATCTCGCATGGGATATATTAAACAAAGATAAGGTACACAGCAATTGTACGGAATTATGAAAAATTAGGCAGTGGGTAAAAGAAATTCTTCCTTTTTCGAGTTAATCATTAACATTTCTCCAGGAAACAAACAACTGAGACTATTGTCTTATTTCCAAAGGTTGCCCAAGGGTGAGCAAAAAAGCTAATTTCATTAGATGCAATACATAATCCAAGGGTGGTCATACAATCATTGCATGCACATGTGCCTGACCATAAAAATACCTCAAGGACTAGGAAGTTCCAAAGTCAATGTAAAAAGAGGATACACAAAGCCATTTTCACAGTGTTTAAACATGTATATGCTTCAATAAAAGACACAAATAATGTATTCGTTGTTTAAATAGAGCCAACTGGCCATTATTCCAGTCCATGTCAGGTGTTAGGAAGGCAGAAACTGACTTCCTCTTCGATCCTGTCTCCGGACCCTGAGACCAAGAAGTAGAGAAAGCGCGAAAACAATACATCGTACCAAGCAATCAAGGAAAGCAGCAAAGAGGGGGAAAAGGCAGAATGTCAAGTTCTTAAGTAACCAAGAATTTGAAAAGAGCCATCTTTCCATATTTATGCCCAAAGTTACAGTCAATAAAGGTGCAAGTTACAAGTTTTTCACCACGAAACAGAATCAAATTCCGTTAAATTGAACGACAATGAGTGCGGGGTTCCGTAATGTAAGGAGGGCACTTTGCAGAGTGCCTGACACACGCAGGGACTCGGGATTCTTCTGAACTATTGTGTATTCCCTTCCCCTGGAACTGATCTGAACAACAATGTTTGTCCCACGTTCTCCTGGGGTTTTCTGGATGTTTCCTCACTGGAAGTAAACATTAAAGGAAAGTAGTTGCCTCCTTCGAATAAATGCTAGAAAAGAAAATTCACATCATGTTCAGTCATGAGGAGACACTTGACTCATGCTCATGGGCTTTGGCCACTTTCATTTCTTGAGGCTCCCAAGGTAAGAGATGTGCCAGACAGGATTACAAAATTTATAGTGAATTCTAGATGTTTACCCTTTGCAAATTTACATTGTTGACATAAAAAAGAAGCAATACAGTGTGCTCTTCACAATATAGACAAGATTTACTTTTAAAAAATTGAAATGTATGGGGGCGCCTGGGGGGCTCCGTTGGTTACGCAGCTGCCTTCGGCTCAGGTCATGATCCCAGGGTCCGGGGTTTGAGCCCCACATCGTGCTCCCTGCTTAGAGGAGAACCTGTTTCTCCCTCTCTCTCTGCCTGCTGCTCTGCCTACTTGTGCTCTCTCTATCTCTCTGTCAAATAAATAAAATCTTTAAGAAAAGAAAAAAAGAAATTGAAATGTACGGCCCCGTAGTTGGAAAGACAGTTAAATTTTTCCCATGCCTGTTGTCCTCTCTCAATTGCC
The DNA here is from genome assembly GCA_004024625.1 of Mellivora capensis. Lineage (NCBI taxonomy): Eukaryota > Metazoa > Chordata > Mammalia > Carnivora > Mustelidae > Mellivora > Mellivora capensis. Next base: position 59,685 of record PISX010000165.1, read on the forward strand.
GAAACTGTACTAGAGCCTCAGGGATCCATCCAGTCTAGATATGAGGACCCTTGGTGTTTGGGAGTGAATTCTGTCACCCCATAAAAACCATTAGGAAGATACACTGAAGCCCTAATCCCCAATCCATCAGAACGTGAACTTATTTGAAGATAAGGTCTTTACAGAGTTGATCAGGTAAAAATAAAGTCCAATAGGTGGGCCCTAATCCAGTGTGCCTGGTGTCCTTATAAAAGGGGGAAATTTGGACACGGGGACAGGCACACCCAGCTGGAAGATGATATGAAGAGATACAGGGAATATGATTAAGACAGAGGATTGGAATGAGATATTTAATAAGCCGCACAAGGCCAAGGCTCGCTGGCAAACCACCAGAAGCTAGGAAGAGGGAAGGGAGGACTCCCCATTGGTTTCGGGAGGGAGCGTGGCCCCCGGCGACACCCTGATTTCAGATTTCCCGCTTCTAGAGCTGGAAAACAACAAATTTCTGTTGCTTTAAGCTACCGTGTGTGTGTGTGTGTGTGTGTGAATGTGTGTGTATGAATGTGTGTATGTGAGTGTGTGTGTATGAATATGTGTGTGTATGTGTGTGTATGAATGTGTGTATGTGTGTGTGTGTGTGTGTGGAGCTTTGTGAGGCAGCCCTCAGAAACTATACATGTGGGGACGGCAGGCCTGCGTGGCGGCTCTCACGGCCTCTCGCCCCTGCTCTGCTACTGACCACAGGGGCCTTGTCCTCAGACACACGTGAGGCAGCACAGGAGCGCTTGGACCAATAACCACCCAACGTCAGCACCTGGACGGGGGTCCCTCTGCAGTGTCGTGACACTTACCATCACACGAGGAGAAATCGCAGCTCGGGAGCGTATTTTTGTACCTTACAAAAGAAAATTCCTGAAGGAAAGCAAGGAAAGGAGGGAACAATCCTCTGTTTTATGTTCATTTTCGTCCCAAGGCTATACACTGTCAATCGGCAGGTCTCTGGCCTTCCCGGGATGATCATCCTTAACACAGTGTTCTAAGGTTAAAAAATTGTCGTGTGGAGAATGTGGTCAGAACACGGAGAGACACAGCCGCCTCACAACCCAGGCCGAGTGAATGTGTTAAGCCCATCAGTTAGAGTAGATTCGCGCATACACTCGGTTCTTCTAGTTGTTGTCGTTTTGTTGTTGTTGTTTTTCTTTTTGAGGAATTCTTACATCTCCCTTTCCCTTGAACCTCCTCTGCCCCGGAGTGAGTCCCCGGGTCTGATACAATAATGATGACAGGAACAGGGGCAAGACCTGCCGTGTGTCGCACGCTACCCGCCGCGCCCAATCTTTTATGCGCTTCCCTTCACTTAAGCCTCAGAGCTGTCTTTGGAAGTACGTACCATGACGCTTGCAGACGAAGAAACACAATCAGAAGATATCAGTCATTTGCTCAAGATGACGAGGTGCGTGAATAGCAGTGGCAGCGATGAGGCCCCATTTGTTGCCCTAGAAGCCGGGTACCCTCCTCCACAGTGCAGGCCCCCTCCTCTGCCAGGCGTGTCCACTGCTGATGTCATGTGGATAAGGCTAAATGCTGTGACCAGGGAGCTTGGATGCTTCCTGTTTGGATCAATAGCTCTCATCCTCAACCAGTCAACCTTGAGCTCTGAGCTCTACGTGAAATACCAACAAAAATTCCACTTGTCATTGGGTGGTATTCGTCCTCTCGCCACTGAGTCGAAGTACTTCATTTTTAAACTGTTAGTGAGCCAGTCCGGGTTATTTACAACATCATTTGATAATTTATATATACTTAAAAGCACCCAGAGAGTCGGTTTTGACTTCAGGCCAGCTGTGGCTATTAACTAATAAAGCTGCCTTGCTCCTATATGATAAAAGGCTCAACATGAAATTTACAACAAATGCACAGAGGCCCAACAAACATCTTACATTTCCAGGTCTCTGCTGAGTCATGACATCAGGGCCAAACCTGGGCCTATTTACCTCTGTCGCACAGAAATGCTCCATCTACTGGCAGCATAACTTGGTGGGAGGCTCTTTACATGGGGAATGAACAATCCAGCAGAACCTACTCAACCAACATGCCAGACTCGGTACTTGGGCATTCCGTGTACAACAGCGACCGTGAGTCTCTCGCCTTACAGATGGGGAATCTGGTGCCCAGAAGATGTCAGAACTTGCTGGTGGCCTCACAGCCAGCAAAAATCCGCACTAGAATGTCAACAGAGGACCTTCGAACCCTTCATACCTGGATTCTCCAGCCACATTGTCAGGTGGTGACCTGGGGGACAGATAAAAGTGTAGTCTAGTCACTTAGGCAGAGTCCGGAGTCCTGCCTCCAACTCCATTGGAATCACCTTTCTACCTGGAGACATTTTTTGTCTAGAGACAAAACGAAGAGAAGAGCTACCAACAATCATGCCTGTAATTCTCACTCAGTAATCCTTTAATAATCATGGAGAATCTGTGAGTTTGCAATCGAGATTATCCAAAAAGACCAGAAATATCATACAGTTCTCCTCATCCATCTTCTCCAAGCGCAAAACAGGAGCATCACCTTGAATGCACTGACGGCGGACACGTTTAGATGGACATACCAAGAGGAATACTTTTATTAGTCAAAAACCCATTTACTCTGAAGTGACGCTCGGGGCCGTCACCACGTAAGTCTCCCCAGTTACTCTGTGGATTCCGCTGACCTGAGAATTGATTCAGTCACCTACTACTGGCCCTGTCACCCTGGAGAAGGCCCTAATTGTGCCCAGTTTACCAACGGGTGATATGGTAAAAGCAACACCTGCCCGTCAGGGTTCCAAGTGTGACAGACAGAAGTGCTTTCAAGGGCTAACATCAACGACTTCACAAATGTGAGGTGTTAATCCTACCACCCTTTCTTTCCCCTTCTACTGTCGTTAGTAATGACATGCCCCCTGTAGTCCACCGCTAACTACTTGGAAAGTACTATTTATTCAGATATTCTCTTTTATTTTCAGAATTAATTTTTCATAATTAATTTTTCATAATTAATATTTCAGAAATAATATTTCTTTTATTTCTCCATTAGAAAAACTCAGCGATTTTTTTTTTTCCCTGGACCTTCACCCTGAACTTGTTAGCAGCGAGCACAGAGCCAGCCATCAACAAGGGACCCTCCCTGCTCCCCACTCGGCCTTGTTCCTCCTGGTCCTAAGACATAGTGGAAGTAGATACACTGATGTCTTCACACTGGGTCCTTCTTGGCTTGTTAAGTCTTGGTTTCTCTTCTCCATTACCTGTTAATTTCTTCTACTTAGTAGGACTGACATCCATTCCTACCAAGAAGAAAAACCAATTAGCTCACTTTCTGCTTAACATGTATTAAGTATATTAAAGTTTGTTTGGTTTCAGTTGATACTACCAAATCTCTCCAGAAGCTTCTTTAACTTTTTTTTTCCTTTCTATGGAAAGATAAGTCACTCGATCAATCACATCCATTCATCCATCCTTTTCCGACAAAGAACAATTACTTTTGTATTGGCCCATCACTGCTGAGTATGAGCTGTATTAACTAGTTACTCAGAGCACTGGTTCTCAAACTCAGCTGCCCTCTGGCATCAGCTGGAGAGCTTTAGACATGCTGATGTCCAGATCCCATCCTCAAAAATTCTGATACAACTGTTCGGTATGTGTGTGGCCTGGGCACTGGGATTTTTAAAAGCTCCCTATGGAATTCAAAACGCAGTCGAGTTTGAAAGCCACTGATTTAGAGCTTTGGAAAAGCTAGTTAGAGTAGAGTTAGCAAGTCAGGGGAGAAAATTATAATAATAATAGGGGTGAAGATATCTTGATTTCTCTTTGGTAAGAGCTCACACTTGCAACTGTCAAGACCCCCCATGTTCCAGCACCCGGCCTCACAAAGTCCGAGGTTTACGCTTCCTCTCCAATTTCCCTAATAGCCTCCTTTCTTTGGGAGTTCACTCCTTGGCTCTCTTTGATTTTTATTTAGAGTGGGGATATATTTTAAACATTACTGAAATCAATTCTAATCTTTCTTTTGCAGTGCCACCACTTTTCATAAAGAAGATCAGCTTTCAAAGTTGAGACAAACCAACCCTCCTCCTGAAGTTGCTTAATAGAAATTCTTCTAAATACCAATCTCAGCAAAGAAAACAGAGAGGACAACCTGAGGGAACGGGGATCATTTCTCCCCGGGTAGTGACTAAGTTGCTGAGTGTCAAAATGACAAGCCAAGCAAACACCAGGTGAGGAAAGACTCCTGGTTGGTAGCGCTCACGTCGGTGCGGCTAAAAAGGCAGTGTGGTCCTGAATATTTGGCCTTAATTTGGAATTTCCTTGTTTTGGTGAATTTCAATCCTTAACATTAGTGTCGTACGGCTACTTTTGTATGGTTTATTTTCTTTTTCTTTCGGTCGTGCAATATTCAAAGCAACATACAGTGTACATTCTTCCTCACATGGAGAATGAATTCAGCAACAACTCAAGCACATAATTCTTCTCTGCATGGAAGAAGATGCTGGACATCTGCTCACCCCAGATCTATAAAACAATGGGGTCCTGAAGCGATCCAGGGAGGAAGTCTCCTATGAGGTTCCTCACACAACACACGGGGAGGACAGACGCAAAGATACAAGCTATACTGGGGTAAAGAACCTACCATTACCCTTAGTTTCCTAAAAAATCCCGTTTGTTATTTGTCTATCCCCTTGAGGATGAAGGCTGCGGGAGACCAGGATAGTCTGTTCAAGCTGTAGCCTGAACTCACATAACGCCTGGCACATAGTAGACACTCAATAATTACGTGTCAGTTGAATAAAGCGTTTCTACTGTGAATACCAAATCATGATGATGAAGAAATTATACGTATTTCCTTTTTACTCTCCCTGCAAAGAAATGGGATTAAAATGAGTGTTTTTCTCCTAAATTCCACAGGCAAGTTTTTGCACAGGGAATGGATATTCTATCTTCTGCATGCATTGTGCGGGCATCATTCCCAGCCTGGGCAATCTTGGCCCCTCCCATGTCACATCCAGGAGCGATCTCCTGGAGCAGACAGGCTTCCATACAGACCCTCAGCTTGCTCCCCTACACTGCGGCTCTATTCCTGACTCCGCAAGCATTCGTACACATCAGAATCACCTGGAGGGCTTGTTAAACTGTGGTTTCTGGGACCCCACACTCACAGCCCAACAGAGTACACCTGTTTACCAAGCCCAGGTTAGGAAATGGGTTCCTGTACTGTGCCTTGGCTCTTGAGTTCCCACTGGGATAATCTACTTTCATAGCAATAGCATAGCTCAGGTCTCCCTGAGCGACTTTCATTAAGCTCCATAACTTCTCAGAGCCCTGAGCCTCACAGATCTCATCTATGAAATGGACGCATTTCTTTAAACGAAACGAAACAAAACAAAAAACTTAATAAATTGATTTTTAGAGCAGTTTAGATGTACGGAAAAATTGAGCACATAGTACAGTGTTGCTATAAACCCTTCCCCCATATACACGTTCCCTTATTATGAACATCTTGCTTTAGTGTGATACATTTGTTACAATTAAGGAATTGTTTCCATGTTTATAAGAGATATCGGCCTATGATTTTCTTTGTTTGTGGTGTCCCGGTCTGGTTTTGCTATCAGAATAATGCTGGCCTTGGAAAATGAGGTAAAGTGTTCCCTTCTCTTCTGCTGTTTGAAAGAGCTTGAGGGGAAAAAAAAAAAAAAGATATTAATATATTAATTCTTCTTAAATGTTTGGGAGAATTCACCAGTGAAGTCATCTGGCATGAAGGTTTGGTTGTTGGTAGTTTTTGATTCAAATCCTTACTAGTAATTGGTCTGTTCAGATTTTCTATTTCTTCATAATTCACTCTTGGTAAATAGTATGTTTCTAGAAATTTGTCCGCTTCTAACCTGTCCAATTTGCTGTTATTTAATTGTCCGTAGTCGCCTATGATCTTTTGTATTTCTGTGGTATTAGTTACAATGTTTCCTCTTTCATTTCTGATATTTTTTATTTGAGTCCTCTCTCTTTACTTGGTGAGTCTAGCTAAAGATTTGTCAACTTTGTTTACTTTTTTGAAAAAACCAGCTGTTAGTAACATTGATCTTTTCTATAGTCTATCTTTTAATTCCTCTATTTAGACCATTCACATTGTATGGGATTACTGATATACTTAGATTAATACCTACTATATTTCTAATTGTTTTATATTTACTGATTTTTTTTCTTTTTTATTTTCCCTCTTTGTCTTCTCTGTTTTTATTTGAACATTTTATACAATTCCCTTTCTCTCCTCTCTTAGCACATCAATTACGTTTCTTTAAAAAATGTTAGTGGCCACCCTAGAATTTGCAGTATACATTTACAGCTAATCTCAGTCCACACTGAAGTAACACTTGGCTTAACATTAGTACAAGCAATTCATGCAGTGTTCCCAATTCCCCTCCCATCCCTTGTCAAATTGTCATTCATTCCCTTCTGTTAGTTATAATCACCCAATGCATTGCTGCTCTTTTTATTTTGAACAATCATTGATTCAAGTAATTTAGAATAATAATGAATTTTATTTTACCTTCATTTACTCCTTCTCTGATAGTCTTCCTTTCTTTTGGTAGATCTGAGTTTCTGATCTATACCATTATCCACGTCCCTGAAGAACTTCTAGCATTTCTTGTAAAGTGGCCATACTTGAGGCAAAATTTCTTCAATTTGTCTCAGAAAATCTCTTCTTTACTTCTTTTACCGAAGAATAACTGACAGACAATATTATGTTAGCTTCATATGTATCTCTTTCACTTTTGAAGGATAATCCCATTAAACACAAAACTCTGATTTGATGGGGCTTTTTTCTTTGAACACTTTAAATATTTCTCTCCATCTCTTTCTGCCTGCATGGCAAGTCTAATATAATTCTTACCCCTATTCCTCTATAGATAAGGTGTTGTTGTTATTGTTGTTGTTGTTTTTAAACATTTTATTTATTTATTTGACAGACAGAGATCACAAGTAGGCAGAGAGGCAGGCAGAGAGAGAGGGAGAAGCAGGCTCCCCGCCGAGCAGAGAGCCCGATGCGGGGGCTCGATCCCAGGACCCTGAGATCATGACCTGAGCTGAAGGCAGAGGCTTTAACCCACTGAGCCCCCCAGGTGCCCCTGTTATTGTTGTTGTTTTTATTGTCTTCTTTCTTTCAAGATGTTCTCTTCGCTGTTTTGTCATTTGAATACGATATGCCTACATGTAGAAATTTTGGTATTTATCTTGCTTGGTGTTCTCTGATTTCCTGGATCTCTGGTTTCATGCTTCTCAATAATTTTCGAAAATTCTCAGCCTTCGAATATTTCTTCTCCACCTTTCTCTCTTCTCTTTTTTGTATTCCCATTATAAGTGTGTTACACCTCTTGTGATTGTCCCACGTTCTTGATATTCTCTCCCATTCTTTTCCTTCTTTTTGCTCTTTACATTTTACTTTTGAAGTTTCTGTTGACCTATCTTCAAGCTCAGATTATTTTCCCCCCTTAGGGCCTGATCTGTCTACTGAAGAACCTATCGAAGGCATTCCTCATTTCTGTCACAGTTTTTTCATTTCTAGCATTATTTTTGGTTCTCTCTTAGAGTTTCCATGTCTCTGTTTACATTACCTACCTGCTTTTGAATACTGTCTACTTTTTCCATTAGAACACCAACATACTAATCATAGGTATTTTAAATTGCCTATCTGATCATTCCAGAACCTGTGTTATATGTAAGTCTGGAGTTGATGGATGTTCTCATTTTTCACACTGTGTTTTTTCTTTTCCTTTCCTTTCCTTTGGTCATAACTTGTAATTTTGTGTAGAAAGCAGGGCATAGTATACCTGGTAATAAGAACTGAGGGTTCTTTCAGTGTAGGGCTTTATGTTATTCGGGCTAGTGGCTGGCTGCTAATGTTTGCTATGGTGGTAGGCGCCAGAGACTTTGTCTTCCTCTCCCTTCTTTGTTGTCTTCTCCCTCTCCTCTGTTGTCCTCTCCTCTCCTCTGTCCCTTCCTCTGTTTCCTTAAGAAACTCTTTCTTAAATACAGTATGTGTCTTGCAGCTCTCTCCGCTGGAATCCCTGTTATGATACCCGGCCCTGTGGATATGGTGTTAAGGTGTCAGAGAGGGGAGGCATCCTATTGTTCTATGATTAAATCTCAAATTTAATTTCTTAGTGGGCCTGAGACCCTGAGCTGTGACATTCTAAAGAATTTCTTAGCCTTATTTTTTTCTTTCACTATGGAAGACAGGAAAGCCAGAGGCAGCGGAGTTGTCCTTCCGCTGATCAGATGAGGTCAGATCAGGCCCCAGTAAAGCAGTTTCCCTGGAGGGGCAGGCCTTTGTTATGGAGAATGCTCTGGGCACATTTCAAAAGGGTTATTTTCCCCTCCCTCTGCTGGGTGAAGGAGGGAATTTTTCTCCTGTCTTTACCTTGAGAACGGGGTGGGGGGGGGGGTGTTTGGATGTAAACCCCACAGAAGCATATCCTCTCTCCCCCCAAGTCTGGGCCTCCAGGGATTTTGAGATCTCAGCCCACATTCGGTCTCCAGCAATTCGTCCGTTGCCATCACCGCGTTCCTGCCAGTTGCTGGCTCCCGTACTTCCGTTCCCAGTAAGTTCGGCTGAGCTGTGATTTTCTGCACTCTCTTTGTAGTTTTTTGGGGTGGCAGTTTGCCCTGTGACCTCAGTTCTCTGCGGAATCTAATAAAAGTCGTTGGTTTTTAGTTTGCTCAGCATTTTTCTTGTAATGACTCCAAGTTCTTTACATATTGGAGTCAAACACATTTCTTAATTCATAGTACTGTTGAGAATACTGAGGGGGGCACCTGGGTGGCTCAGCCGGCTAAGCATCTGCAGTCAGCTCGGATCATGATCTCCGGGTCCTGGGACCGACCCTGCCCTAGGATCCTAGGATCAGAGAGTCTGCTTCTTCCTCTCCCTCTGCCCCTCCCCCTGCTTGTGTGCCCATGCTCACACTCTCTCTTTCAAATAAATAAATAAAATCTTAAAAAAAAAAAGACTGTTGAGAAAACTGATGTCATAATGTGTATGAAAGGCCTAACATGAAGCCTATCAAATAGCAAATAATAATAATAATTACAGTAGCAGCCAATCACTTTTAAAAGTCCTTCCCATGTATTAAGTCAATTAATTCTCACAACCCTGTCATATAGGCAGAATTATTATTCCCATTTTATACCTGTGGAAACTGAGGTATATATTATTCCTACTCAAGGATTCTAACCTGAAAAGTCAGGCTCCAGGACACAGACTGGCATAATCGATCCCTCCAAACCAGCCACACCTTCCCCAGACCCTGCCTAGTCCTGACCAGTTACCCCAGGGACTGGACTCCTGCCTCGGCATCCGTCTCACGGCCGAAGTCCTGCTACTGCAGCTAGATGCCCTTGACCCTGTGCAGCTCCTCAGTGGATGGTTCTGGAGTCTTTCTAGATCTACCCACCAGGCCCATCTGTCCCCCGATTTGTCTCATACCCCAGGTTAATGTTTCAGGATTCCCATCCTGACCTAACTCAAGTTACATTCAGAAAAATTGACAGAAGACATTTAAAAGATGAAATGTCAATTAACAAAAAATGCACATTAACAAAAGCAGACACACTCACGTGAATGGTTTTCAGAGATCCTGTGCTACCAAGAGGGATGACCAGAGACTTAAAAGACACCGTTCAGTCACAGCTTTCCTGGGACCTGAAATAATAGAATGTGAAACAAGGTAATTAATTTGACATAGCATTAAATTAAGGGTCTCAATGTTCCTGGCTAATTAAAGTCTGATCTCCTGTCCATGGTGAAAGGGAAGACGCTCTTGTTCAGGAAGAGACCCCCGTGAGGGTGAGAATCTACAGACCTAATGGCTTCAGCAAAAATGGTGCTTTCTCACTTCTCTCTCTGTGGATGGCAGATGCTTTCTGTGAATTGCTCTTTCGCAGGACCTACGGTGGAGGGAACGTGGTGAGGAGCTCCGTTGTGGTGACTCTGAACCTTCCTTGTCACCTCTCTCTGGCACAGGCCCTCTTCAGAGAGAGCTCTGGCAAAACCCACTTGATTTCTCATCAGTACCTCACCCATTGATCTCAACAGCCCTTTATGAGGGATCAATTTACATCAGGAGATCAGTATTCCAGCATCGCTGTTCATTAGAATTCATTAACAGCTAAAATCAATTTCCCATTCTGTGCCTTTTACTGCCCTGAAATCATCCGTCCAGCATAGCTGTCTAATAAGTTTGGTTCCATGTAATACCTACTATCCCACTTCTGCACTAACAGAAAGCAGCAATGTCCAACCAGTGGTGGTGTCGTGGTAAAGGTTAAAAACCAACTCTTTCCCTCCAAAAAAAGAGGGTGCTGACTGGTAGCACTTGCCAATTTGTATAAATCCTGCCGCCGTCCAAGGACAATTTCAAACTACCAACGTGTCGTCAGCAAACAGAGCTGGGGAGGGAAACAAGCACCCAGTGTTATGTAGTATTTTCACTGTACACAGACAGAAATGACACAAGGAGCCTCAGTAATGCTGGAAAATAATTATGTAGTGGTACATCTTGAGGGTCACCTTTGTTTTAATAAAATTCATTTTATCATAAGTTTATGCAATTTAATTGTTAATAATGGCTGTGCTTAGCCATTGGCTCGCAACATTCTCAAAAATGTAACAACCTCTAAGCTGGCTTGAGTAGGCTCCAGCATGCTCTAAAAGGCAGCGTGGGAGAGGGATGGAACCAGCATTGCAGTAAGCAGGGCCCTAGATTTTAGCCAAGAGACCCTGGATGACCTGCTTAACTTCCCTAGCTCTAGTGAGGTAATCTCTTAAAATATACCCATTCAAGCTGTAGAACTCTAAGAGTTTGCCATTACCACCTCAAAGAACTCTACGGGGCTGCCCTTTGTGCTTTAGACTTTTAAGTTCTTTTCTACCCAAATGCAAATGAAAAAAGTGAATAATAATTTTCAATAATAATTGCTACCATTTATTGAGCATATACTATGTGCCAGGAATATATTAATTTGCTAATTCCTTAGAACTCAGTGAGACTGATACTATGATTCTGATGGTTTCAAAGAAGAGTAAATGAATGCATTGAGAGGTTAAATAAATTGCTGAAGTTTCCACATCCTGGCCTCTTTGCATTCAAGGATTGCACTCTAGATAAATACACATAATATTTCCATACGGAAGGGTCTTTTTAGGACTATACGGAGTATGATTTCTAAAGGAAAATATGATAAAACAAGAAGTGTGTCTCTGGGAGCAGATACACAAAAGAAGTGTCCTCTTTTTTCAGAGTAAATTTTTTTAATAGCTCAAATTTTGCAAAGTTTATTCACCATGGTTCATGGCCCCTTTCTTTTTTCATCAACTCTCTATAGTACTTCCTCACAAGGGGAAGAATTCTTTATTGATTTTTTAAAATACTCCCCTGCCATCCATGAGAAAGATGGCAGTGCTGAGTAATACAAACTTCCATAAACAAATTAGATATTCCTTTACCCCCAATAAAATGTTACAAGAAACCACCAATTACTGTGAGAATTATCTTCATTTTAACCATGTGGTTCTTCTGAATAGAGAGTGTATGCCCATGAGCCTGAGAACAAGACAGAGTACTGTTGTTATCTTGATCTATTGCAACATGTGAAAATAATTGCTTGTAGTGTGGTTGATACTCCTATCACACAGAACACAAATTTAGGGCAAAATTCTTGTCTGTGGTCCACATAAATAATTTGACTCCAACATTCAACACTCCTTCTATGTACAAAACTGACTAGACATCCTAAGACTGACTTAATTTTGCATAAAATTTTCCAAACTAACTCAGTGATGAAAACTCATAGGCAAGAATAAGGACTTTGTTTATTTATTTCCATAATATTCCCAAACATGAGACTTGAGTCTCAAAAAAAAGGATAATGTATATGTACTACCGGTGCTGGCTATCGTCTCTCTTCCCCTCAGATCTGTCCCTCACACTCTGTCGCCCTGCTCTGTGCCAGGAGCATGACCGCCATTGTTTCCATCACGCGGACCCCTCTGGCCACTGGCTTCAGGTTGGCTTGGGCCAATGGGAGGAACTGAAACATGGAAGAGGAACAAGGGTTTTATGTACCCCCCCTTCCCTCCGCCCCACCCCTGTGCCTTGCTGTGGTCTTCCGTGTCTGAGGCCAACGATCTAGCCACACAGTGCCTCTTAACCCTCCTCCTGGACTCTATTTAATACCTGTGCATGGTAACAGCTGCCCCTGTTGCTCTTCTCTTGGGTGCCCAGCATCCCTTCTTAACACTAACCACACCTCTATAAACAGGCCCTTCATTAACCTCATTTTAGTTAAACACTTTGCATGTGCCATCTGTTCTCTGCCCAGATATTCATGGAAACACCATACTTCAAAGAAATTAGATATGCATATCAGAAATGTTTTAAATGATGGGGCTGATGATTTGTTATATATGATAACTTGTCATTTATATGTGTGTGTCTGTGTGTGTGTGTGTGTGTGTGTGTGTACACACATAGATATACATAGTTTCCCATCTCAGCATTCCTTTAAACAGAGCACAGATCCTGAGTTATTTGACTCGGGTAAAACTGACTTAAAGCAACTTTTCAGGAGACACACTTGTTGCATACATTGAGGCAACCTGGAAATTCGATTGTAGTTAGATGCTAAAGAAGAAAATGCTTAAAGATTAGTTCTTGGCTACTAAATGGCGGAAGCCTACAGAGTCCAGAAGAAATCAGGATCCGCTGTATTCCACGTTATCGGACTTTGATTTTACGGTTTTCCATAACCACCTCAAAGAACTCTCCTTTGCCGTCTTTTGCACTGCCTGTCGATGGACTCCTTTCGAGTCAAACACAAGTAAAATGAATTAATACTAATTTTCAAGAAAAATAATAGTAAATTTATGGAACCAAATATTTCAGGGTATGCCAGTATTGCATATGTACACTAAAAATTATTTGTTGTTGATCTGAAATCAAGATTTAACAATATATCCTTTAAAATCATCTTTTGTTTTTGCTAAATCTAGCAATGCTACGCACGTGTGAGGGGCTACCGCAGTGGACAACACAGATGGAGAACACTTCCATCCCTGGGGACTTCTGTTCTTGATTGTCGTGAGTTCGGTTTACATTATGTGTTTATTAATACAAATCAACAACAATGCCATGCATCATCCTTTCGCCATCTGAAGAGCAACACATTTTGATAAAAGCAGACATCCATGTAGTTGAAATCTTGAATAAGGACACTTACTCTATTTGTTTTGGAGTGAAAGAGAGACTGCTTTGAAGTGAACATTTCAGGGATCTGGATAACCCTTTTCCCCCCCAAATTAACCTTTTGAGATAGTCTTCCTTTCAATATCACACAAGGCATTTTTTTTAAATTTTATTGCAGAATACCATCTCCATACAGAAATGTATTTAGCACATTATTTGTATAGTTTCAAATATATCATAAAAGTCTTGAGATTCCTTTGCAGTGTGTTCGAGGCTGGTTGCTCCTATAGGATCAATTCCAAATTCATCCCTTATGATTTTCTAAATCTGGCCAGAAATATTTTTCTTCTGTTTTAAATTCCCCTTCAATCAGCACCTTGTAAACATGTTGTTAGGATCCTCAATAAATTTTTCAGAAACTAAAGAAATAGATTGTATGAAAGGAAGGTATTAAGAAAATTGACCTCTGTTTCTCTAATAAAAGCGGGAGAGACAGGATCTTTCGCACCCAGTCGATGCCATTAATTGGTTATGGAGCAAATGAATGATTCCCTTTACCTGTTCTCTCCCAAGTTGAAGAGGAACTAATCTGCTCAATTAACCTTTGCCGTCATGGATTGGAAGCAATTTGGAAGAACGCTATTTTTCACTCCCCTGGGCTATTTTTGTGTCCCATGCACTTTAAGAGAAAACTCTATCCAAGACCTTCCAACAGATCCAGAAGGAAAAATTCTGATTCCCCTGATGCTTGAGAAGTGAGAATCACAAGCAGGCCTTGGGCCTTTATTTCTGGAGGGAGACAGCTGGAGCAAGCTCTCTCTGAGGGGCTAAGAGCATCTTGCTCTTTATTCGGCTTTCTCTGATCAGGCCTTCAGTTGGGCATCAGTTTACCCATTGGTAAATGGAGTTGAATAATATATACTTACCACTCCATAGTAAATGAATATTGAAGATCTTTGGCTAAAGAGGGCTATGAATATGTAAAAGCACTGTGAATACAAATCAGGAATTCATGACTTAGTAAAAGCTCAATATGTTGATAAATCTTGAATTTTTGCAAATGCTGAGATGTTTCACTTTTATTCAGAATATATAATAGTTGGGGATTGAGGTTTAGCCAGAGAGGCTTTATGCAAAGGACACATATGTAACTACATACAGTAAAAAGCTGTACATCTGGCATGTTGGGGGAAATTGGAGGCACCAATCAGTCAAAAGTTCTGACTAACAATTTTTTGTTGCTTTTGGTAGCTCTCTTGTTTCTTGCCTTGGCCTTCCTACTGAAACTTAGAGGCGGAAACGACGGCGGTGATTCCACTGAGGCAAAGCTCTCTTGTCGCCCGAAGTCCACTGAGGCCGAGACGCAGCGTGGCCTCACCCCCTGGCAAAGCCCATGACGGCCCAGGAGAGATCCCTGGGCTCACAGATCACAAGACCTTTAGGTGTGGGATTCTGATGTCAGAGGAGCAGACCTGAAGTAGGATAGGTACGAGCGACGGATTTGTGCGCGAGTGTGGGCGGGGGTGCTCCTGGCCCATTCTGCACCTTGGTGCTAATCAGAAAAAAGAGCCTCCTTCTCTGGACAGAAGCAGTCCCCGCACCAAAGCATGTGGTTTGCTGAGCCTCCACTGCCTCTTGGCCTGGACCCAGACCCCCGTGCTGGGGACAAAATGCACGGCCATAGGAGGTATCCAGAATATGAACTTGGGGGAGTTCTTTGGTCCCTTCAGATGAATGGATTTAAAAGGATTATTTTTTTTTAAGATTTTATTTATTTGTCAGAGAGAGAGAGAGAGAGAGAGAGCGAGCACAGGCAGACAGAGTGGCAGGCAGAGGCAGAGGGAGAAGCAGGCTCCCCGCTGAGCAAGGAGCCCGATGTGGGACTCGATCCCAGGACTCTGGGGTCATGACCTGAGCCGAAGGCAGCTGTTTAACCAACTGAGCCACCCAGGCATCCCAAAAGGATTAATTTTTTAATAACTTGCTGCTAAATCTCTGTACTCTCTAAGCTCAGTTTTCTGGGTAATTTCAGGTGTCACCTGTTTCTTACTTAGAAGTACAGGGTTCATTCTGCAGCTGTGAGTAACATTAGAGTTGACTCTGAGCTTCCTAGTAGCTGGGGCAAAAAATGCAACTCAAAAAGTTCAACTGTTCTCATTATCAGCAAAAGAAAATAACATACCTGTTCTATTGGAGAAACAATGATCTTTTTTACTTTCAACTCTAAATTTCTCAAGTGGAATTTGACTTGGGAGCCAGTGACAGACTTTATAGGCAACAGCAAAAACAATGGTAAGAGGGCGCCTGGGTGGCTCAGTTGGTTAAGCCTCTGCCTTCAGCTCAGCTCATGATCTCAGGGTCCTGGGATCAAGCCCCGCATCAGGCTCTCTGCTCAGGGGGGAGCCTGCTTCTCCCTCTTCCTCTGCTGCTTCCCCTGCTTGTGCTCTCTCTCTGTCAAATAAATAAAATATTTTTAAAAAGGAAATGGTAAGGTCCACATGGCAGCAGTTTCCTATAACAAACCTTGATCACAGCCAAGCACAGTTGAATCCATTCTTAGTACGCTGAGCTCGTTTCAGTTTCAGTGTGGGTCTTCTGGTGCCTGACTTAATCAGAAGGTAGAGTATCTGGGGAAGTAAATACCCAGTGTATTCCTCAGACCAGCAGATCTCAAATGTCATCTGGGGTCAGCTTCTGAGCTGTGGTAGAGTTTTCACTGCCCCCCCATGCCCGCCAAACAAAGGAGAAAAGAAGACCAAGACATAAACATTTCATGGCAGACTGGTTAAGTTCCCTCAGACTTTAGTCTAAGATTATGCATGCACCCCACAGCTTTGGTAGGGATTAAAAGTCCTTTCTCTGATGTAATGTTGGTACAGCAGATGCCATTTTATATTTAGTACTTTTTGTTGAGCGTTTTATTTGCCAATATAAAACTTGACAACTCTCTGTTGGTCCCCAAGTCTCATGGGGTTGGATATTACTGGTCCATGAAATCCTAATGTCTGGCAATGACACCATGGACTATCGTCTCCAAAAGAGCATTTTCCAAAGTAGCAGGTAGTTGAGAGCCATACTTGATGACGAAGGCTTGGCGTAAGTGCTTCGATTCTATGTGGATGCTGAAGATTGCAGAATCTTCCTGCTGTTCCCAAAGCAAAAGACCTCCTCACTAGCACTAGAATCGGGCCTCAAGACTGCCTGAGGGAAGCAACTTTGATTATGTGTAAGTATTTTAACCCATAATTGGTTGGAACCCCATTGTTCCAGTTTGAGTCTGGAGGCTTTCAAAGCAGGGCTATCTGTGAGCAGTCTTTTATGTAGAGAAAGTTTTCTTATGTTTTGATGGTCCTTCTGATGCTCAAGCATCCAAATCTGATGCCTTGACCACCCTGGAATTAGTTGTAAAATGTGTTCCCAGATAATCTAATGAGTCGGCCTACAACTGGGAAACTTTTAGTAATATCCAATTGAATACAAAAATGAAGATGAATGATTGATGAATTTTACCCTTGACCGAGTTCACACTCAGTCATTCGGAGTCAAATATCAGGATTAAGTATAACTTGAGGCTGCTCGTAGTTTCTACTCATAAAAACAGACAGCAGAACCTTGGAGGACACTGACCCTCCTCCCAACCACAGTGGATTTAAGTTTTCCCCCGC
This sequence comes from Mellivora capensis, assembly GCA_004024625.1. Lineage (NCBI taxonomy): Eukaryota > Metazoa > Chordata > Mammalia > Carnivora > Mustelidae > Mellivora > Mellivora capensis. The sequence continues at coordinate 76,602 of PISX010000165.1, forward strand.
TTGGATTTTAGTATTTTGAGGTTTACATGTGACCTGCTCACTGACATTTTTCTTGAAGGCAAATACCATGATTTCCATAAACATCTCCACATTTTAAATAATTGAGCATTATACCAAGCACCATCCTTGGCCATCGGAATATGAAGATATTGAGAGAAACCCATCATTTACAGGCAGGCACTACGCTTTAGATGCTCTTAACATGATTCTCATACACAAAAATACTGCAAGCTAGGTATGATTTTTCATGTTTTTATCAAGGTGAAAACTGAGATCCAGCTTAAATAATGGCCCAAAGTCATAGAAAACTAAGAAGTGGAGTAGTCAGGACTCATACCAGATCTTTCTTATTTCAGACCAAACACCATGTTGTTTGAGTAAGACACAGTGTCCTTCCTCAAAGAGCTCACGGTCTAGTAATCCCATTCGGCATATGCTGTTCAGCCTGAGGACCTCTGACTATGTCTCCTACGTTTGACCAAGTTCCCACCTATGAACTCGTATTTCCCCAAGGTGGAAGACCGAAATTCACGTTCCCAACCTTCCCTGCACATGACGTAGATGACTTCAATCCGTCACACCGGCAGGACACTTTGATTTGGAGAGGAGTAGAACAGGAAAAGTATGCCATGTGGATTCCCTTCCGTTACGGGCAGTAATAGAGCCATCCAGACTTCAGAGGCACGAGAGGCAGACATTCTGCAGGTGGTACCCATGCCCAAGACCACAGAACCAAGTTCTGATGTCTGTGCCCCATGGGGGAAGGGGGAAGCAGTGTGGTTTCCAGCAGAGTAATCTGGGACATATACTCTAACCTCTAACCCTGATTTTCTTACTCTCCCCGGACTTCAACGAGCACTCTCTGGTCTGCTAGCAAATTCCTTCTTCTGCTTCTGTGGCTCAAGTGAGTTCTATTGTTGTCAGTTAAAGATCCAGACTTTGTTTCCCTCACAGTGACTTCAACGTAATAGACATTTCATACATTTGGTTTGTTGGTTGATGAATAAGAAAGTCACGGGATAGAATAAATTAATAGAAAGTAAGCTTTCAATGCCCTTCGCCATCTTCCTGTCCTCTGACTAGACATCGATTTACCAATATTTTCCCAGAACATGTCATCCAGAACTGAGAATAATGCTGTAATGTAGCCTGATTCGTTTGAAGAGGGTAGGATGATCCCTTTCCCGGATCTCAGCTGTATTCATCCAGTTGGAATGACATAAGCTTCCCGTGTACCTATATCACATGATTAATACAGGAAACCTAAGAGCTTCAGGGCGTTTGCTCCGGCGTGAGCTCACACATGTGAGGTGGTTCCGAGAAGAGCAAATGCTGCCCAGGATGGTGCCAGTGGTACCTCAGGGACAGCAGCAGGCCCGGGGAAAGGTGGAATGGGCTGGTTTCCAAAGTCATAAGCTCCTAGTCATGGAGGGACAAGGCTGCATGGCCTCCAGCCAAGGAGGCCTCCAACCTGAGAAGGGATTTCTGTTTGAATGAGAGGATGTGCTAGACAACAAAATCTGTGGCTCAGCGATTATATCTTCGAAGAAAGCAGAGAATCACAGACCCGAATGAGTGACCCAGACGTGGGCTTACACACGCTGGCCTGAGCGGCTGCTGAGGTACCAGAGGCCTTGGTTATGCACCGAAGAAATATCCAGATGAGGTTCATCTCTATAAAGTAATTCAAATCCCTAATCCTGGCTGAAGTTGAAAATCGAAAAATCCAACTAGATAAAAACTATGAAAGGTACCCCACTTAAGCATTTATTGGTAAAACAACAACAACAACAACAACAACAAAAAACCCAACAAACAAAAACCCAGCTTTGTGCCCTCCTGGTGTTTTCACTGGATGGTGAGGGAACTGACCGTAAACAAAAAACATGAAAAATAAGTAAATTATAGATTATGTTAAAAGCTAGGGGGGAAATTCAGTAGGATAAGATAAAAGGGATCCAAGAGCAGGAGTGGGGTTGGTTTGCAGTTTCCAATAAGCTAGTCCGAGGAGTCGTCCCTGAAGAGGGGATGCTTGAGCGGACTAGAGGGGGTGGAGGGGCGGGACCTGGCTGTGGCCGAGGGGACACGGGCGCTCGCCCAGCAGAGCCAAGAGGTAGGAGAGCAAAGGTGCGAGGGGGCCTGTGTACTTTGGGGAGCCCGGAGGCCGATGCGGCGGGAGCCCAGAGCGCCGGGGGACAGTGGAAGGGAAAGAGGTCAGGAAGGGTCAGATCCGGTAAGAGGATGGGGCTCCGACCCGGCTGGGAGCCTAACGAAGGCCAGAGCTTGTCCGATTGTGGATGTACTTGGGAGGCGACCCGGTGGGACTTTGCTGACGGAAAAGAAACAGGATAAAGGATAAATCCGCGGTTTGAGGTCGGAGGGGTTGGAAGGCTGGAGGGGCCCTCGGCCCGGGGGGGCACCTGTGGGAAGAAGCCACGGGGGTCGGTTAGAGCCGCGTGAAGCGGAGGTGGTAGGCGGGCAGCGGAGCCCAACAGTCCCGAGAGCCGGAGCGGACCCCGGGGGTGGGCGGCGGCGGCAGGGAAGGAGGCAAGAGCGGATCCAGGAGGAGGAGGACCAGAGAGGGGAGACTGCAGCTTCCCCGCCGTCCCCGCCACCCGCACGAAGACCCCAGAGAGGAAAGGAAGGATCCGCCAGCACGCACAAAACAGCAGCGATGGGGCAGGAGGGGAAGCGAGAGCTCCGAGCCATCCAGGTTTAAACAACTGCCTTGGAAGATTCCAGAAGGCTAGGAAACCGTCGCGTTCATTTTCTTTCTCCCTAAGAAAGAAAACCACATTTTGGCTCTGAAAGGGAGAAGGGAAGCAAAGAAGGGGTGGGGAGGGGAGGAAAGAGACGTAATAAGGGAGAACGGAAGAGAGAGAGAGGGAGTGGAGGCACAACGAAGGGACTGGAACACCGCAGCCCTTTACAGCACATCAGCTTTGTTGCTGTTGTTAAGATGTATTTATTTTAGAAAGAGAGAGCCTGAGTGAGTGCGCATGGGGGTTGGGGCCGAGAGAGAGGGAGAGTCTCCAGCAGACGCTGCGCCGAGCGAGGAGCCAGATGTGGGGCTCCATCCCACCACCCTGAGATCACGGCCTGAGCCCAGATCAAGAGCCAGACGCGGAACTGCCTGAGCCACCCAGGCGCCTCTAGGCACAAGAGCTTGAAATCCTCTAAGGTGGCTTTTGGAAAACATCGGACTTGATCCTACTTTGAAACTCATGTGCATTATTTTTAAGTCATTTCTAACATTTTATTATATCCTGCATCTCTTTCGTTCTTGGAAGATTGGAGAAAGTCAAGGAAGCGGTTGTTCTAGGGGCTTCTACATATTTAATAATAACAGTTCTGAGATATATGAATTATTAGCTTCTTTCCCCACAGAGGAAACTGTGGGTCTGAACACGAATTTAAGCTGCAAAACTGTGGAGAACTGGTACTAGGATAAATCACCGCCTCTTCAGTCACCTGGAGACAGACTGAAATTATAAAGACCTTTTCTCCTTGCCTCTTTTTTAAGGTGAGGGAGGGTCCCTAGGAATGCTCAGTCCAAAGCTGTCACCGAGCCTCCCAGAACTCCTTTCGTCTCTGATGTTTTAATGGGATTATGCCTGTTAATGGATAGTGAATAAATTATAGTTCTCTTTAATTAATCATTGCTCTGCACTATTTATTACAGTGTTAATGGAATATTTTTGTAATTATTTCTCCATATGTGAAGGTAACACTTTAAACCTTTTAGAATGTCACTGAAGAAGCTACTTCTAGATTCTTCTGGGACAGTTTTACTAGCAGAGTATGGTGTTTTTAAAAAAAAAAAATAGTCTTTGCTTTCAGAAAAAAATTCCATCAGAAATGTCAGACTCAGATAAGATTATGAAAAAGTGTGTTAAGAGAAGTCAAAAGGTCATCTCATATAAAGTATGCCGGCCCATAAATCGATGTTCAGTTCATAGGGTCTTTTTAGAACATTCTAGGACATGAAAAAAAGAGGTGGTGTGATACCAGGTTGAAAACACAAGCTGTGGAGGTACGCAGACCTGGCTTTCCAGCCCTGGCTCCACCATTTCCTGGGGACAATGGATAGGCAGCATCGGAAACCACCTGAACCTCACGGCATGGTTCAGTCTTCATTTCTGTCTCTGACTCAACGTGCCAGGCCTGGGTCGTCCTGGGGGCATGCTCCTCCCAAGAAACACTGTCCCTCCTCTCTCCACAGGACCTGTGTCACCTCCCCCTGCCTACCCCTGTCCTCTGCATGGACAAATGCAAACAAAGACTCCACACCAACCACAGCACCCACAATGTGTCACAGGTCCTGTGACAGTCCTGTGGCGGTGGGATACCTGGGCACCGTATGAGCATAGAAGGATTTGTAAGCACACTGGCACAGCAGTTCAAGAAAGGCTTCCTGGAAGAAGTGAGGCCTGGGCTGATCCTCAGATTTGGCCCGGGTAAGAGCTCCGGGTGGTAGGAGGAGAAGGTGCAAGGCACAGGGAGTAACAGCGGAGCAAATGTGCCTTTCCCTTATCATCTTCCTATCAACTACGCTCAACATCTTTCCCTATATCCTCTGTGGCAGAGGCTGTTAGGTGCCTACCCATTATCCACATCGCTCCTTCTCTCTGGAGTTAATGCAACAGCTAGAAACACTTAACAAGTCTCCCTTGCATTCAGGTGTACAGCTTGAAGAAGTCTCCACAAAAGAAAAGGAGTATGGCATTCTTTTTTTTTTTTTTTAAGATTTTATTTATTTGACAGAGAGAGCTCACAGGTAGGCAGAGAGGCAGGCAGAGAGAGAGGAAGGGAAGCAGGCTCCCTGCTGAGCAGAGAGCCTGATGCAGGGCTCGACCCCAGGACTCTGGGATCATGACCTGAGCCAAAGGCAGAGGCTTTAGCCCACTGACCCACCCAGGCGCCCTGGAGTATGGCATTCTTTACTCCTCCTCCCATCTCAGTGTCTGGAAGGTGGGTGTGATGGTGAGAGCTCTAGCAGTCTTTTTGGACCATGAGAAAGAAGGAACGTGGGAACACCAGTAAAAGTGAAGCTGGGTGTTTGTGAGTCCCTGACAATTTCATGAAACCAGCTTACCTCAGCAATTGCTTTCTTGTAAGAAACAGGTAAGTTTTTACCTTGTCTGCATCATAATTACTTTGCCCCCCTATTACATGCAGCCAATGCTAAGTGATCCACCTTTCAAGACCATCCCAGCTCACAAATAATTATCATTTCTTTCTCCAAATTCATAGCACATGTTTGTACCACTCACCAAATAAATAAATCTCTGTCTGGAGACAACCACTGTATGACTAGTTCACTTTTCCTGGACTATATTAAACCTTTCCAACAAGTTATAAGTTCTCCTTGAAGGGAGTTATATGTTATATGTTCTCCTTGAAGGGAGAACATCAAGCCATATATTTTCCCCTTGTCACCTCGGTTCCTAGCAAATCATCTGACACAGAGTACATGTTTAATAAACATTTACTGTCTCATTGTGCCATGATGGGCCTTTAGAGAAAAATGTAGGGACTTTTAAATCTTTGTTTAAATCTTTATAGAAAGGGAAACAACAGTGTAAAGGAAAAGATCTCCTCTAAGAAAAACTTTAAAAAGACAAAAACTCAACCAACGGAGTGATGGCTCTCAGATGTTACAGTAGAATTTAACAGAGAGAGTCAAGAAACCTCTCACTCCTTGGCCATGGAAGTTGCTCGCACAGAGACTGCCTTCTGGCAGAAGCCAATCCATCTGCGGGCAGAGCCTCGCACTCTTGACTTTGTCACCTGTGGGGAAGCAGGACCCGTAAAAACACAACCTCGTGCGTGTAGAAGTTATTTGTGCTAAAAGTCAGTTATCTTACACAAGGCATCCCTCCCAAGTCTTTAACCCCAACGCAGAAGTCATTTACATCTGCACAAATACTGTGTTTTGCTTTGTCTCGAGCCTCTAATTTTTCTTTAAAAACCTTCAGAACTCTGCGCTTTGAGGCCGTCTGCTTTCCTGGAAATATCCAAGATTCACAAACTGTCCTTAAAACCTATCTACATGGTCTATGAGCTGTTAACTAAAAAAAAAGGCAAGTGAAACTAAGGAAGAAAGGAAAGAAAAATCACATCTGTGTGTCAAACAAATGCAAAACACACACACACACACACACACACAAAGACAATTTACAATATCAAAAGAAAATAAAATCACTTTTTAATTGACTTTCTCTTTGCCAGTTCTGAAGCTAAGCACTAGCTCCTTCCTTATTAACTTTAGTCTTTTGAGCAATTTTTTCCATTGTAAGCACTTTCTAAAAAATCATTTTCACACATTTCTCAGATACATCAATCCTTCCGGCATTCCTCTATGCACACATTATGCTACCCCGGCTCTAAATATAAAAGACTTTTATGATGTCCATTAACCATGGACATATGTGCTCCAAAAGTTTCCTGACACGCAGTCATTTGTGGGTTTTTAATTATAAACAGAAAATATTCACTAGAAAAATAAAGAAGCACGCCCATAAATATATCTTTATACATTTGAGTTTTGTTTGTATATGACAAAACGTTTGGCGCAATGGCTTTCCCAGTTGCCAGCTCCAGAATGTGAGCACGCGTGCGTTTCCAAACACACAGGGATGCACACGCATTCACACGTACAAGTAGCTCCATGCCTCGTACAGGACGCAAACATCTGTAATTGTGGGTGCTGCTCCCTTATTTCTAAAATAAGGGAGCGGGCTCTTCCGGACACTCACCAGGTCTCACTCCACATGAAAAATTAAATGGGAAAGAAAGCAATGCCCAGTAAAATACTTGACAAACGAAGTCATATTTATTGAATGCGTTTTATTTTTAACAACCAAAAAATTCTAACAGCCTAACAATGCACATAAGTTAAAAATTAATTATCACTTAGTGATAACAAAGATAGTTGATTTACATGGAAAAAAGAACATTTACAATATGTTAATCCTTATTCACATTGTTGATACCGCAATAAAACACAATTTGTTTTTTTCATTTCACAAAAAAAAAAAAGGCGGGAAATTGTGCTTTGTCAAGAGGCACTACAAGAGAAAGTTTCTTCTTCCAAATAGATATTATATGACAGATATTGAATAAATAGACATATATGCATTGTAATTCGCAAAGATCTGGCAAGACCACAGGCTAAAATGCCCACAGATTCACTTAGAATCACTGCAAACTTGGCAGTGAAATTAAAAAATAAAAGGCAAGACTTAGCATTGAAAAATACCTAATAAATTTTTGGTTGAAGTGTAAAAGATACCAAATGCGGATGCCATCGATAGATGAACCACCTTGTAAGAGCTTGGCAAAATCAGTTTCCATTACGTGTACAGAGTGACCTTCAGCAACAGTGTAAGAAGACAATTTGGAAAGAGTAACTCGGAGATCAGCAAGCAGCAAGCGTGGACTTTCGGATTAAAGCTGCAGCTCACTACAGAAGCAGAAGGACGGGCCCAGGCCTTAACTGCAAACCACCATCCTTTTGCAAAGGTACGTGACGCTCGCGTCAAGAGAATGTTTTCGACATCGTTATTTGAAAAAGCACAGGAAAATGTCCCTTTCAAACCTCCAGAGGTTACTGAGCAGCTAGAATTAGCTTGTATTGCAACATGTCTTCTCCCTGTATAGTGTTAAGTTCTGAGTTAATATCTACACATAGAGGTTTTTTTTTTTTTAACTCCTACCTTTTATACCTTTCAAATATATAAATAGTATTAACAGTTATATTACAATGTTTGTGTAGTAAACAGAAAATAACTTTCAAAGTGATATTGCATGAGGTCTTTGACAAGGTTGCATGAGAGCACAACTCCAAAAAAATCCAACCGGGTGGGACTGTTTGATGGCCGCGTGAAGCAGGGATCGGGTCCCGAAGGTGAGGTCACCTCTTGCAATTACCCTAAGGAGAAGTGGGAAGTAATGCTATTGATGCTTCTGAGAGGAAGCCACAGGAGGTCTGGAGACCCATAGTAGACTGCAGCTTTAATGCTCGTTCCGCTGAACAGCCAGTCGGTATTAGTTCTGCTTTACGTAAGGTCATCGCTATGTAGGTAACTGAGAAGATGTTTCCATTTATGACGAGTAGGTGATTCCAACTGAAATCGCTTCGCTTACTCTACTGCCTGGAGCTGCACAATGATTCAAAAACGGGTTCTTGTTCAGGCTGCCATACCAGGGAAGGGAGGAGGCATGACAGCAGGGACCACAGACGTTTGGTGAGGTGGATGGAATGTGTACGAAGAAGAGGAAGCCCCAAGTGAAACAGAAATTAAGAAACATCTTTTGGGAGACAGAAGGATGGAGGTTTATTGGAGAGGGAACCCCTTTAAGTGGGCAGCAACTTCTTTTCTAACTTAACATTACATTGAACTATTTTCTATTTAAAAAAAAAAAAAAGAAAGAAAGAAAAAAAGAGAAAACAGCAACAACAAACAACTTTTAAATGAGCAGGCTTATTAACTTTAAAATCTGAAGCCACGAACAGGTAAATAAGTTTCACAATAAAACGTGGCTCATACTATGAATTCCATACGTCCAACGTCAAAATGTCATTTTATCAAGACTGCACTTAAAGGACAAGTGTTCTCTGTACTGAATTACAGTTTTATTCATTTGGAATTCCACAGAAATGCATCTGTTCACTACAGGAATGACAAGTTGAATAACGGAACATATCGAGTCATTTTAAGTGTGCATTGTGTCTTAAGAGCAATTTGACTTGTATCATTTTAAGGTGCCCTGATTTCTTTTCCACTTTACTTTCTTCTTTCTTTTTGGCAGTGTTGATTTATTTTGTTAAATACATACCTCAAAAATTACCCATCAAGCTGCCAGATAGGAAGCCATAGAATTAAAAAAAAAAAAAAATCAGGGACAAACACAGAAAATAAATAGGAATTCAAAAATAGTCACCCCACCCTGAGAGCAGGCCGCAGTTTATCAAAAAGCCAAAGCGACTCACTGTGAAGTGGTTTTTTTTTTTTTTAATACATAAACAAGTCTCTTCTTTAAGAACTCATTTCACAGTCTATTCTTTCGGATTGTAAAGTTCTCTGTCCCATGCAATTTAATATATATATGTAAATATATAGATATATACATATACATATACACACACACTTGTAGCTTCCTTCATTTATTTCGTAGATCTTTTCCTCCTGGAACTTGCCTGATGTCTCTTCCCTAAGTGCAAGGAAAATGAAGGCAGAGTCTCCTGTGATTATAATTACTATGATCCAGTCAATTGTAAAAGTGTAACACTTTAGTGTCTTTGCCAAGGCGATGTCTGATTCGGGAAGACTGAACTTATTCAGTCTATAGGTGTATCCTGTGCAACAAAGAAATGTCAAAAAAGGTAAGAAAAACAAAACAGACAAAAAAAAAGACAAAAATAAGGTAAAATAAAGCAAAAAAAAAAAGAAAAAAGAAAATGTTTTTAAAGAAATTAAAACAGAAAATCCTTGGACCGATGTATTGCTTTGCCTGGTAGGAGTTCACATTATCTCTGGTCAATTTCAGCAGGCGCGGCCTTGCTCTTTTCAGCATTTTCCTCCTCGGCCTCCACTTTGTACATCTCCTCTGAGCCTTCCTCGCTGTCGTTCTCCTCGGACTCCGTCAGCAGCTCCTCGTCCTTATACTCGGCCACGTCCACCGCGGAGCCCAGGTGTTCCTTGAGCTTCCCGTGATGCTTCACGTGATACCGCTGGTTCTGGAAGAACTTGATGATGGTGTGTTTGGGGAGATCCAGCTGAGCAGAAAGCGTGTGGATGGCTTCCTGATCAGGGTACAGGCCCACATCATGAATAAAGCTTTGGAGGATCCCCAGGGCTTCGAGGGAGATCTTTGTGCGAGAACGGGGCTTTTTGGCACAACCGTCTTCGGTGGGAGGAGGTGGTGGGGGAGCTTCTTCTCTGGGCGGGGAGCTCTCCTTGGCCGGCTGAGACGGCTGTCTGTGCAGGACCTGATAATTAAAATTAAGAAGAAAAAAAAATTGAACATGTGACTCAGGATTTCACCTTTCAAAAGCCATCATCCCTCTGAGCGTGTGTGGCCTGTCTACCTTCGGAACGCAGTGCTGTAGTCATTTGTAAACTCAGGTCTCTGGCAAACTTAGAAGAATTCCTGGAGCTTCAGAATCTCATTTACAAAACAAGAGGTTAATAACTGTAAGGTGCGCTAACATTAATATCCTGAGGCACAAAGAAGTTAAGTAGTTTGTTGCTGCGGGTCATTTGCATCCAGTCTGGCTCCAGAGCCTTCCCCGGGGTTAACCAGGGTGATCACACCACCTCTCTAAAGCCTGAGTGCAAAGAAATGGAACTCAGAGTGCAGGTTCTACAATCAGACCTCACGGGTTCAAGTCCAGAATCTTCCACTAAATTGGGCATCCCTGTACCAGGCACTAACATCTTTAAACCTCAATTTCATTATCTATAAAAGAGGATAAGACACTGACTTCCTAGAGATGTCGTAAGAATTAAGTAACATAATATATGCAATGAATAGTGTTTACCTTATATCAGAGGTCGACAAACTTTCTCAGTAAAGGGCCATATAGTAAATATTGTAGGTTTTGCAGGGCCATACCATCTCTGTTGCAATGACTCAACTCTATTTTTGTAGTGTGAAAGCAGCCATAAGTAATACATAAGCAAACGAGAGTGGCTGTGTTCCAATAAAACTTTATTTACAAAAAGAGGTGGCGGATTGGATTCGACAATGGGCCATAGTTTGTCCACCTCAAGCTTAGGGCTAACATCCATGAAATGATAGTAATTATTACCATCAGCCTCATAATTACCCTTAAGAGTGGAACAGAGAATTAGTTGGTATTTCAGTCAGAAAATCAATACTTCATAAAATTAGGAAGAACTTTTATTTTCTTTCAGCCCTGATATTGATCGTTAAATAATGTTTTTAAAAAATACGAAGACTTCCAAATTAATTTAAATGAAGAATTTTAAATGGCTATTTCAAACTCACATAGGTGGACCTCAATATCACCATAAACTATCGATATTCTGCTCTGCACACACTCCCTAATTTCTGTTTTTTAATCCTTAATTGTTCAGGTTTTCTAGTTGTTGTAATTAACTTAAATTTCTTTTTTAGCCCTACATATTCCCCACTTACTAAAAAAGGAAAACTAAACAAAACAGAAAAATCCTCTAGTGTTTAAATAAATTTCTAGACCCAAGACAGAGCTGCTCTTGCACCGTATGGTATGGCACCATATCAGCGGACTGAACTTTCCAGCGCCTGTAATCGCGCCCCTTAACCAGAAGCACAGGACTTCTTGTGGGCCAGTCCCCAAACACCACGCCAACTCGGGGCTCCACACCTTCTTGCTCTTTGACCTTTCTAAATAAGGTCAGGTATGCAACCCCGGCCACCCATGCCCTGTGTGTGTTGTCACTTGTAATGATCCATAAAACCTGATCGTGCCCCAAGTCCTTCGGGCACGGTGTTCCACTGTTTGTGAGGTGCCACATTCTCCCAGCCCCGGACTGTCTTCCTGGAATAAAGGACACCAGACCCGTAACTGAACTTTTTCTGTTTTTGTCAGGTGACCCTAGTTAGGCAAGCTTACTCTTGGTCTTCATTAACTGCTTCGTCAACATCGTCTCTCTGCAGGAAGTAATTTCCCATTTTAATATTTATTTAAGAACCTCTTCAATTTGACCAAAGAGAGAAAGCTCGATGGGGGAGACTGTCCTAACATAACAGCTTGCTCCTGCTCCCGTCATAGGCCTACGTGACCTGGTCTTCATGGTGAGGAGAGAGGACTGCTGGATCCTGGAGAGGAGCCTCAGCCACTAGTCACACTTTACTAAACCAGCAGCAATAGTACATAATTAAAGGGTTTCTGTGACGGTCCGAAGTAAATAGCATTATGTCAACTCCAAAGACAAGGACCACATTTCCTATTCTCAAATCAGTGCCTAACTTTCTGGGTCCTCCCAGAGCCTTTAAGCATAGTTGAGTTCACATTTTAAAAAACCTACATTTCTCTTTTTACCATTCTCTCCTATTTTATGCAGTCTCTTTCATGTTAGAGCAACAAAGCACACATTTTCCAGAGTCCAGGGGGAAATCAATCCCATCAGTACAGAAGAAAACATGTATTTCCATTAAAGAGTCAGTGGTCTGTCACCATCCCTATCCCTGTTACAACCACGACCACACGCTACCCACAAGACCCGTTTTCTCTTTTTGGCTATGAAATAGCAACATCAAAGCAAGCATCTAAGAAAAAAAAATTCTGCCACCTCTTCTAGTCTCGGGGACCATCTGATGAGAATACAATTCCTTACCAACGTGAAAACGTCAGTCTGTTATATGGAATTTAGAAAATACTAGGGCACATGAGATTGTTACCTAAATAAGGTAAGAACAAGCAGAAGAGGACGAAACTTTTCAAACAATAATTAGCAATCACGTAACAATCAAAATAATAATAAAAAGAATAATCAAATGCGAATAAGAGTATCCATCATAATAAGCTGATGGCAGTGGCAGAAAGAGATCTGAAACACAAGGCCATAAAACAGTGGCACTAAAGGTCCATATACTGTTGACCAATTAAAATGAATGTTCTTGGCATTTTCTTTACTACTTTCAACTAAGAGTAAATTCATGTGGTCTGCTGTGGTAAGCTGGCATCAGCAAAAATCTGAGAGCTCTGTTACTTCAACATCCTAATTATAGCCGGAAGGGAACGTAGAGTTGTGCTATGGGCCTGTTCAGGGCACTTTGATGGCAGAAGATATTTGCTCTGAGGTCATAATCTGGGCAGACGGATCACTGTAATAAATGAATCCCTATGTCAACAGGTGAGGATTTCGTTTTTTGGTGAGAAAGAGAAAGAGAGAGAGGCACTGAAATTATACATGAAATATGTACTCAAAGAACATAAATACTCAAGCACGAGTACCTCCTATTAGAGCAATTGCGTTAATTGGAAAACAAAAGAGAATTAAAATGCCCCATTTTCTAAATTATGCTTGCCTTCTGTAGTAAAAGTCAGCATAATGGTTCCATTTAGTTAAATAATTAGATTGGCTCTTTAGGGGTTTTCCATTTTGCACTGGTTAGATTTAAAGAGATTTTCCAAAACTAGACTTTGAAGTTACTATAATCTTTCTGCATGATAGGGTTCGTTCTTCTCCTAGGTCCAACCAACTGGCCGCCTTCACCTCTCCTTTCACAGACTCTTGCATTGCTAACACATGGAAGCAGAGAAACCACACATGAAACAGTGGGGCAACAACAGTAAGAGTGGCCACTTATTGGACACTTACGCTGGGCCAATCAGCGCTAACAACTTTACCCAGACTGGTTTACTCAATCCTCATGCTTCCTCAGTAGGGGGGTATTTGGATCAAGAATACTCTGGAGGGCACCTGGGTGGCTCAGTTGGCTAAATATCTGCCCTCCGCTCAGGTCATGATCCCAGAGTCCTGGGACTGCATCCCGCATCAGGCTCCCTGCTCGGCATGGAGTCTGCTTGTCCCTCTCCCTCTGTCCCTCCCCCTGCTCATGAGCTCTCACAAATAAACAAAATCTTTAAAAAAAAGAGAGAGAGAGAGAGAGAGAACCTGGAAATAGGCAGCACCTCAAGAAAACCCTTTACATTGTAAATTATAAACACGGTGACCTGTCAGTGTGAGAAAGTGGGTTTCCGAGGGACAACAGTAATGTCACTGCCCATCACAGAAAAGGAGATGGTTCTCGGAGAACCAACAGCAACAGAAACGATCTACAAAGAGAAATGTTTTCTTTCTGGTCAGACGATATTGTACAGTGAGAGTTGGGTGGCATGACAATATTTACAGGAAGAAGCGTTAAGTGACATTTTGAGCATCTTCAAGCGATGAGGAGAGAGCCGTCAAAATCGAGAATGACAAAACGAGCAGCTCTAAAGTGAAACTGCCTTACAAGTTCCCAAAAGGGCCTGCCTGAGTTTTTTCAGTCACACGGCCACACTGGCTGTCGTTCCCTTTCAACTACAACAGGCGTTTAAGACCTGAGACCAAAAGATGCCCTAAGTTCTGTCCCAATTAGCTTCATTCCCTCCAAGGTCTTTTCTTTTTTCTTTTCTTTTCCTTCTTTTTAAGATTATATTTATTTATTTGAGAGACAGTGAGAGCAAGAGAAATCCAGGAGGGAGAGGAGAAGCAGACTTGCTGCTAAAGGGAGAGCTCAATGCAGGGCTCCATCCCAGGACCCTGAGATCATGACCTGAACCAAAGGCAGACACTTAACTGACTGAGGCACCCAGGCAGAAAGTTGTTTATCGTCTGTTGACAATTTTTAAGAAAGAAAGAAAAAAAAAAAAAAAAGGAAAAAAAAATCACTGCGTAGATTTTCTCACTAACCAACTGCAGTGGCTTTTTATTATGACCATCAAGGAATTCTTAGCAGTGTGTCCTGCCAGTGGAATAGGTACTCTCAACAAAAGTAGAGTAAAGCCGAATGCTTACAAAACCATCTTTCTGAGAAAGGACAATCAATACAACCCCGTCTTAAAATCCTCCCGTCTAAATGGCAGGAACTTTTCTTCATTTTCTTATATCTTGAATAAATAATGTCAACTCTTCTAGCCTCATCTTCATGGGACAGGTTTCTGAACTCCCATTTAACTGAATTTTAGTTTTTCTGTTTGAATTTCTCAGAGGTGCTCAAAATTCCTTGTTGGTTAACTAGATGAATCAAGTCTGCTTCCTATCCCCACCACATTCCCTGAGTAACTTAAGTGAGAGGCCAGGCCATTGGTTCCTGCTGGATGGGCCAAGAGGTCATCCTGTTCCTCAGCTCATGTGATAATTCAGGCATCTATTTTTTGGCTGATATATATTTTTTTTCTTTCAACCACAAAATTTACAATTACTTCAACCAAGACAGAGAATGACCTGCCAAATGAATCGAGATATATGTTCTTTTCTAATGAGTTCTTTCTTCACACAACTAGATTTACTGTTTTCTGGGACTTTTCTTGAAGTTAAGGTTGTGAATGGAGCATCCTTCCAGATATTTAAGTAAAAGAAACTGCCCAAGTCCACAAACTTTCCAGCCTCATCCTTTTCCCTCTTTTTCAAAATGGGCCCAGTAGTTGACCCTTACTATTCCTAATGCCCACCATCTCTCTTCACGTGATTTCCCCAAATGATAGAATATATCCTTCTGTAAAGATAGCCATCCATCCCTTCACTTTTGACCTTTGCAAACAAGCCTCATCATTCATTCTAGCTCTATTTTGGTATAGATTTTTCTTCCATCACAACTGAACTTAAATTAGTTAACAGTTCATCTCTGGTAATTTCTACAGAGAATTCTATTTCATAGCTTCTCTTGTTAATTTTTCAATATGACAATTAGTGTACATAGCACGGGAATAGCTGAGGATCTTCGATAATAATAGCAGTGGTAGGAGCAGTAGAAGCAGTAATAAATGGTAGCATTCATGTGAAGTTCATGAGCTGAACACTGGCCTAAATGCTAAAAATATGTTAATTTTACCTAATTTTATTTATTTTCACAGTAATCCTGCAGGCAGATTATTTTTGCCCTTATTTTATGATGAGGAAACTGGAGTTCAGAGAGAGTAGCGGTAATCTGTGTGAGGCCATATAGCTTAAAAGTAGAACGGTTTCCAAAACATGCCTGTCTGATTTGAAATCCCATGCCCTTGAGCATTTATGTTCCCCTGCCTTCTGTTAGCAAGATTACATAAGAAAATTGAATAAACTCTCTAGACTTTGAGATGACAGACATAAATTAAATACCAGGTAGTAATAAATACTATAAGCAAAAAATTAAGTAAGGCAAAAGGAGGAGAACTGGGGAGAGGGAAAGTCATTTTAGATACGGTAACTCAAGGAAGGCTCCTTAAGGAGGCTACACGTGAGCCAAGGTCTGAAGGAAGTGAGGAACAAGCCATGAAGAAGAACATTCCAGGCAAAGGAAACCGTAGCACGGTAAGGAGGAATATATTCAATGTATTTGAAGAACATCAAGAAAGGCAGCACATTGAGGTGCAACAGCCACTACACATGTGGGGCTACTTGCATTTTGTTAAATTAATTAAAACTAGAAGCAAAACAAGACTTAGTTCCCGAGTCGTATGAGCCCCATTTCATGTGCTCGATTGCCACGTTGCGCAATACCATATTGGACAGCACATTTTCACCATCACAGAAAGTAGTAATGAACAGCCCTATGCTAGAGAGAAATGACGAGTGGGAGGTCACCAGGGCCAGACCCTGGCATTCTACTGTCAAGGTGATGGAAAGCCTTCAATGAACTGCAATCGTATTCTGATTTAGCCAGAAATGTAGTAGGGCTTGAAACCGCCACTATTGCTAAAGAGAAGAGAGCTGTTCATATAGCCACATACTAAGTAAGAAAAACTCAATATATTACTGGATTTGCAACAGACCATCCCAAATAGCAACACTATTATGACAACAACCAGTGCATAAGAATGCACTGATACTTCTATCCTCAAGAGAACAGTTAATTTACATTTAACTGATGGTTGCCTTCTTCATCAGATGTGCTTCTCATGTCTGAAAGGAAATATGTTGAAGACAATCAACCCTAGTTAAAGGAGCAAAAAGAAAAAGTGTCGGTTTATCAAATATTTATGGAGTATCTACTATAACTGGACCTCTTAATTTACAAATCTTTCGAATAAGTAGTCCTATCACCAACAGTTAAATGTTGATGAATAAGTTATGGATAGGACATCAATAAATAGAAAGTTAAAAGTCTAATAAATTTCTTATTTATTTGCTGAAATCTCTTTGGGCCAAAATATGATATTTACATATATAAAAGGACATAACAATAGTGACAAAGAAATAAGAGTTGTAAATATATTCAAAAGACACATCAACTTCAAAATAAAACCCCAAACTTCCTTGCCCGGTGACAAAGCACAGCCATAATATGGGCCCATGCTGTTTCTTTGCCTTCAAAACTGGACATTTTTGAAAACACAAGGACAAAATGGTACCATGACAAAAGTCGACTCAGAAAGATAAAGCAGCTCTTCTTAAACCTCTCAGTGTTCAAATAGATTTTGAAGGCCTCAATGAAAACCAGCTGGGAGCCATGTGTAAAGTATAATGGTTTTTGCCTGCAGGGAAGGAAGTGAGATCTTGAATGATTAAGTTCAGGAAAGTATATAATTCACTGTATCATTATGGGGTGAACTGGATTACTTATAATAAGCCAAGACTTTGTGGTCTTTTTTATATAGAGAAAATGAGAAATTATTAGAAAGGTGACTGTAGAGGGTGCCTGATCCAGTAATAGGTTAAAACAAAAGTTTTCCCAGGTGGACGCATCCACATCTCTGTGACAAGCCTAACCCAGAGGACGGAGCTTCACCCAGAGCTTCGGGTCCTGAACCGGTGCCGCTCACCAGCCGGCGATGAGATGACCTTTGTCTGCCTTTATTTTGCATTAATACTGGAATTATTTTTACTTGTTTAATTCACCTCATCTACGACAAGAGAATGTAAAAGAGTTGATCCACAAAAGAAAAGCATTCTTCCGCTAAGGGTCCTGAGAAAATATATTTAACAGGCAATGAGAACAATTGGTTGGAACAACTGAAGAGCCCCTGTGTATAATTCAGGTAGAATTTGTTAAATAAATGAGTGAATGGTGCCATTTTAAAATACATTATATGTAAAATATCATGTAACTGAGATAGTTAGGTTTCAACAATCTAGCTCTACCCCCAATATTCCGTTTTCCACCAAATCAGCATTTAAGACAATTAATTAATTAATCAAAATTCAGTGGGAAGAACTTCACATTAATGGTTGCTAATTAATATAAATATTAAGGTAACCATTATATATCGATCTCACTTACTGGACTGCGAGCTCCATATTGGCACACCATATGTCTGGCACGCAGTAAGTGGTCAGTATGTCTTTGTTCTGCTCTACTGGATTAATTCCATATTCTTTCTTCTTTATTTTCAGTCTAGTTATTATGCTTGTTTTGCATAACTTGTTATTATTATTTTTTGGCAAAACTATGTTTAAAAAGTAAATAAACTGTCATTCATAGGAATATGTATCTACTGGATATCTGAAAACAAATATGATTTTTTAAATCATTTCTTATTAAAAAAAAACTGAAGGGCACTGTATAACCCATATATTAACGGCATGGCATGAAAGCTATGAGGAGTTTTGGGGTCACAGAATTTTGGCTTCGGGTCCAGTCCCTATCCTAAAAAGCACATCTGCTTACTAGCCCTGCAATTCTGAGCAAGCTACTTTGTCTGAGCCACAGAGCTTGTTAATCTGTAAAATCTTCCTTCCAGTGTGATGACGATTCCGTGAGATAATGCATGCTAAGTACTTAGGAGAGCTCTCCTCATAAGCAAGACTTCTGTAAGTAATAACTACCATGAAAAAACGCGAGGAGGATTTAAGAATCGGTAGTATAATGCCTCATGTATTTTTCTATCAGTTAGGCTTATTACAAAAATTAGCAACAAATTCAGAGATCTGTTTTTCTTTTCCACTCCAAAGATGGGGAGGTCTACCAGTAAGTTTCCCTATTTCTTCCACTCATACGCTACATACATCTTTGTTCTTTAACATGGCCCCTAACACAGAGAAGTTGCCTTTTTTAAGCATCTGTCACATGGAATTATATCTCATAGTCATAGACCCGTTCAAGGTGACATCTTCTATATGCACAGCCTGGGATCTTTTAGAAACACATACTTTATCAGTGGTTCTCAAAATGTGGTCCATGGACCCCCGTGGAAACCCTGATTCCCTGTCAAGAGCTCTAGAACATCAAAACTATTTTCATGGCAAAACTAAGACAGTGTTTGCCTTTTGGGCCATGCTGAAATTTATACCGATGGCACAAAAGCAACGGTGGAAAAACCGCTGGCCTGTGAAAATAAATGAAGTCAATGGCACCAAACTGTGCTGGTAGCTGTACTCTTCACGCCACGTGTGCCCAGTAAAAATGCTACCTTCATTCAAGACTGTCCTTGACGATGCAGTAATAGATTATTAATCACTCAACCCTTGAGTATACCTCTTTTAAAAAGTCTGTGAGGAAATGGGAAATGCACATAAAGCCCTTGTATGGAATACTGTGGGAGGATAGCGGTCCCAAGAAGAGGGCTTGTGTGATTATCTGATTTGCAAGCTGATCTAGCACTTCGTCATGGAATCTCATTTTTACTTGAAAGGACAACTAACAGACAAACAAATTATGGTTATTCAGACTTAGGTATCTGACAGACATTTTCTTAAAAATGAAGTGAGTCTGCCACTTCGAAGAAAATAATCTGAGAGTATTTTTGCCAATGATAAAATTTGACCAAGTGAAAAATTAAAATTTTTGAAAACATGGAGCTGCTGCTATGTGCTTAACAGCTCCCCAAAACTTAAAAGACTCTCCTGATGATACTGGTGGTTAATTTAACAAAAAATTTTATTTTTTTTATCTTTTAAATTATTTATTTATTTATATTTTAAGATTTTATTCATTTATTTGACAGAGAGAGAGAAAGAGAGAGAGAGAGCACCAGCAGGGGAGTAGCAGGCAGAAGGAGGGGGAGAAGCAGGCTCCCCACTAAGCAGGGAGCCCGATGTGGGGCTTGAACCCAGGACCCTGGGATCATGACCTGAGCCAAAGGTCATGTTTTGCCTGCAAAAATTCAAGAGACCAATCATAATGCACGTATAGTTTTTCTTACACTCATTCTAAATATGTCATACAATGGGGGTGCCTGGGTGGCTCAGTCGTTGAGGGTCGACTCTTGATTTTGGCTCAGGTCAAGATCTAAGGGTCCTGAGACCGAGCCCTGCATCAGGCTCTGTGCTCAGTGGGGAGTCTGCTTGAGATTCTCTCTCTCTCTCCCCCTCTACCCTTCCCCCTGCTTGTACCTTCTCTCAAATAAATAAATCTTTAAAATAATAAATGAATGAATGAATGAATGAAGTCATACAATGAAATGTGTTAGCATTTGGAAGATCCACATCACTCAGTAAATCAATATTTTCCAAATGACCAATGCATGATATTATAAAATTATGTGTAGGTAAAAGACCCATTCAAAGTGCAAGGCAGACCAATGAATTATAAAGCATACAAGTTTATCAATACGACTTTGATTCCACTTTGCAACTAACTTTTACGAAACTACCATTTGCAAGGTTCTTCTGTAGTAATAAAGAAAAATACCACAATTACCTGGAAAGGCTATTAAAATATTCCTCCCTTTCCTAATCACTTGTCTGTGTGAGGCTTGAATTTCTTTTACTCCAACCAAAGCCACATATTGTATCAGATTAAATGCAGAAGCAATTATGAGAATCTAGTTCTCATCCATTAAGCCAAATATTTAAAATATTTGCAAAAATATATATATATAAAGTGGTAACTCTTCTCATTTTTTTTGTTTTGGAAATAGTTATTTTTCATAAAGATGTTACATATGTTATTTGCAATTATTTTTAAAATTAATAAACATTTAAAACTTTCTCAGAATTAATTTCTAATGTGGCAAATATTGATAGATACATTATTACTGGAGTTCTCAATAGTAAGACTGAAAGGGGATAGTGAGACCAAAAAGTTTGAAAACTCTCTACTACATGAATTATGCTCAATAGATAATTCTGTCTTTCTCCTAATGAAAATAAAACATTTAACAGAAAATGCAGAATGCCCCTTCAGTTAAAAACATCCTTACTTGTGCCAAGTCACCAAGGAAGGTCTTGGAGAATGAGTGTAAGAAAAACTATACGTGCATTATGATTGGTCTCTTGAATTTTCGCAGGCAAAACATTCTCCTAGATAAACAACTCAGCACTATTTCTAACTTCAAATGATGTTACTTGAGTTGACTCTTAACAGTTGTAATTTCACATCCTAACTCTGGTATAAGACTTATTAAAAACCATGGTTTAGTTTTGTTACTTTTTTTGGATTATACAGTATCCTAAGGTCAAAACTCAGGAA
Organism: Mellivora capensis; assembly: GCA_004024625.1. NCBI lineage: Eukaryota > Metazoa > Chordata > Mammalia > Carnivora > Mustelidae > Mellivora > Mellivora capensis. The sequence goes on from PISX010000165.1 coordinate 97,650, forward strand.
ATCTGTTATTAAAAAAAAAAAAAACAAAAACAAACAAACAAAAAAAACAAGTATCCATGAAGCGATGACAAATTGCACTCTACAGGTGTTAGATTACATTTTGACTCCAGGCAGGTTTAATATAAGTTGGTCTCCTTTTACAATTGCTCTTAGCACATACAGTTCTAGGAAGGGGATTTAAAAGAAAGGAAAAAAAAAAAGAGAGAAAGAGAGAGAGAATAAGAAAAAAATTAAAAAAGAGTAGTGCTCAATAAAAGAAGAGCATGTCAGGAGAAATCAATACAAACAAGCAAAATGGTAGGAAGTCTGACATGGAAATATGTGTTCAATTTCATCCAGCCTTCGTCTGAGTTTCCTTTAATATTGTAACCAAGATGGTATTGGAACATCGTGTATGTTTTTAATGCAGTTTAATAATTGTTTCTCAAAATAAACACTTTGGTCAAAGATAAAAGCATAAAAACACTGTGACACAATAATCTGTTAAAATAAACTTAGGGGATGGAGGAAGCATAGTTCTTAAAACAGCCTTTGGCTTATATCATTTCCTCTTTGGTAACAAATTGAGAACAACTATACCAACAACTTTGGTATGGTGTGGAGGGCAAAAAAAGAATGTTGCGGTCATTAATCCGACTATTGGGTGTGGCAAGAATCCGCAAACACTGCGGACGGAGGTGGCTGGGTGGGCTGCTTTTCCAATATAAGGAGATGAGCTGACCAACGGGAAATTAAGCTCAAGATGACTGTATCTCATTGAAACAGGTACCATGCCACATTAAAAAACAAACAAACAAAACAAAACAAAAAACAAAACAAAAACCTCTCCTGGCAGAATCCAAGAAAGACAAAACATGGACATATCTTGAATCTAATGGCAATTATACCTTTCCCTCCATCAGCATCATCTGTTAAATTAATTTATTTGGCCATCGAGGGCCTAACATGAGCAAAATCATTCCACAAATGTGACAGACATAATCCATGAGAGAATCCAGGAAGAATAAAGTCTTCAGGATGGTCCAGGCCACGCCCCTGTGTTCTTCTGCCCGGGAAACCATCTCCCAGCCCACCCACCCCCATCTCATTTGTCTGACCCCCATGAGCATTCATTTCTTCCCTGTTCCCATACACCTCCACTGCCTTTTTCACAATGTCTTCTCAAATCACAAAACTGAGCTGAAAAATTCACGGAGTAAGGCCCAGATTCAAGGTACAGGTATTATCGAAATGTCTTTAGAGACCCTGTATTTGAGTTAAAGTGAGATAAGAGTAAGATGAACATGACCAGATCCGGAATTCTGATTTTTTTTTAAAGATTATTTATTTATTTATTTGTCAGAGAGAGAGAGAGAGAGAGCGAGAGGGCGAGCACAGGCAGACAGAGGCAGAGGGAGAAGCAGTCTCCCCGCTGAGCAAGAAGCCCGATGTGGGACTCGATCCCAGGACGCTGGGATCATGACCTGAGCCGAAGGCAGATGCTTAACCCACTGAGCCACCCAGGCGTCCCCGGAATTCTGATTTTTAAATGAACACGTGATTTGTCTCATTGGTATAATCAAGAAAAGAGTGGCTTTTGCACCAGCATGAATGAAAGAAAAGCTCTTAAGTCACCTGAAAGACACCAGGTAACTAAATGAAAAGGGTAAAAGGTCAGGATGCCCCGAGTACCAGGAATTCATAATGGTATTAAAAGAACCAACCAAGCGTGAAAGAAAAGAATACGGCAACTACTTTTGATAAATAAATATCATCCAATAGGTTTTACCAGGGCAGAGTTTTGATTCCTTTTAAGTGAAAACGTGTTAAGTGGAGGTAGAGAACAGATACATTTTGTAAGAACAGACATCCTGCAGTCAGCCAAGAACTGTGTCAATGAAGACTTCCATCATGATTCCTAAGGTAAAGCTCAAGAGTGATTCAAGCGCTTCTACAGCAGTGAAATAAACCCTTACTCTCCCCGATTTATACACAGATTATCTAATGTGACTTGGTAGTCCTATGTCAAAATTCTCTAGTTATTTAAATCCTATAATTAGGGTATCATCAAAGCGCTTCCTATCCCTTGGACTTCTTGTTTCTTAAAAACAATAACAAACTAGCCTCACAATGCCAAAGGCTGCCAGTGCATTTATTTGTCAGAGGAGGAAGTGAATATACAAGATTGAGCTCTGACCCCAAATCAGACACCCGAGACTAACCTGTAACAAACATGCTTACTGCTGTTTAGCTGGTAAATGGAGAAAAATACAAAAATATGTTCTGTTTAAATGTAAGTTTTAACACACATCCATGTTCATGTGAATGAACATCTAATTAAAATGTAAAAGTGACACCGAGAATGACAGAGGATGCTATTCAATGCTTCAAGTATAGAGATGAAAGTGAAGACAAAGAAGTTAGGGAGAATTAGAATACATTATGAGAAGTTCCTCTCCTACATGTTAATTTTGAGTGGGTTATAAAGGGATTTTTCTTTTTTCTATCTTTGGGTACCATTTTTAAAAAGCATATACCCAATCTTGTCAAAAATTGCTGGTATAAAAAAGAGATATTCTTCCTGATAAAGTTCAGCCAAGACTCAGCTTAAGATAAAAAAAAATCCCCATAATTGTGATGGCATTTATGTGTCAACACAACTAGTGACACTGCAATTACGTTGTTTCCCAAGTTCCATAAAGAAGTGGGTTTAAATTACTAATGGAGAAAGGGGGTATGGATTACATTCTCTGCTTGGGGGGAGAAAGAAGAGAGAAGGTAATCCATGTGCTTGAGGCCTGCCGTGGGCTATGCCGAATCCCATGATAGGCCACATTTTCTGTATAATTTTTACAGTTGGGGCACTCAGAAGTCAGAACAATCTGACAGTTATGGTTAGTGAAAATATTAGATGTTCACCAATAAAATACTACCTCAGCATGTTTTTCGCTTTCTGGACGTAACCACTTAATAACAGGACTTGAGAAAACTGTACTGTGAGGATCAAACACATAAAAGTATAAATATTCCTTTTATAGAAAGCAAATCTTAAGCAGTGCATTATAATCAACTATTCTGGTAAAAGACAAAATATCTAGGATTACCACACCACTGACATATTATGGTTTATTATACCCTGAAGTCCAAACTGGGTAAACAAAGTCAAATGATCAAAGAGGGGTTTTCTCCTCAGACTGTGAGGTAGAGGCCACTGATCTCTAGGGAAGATTCCTTGTGGTTTACCAACGAAAAGGTGTCAAGTGAGAGCACATCGAACATAACCGTTAGTTTTCAACTTCATTTAACTTCATCAGAGACTGGCTTGCCTTGGTATCATTTTCTTTCAAAAGAAAGAGAATATGGAAAAATTTAATGATGTGAGGTAAAACTCCCCAAAGGTTAATTCTAGAGTACCTTTTAAACTCTAAACCACTTCTGGTTCATTATGCGGACACAGGGTTTGCATCCTCCACATTAATGACCTTACTAACTGAAACCAGGTATGGGGAAACCTTAGCTTCTGAACCCTGCGGTAAGTACACAGGGTGAGAGCTGGAAAACCAATGGGACCAGGCTCTCTTATTTAGACAGTGCTTTCCTCAAGAAAACAAATCTGCTCCCTGAGTACCTAGGATGGTCACTGGGAAGAGAAATCTCAGTTCCTAATTCCCTGGACTGAGGTAACTAGATCGGCAACTCCTTTCCCCTCAAGAAACATTCCAGTCTCCAAGCTGCGAATGAACCGTTCCATTTCCAGGAGGCCAGTCATGCGACATCCTTATCTACCCAGAGTCACAGAGCAAGTCCAGTTTTGTCTCTGTGCCACATCGCCCTCGCTTTTCTAAACATATTTTTCTTGGATTAATTTTCCCTTCCCCCCATTTGCCCCATTACTGTTATTCTGTTCTTGATAATCTCTCTTGTCTGAATTACTACAACTTCCTCCCAACAGGTCTTCTGCCATGGCCAACAGAGCACCTTGCCAAAGGCCTCCAGTGGTCTTAAGATGGGTCAAGGCCTCTCTCACATCCAAGAAGGCCCTGAGACCTGACTCTAGCTTTTGCCCCCATCCTGGTTCTCCAACCCCTGCCTTCTGGGCAGTGCTCTAAAGCTGGAGCCCTGCCCTCATGCTGCTTTGTTCCTCTGACCTCTGTGCCCTCACTCCTGCTGTCTCCTTGACCCAGGGAGCTCCTCCAGTGAGGAATTCTGCAAGGGACCCTGAGCAGCACTGCTTCCTGGAAGTCTTCCGGGTTCTCCTGCTCACCAGGTCATGGGCAAACGTGTCCCTCATTTGCGCTTTTCTGTGTCTGCACTTACATCCTGTACAGCAGTCGCCTGTCCTTGCGCCTGTTTTCCATGAAGCCATGTGCTTCTTAGGGGTAGTTTCTGTGTTACATTCATCTCCACACAGCACAGGGTTCGGGCCCTATTGTGAGGGAGCAGTTTATTCTAAAATTTCCAGAATTCTTCTGTATTGGTAGTAGCCATATGCTACAAACCCAAAGACTTCTTAACATTTAGAGCACATCTAATAGCTCTAAGGGGGAAAGTAGCAAGTTCACGTAGGCGCTCCTTACAAAATATACTTGTTACTGAACAGAGTTGAATTATAACAGTTTGTAGTAACACGTTAAATTCATACATACACTTTGCTAACAATACCATACAGGGGCTCACACAGGTTTGGTTTGTTGTTTTTTTTTAAGATTTTATTTATCTATTTGACACAGAGAGAGAGAGATCACAAGTAGGCGGAGAGAGAGGAGGAAGCAGGCTCCCTGCTGAGCAGAGAGCCCGATGTAGGGCTCGATCCCAGGACCCTGAGATCATGACCTGAGCCGAAGGCAGAGGCTTAATCCACTGAGCCACTCAGGCGCCCCTCACACAGTTCTTTAATTCCCCCCAAATCCTCCGACGTTTAGAGATATACCATTAGGGGGTTACTGTTCTCAGGGATAAAAACTGACACATTCATCTCCCCATCCCCAATTGGTAGAAATATTTCTACCCTCAACAGAGTTCAAAAGGCCTACAAGCAGTTTCTAGGACAAAAAAAAAAAAAAATTGCTGCAGGCAAAATAGAAAAACAGCAAATAACAATGACAGAATCCACCTAAGACAAAGAAAGGGACCCTTTAAAAAAAGAATATACAAAAACTAGATACATTTGCTTCAAAATGGATCACCTGTGTCACAAGAAAAGCCCGAGACAAAAAGGCTCCCAACTGAGTGAAATGTGAAAGACTGTGGTCTTTCTACAAAATGCTATCTACAATGCACTATAGGTCTTTTCTAAAACAAATATTAAACACCAAAATTGTTTCTCTTTGGAGTATAATGAATGACATTAACCCACGTGTGCAGAACCCTCCCAAAAAAGAAAAATAACTAAATTAATTCAAAGTCTTTATTTTTTGTCCCCACTTTGATTCAATCTCTGTAGTTCCAACACCACACAATCCAAAAGAATGCAAAATGGTTTAAAGTTAAAGCCAGGAATTGCCTTTGCTATTTTCTGCCTGCACTGATAGCTCATTTAGACTTGGTTAAAATTTGTTTTTAAGAATAACTAGGGACACCTGAATGGCTCAGTTGGTTAAGCCACTGCCTCCGGCTCAGGTCATGATCCTGGAGTCTCAGGATTGAGTCCCACATCGGGCTCCCAGCTCCGCGGGGAGTCTGCTTCTCCCTCTGACCTTCTCCCCTCTCATGCTCTCTCTCACTCTCTCAAATAAATAAATACAATCTTTAAAAAAAAAATTAAGAATATTCAACTAAAACTAAATAAATCATGGAAATACAGAAAATCTAGAAGCTAAATATAAGCCATCGCACTGACACTTAAGGAGACCAACAAGCATGTGGCATTAGAGAACGTCTGTGTTGTCAGGTATAGTGCGCGTGCGTGTGTGCAAGGTATCATAGGACCACCCCTACTAAAAGTATCGCTGTTAGCTTTGTCAGGCTCTCTGCTGGAACTGTAATGTCAGACTGAACAAAAAATTGTATGAAAATTCTATTATCATATTAAAATACTTGATCATGTGTTCCCTCAAGATTCCCAACTTTCTATTTCTGAGAAGAGAACAGATTTAATGAGGTATTTTCAAAGTGGAGCTGGTAAAGGGAATATTTGTGAAAAGCACTGCCAAAAAGACAATTCATTTGGTAGACCCAGAAAAGGCAAAATTTACTGCATATAGTGGAGCAACGGGTATTAAATAATCATCTCTGAATAAACTCTATGAATCAATATGGTCCTTTTGGTCTACACTACAGACAGCACTGCCTAAAGGAAATCTCTAAGGTCAACCAGCAATTAACTGAAAGGTTTTGATTGAAAATGCTATTGACTGCTTTCATATCAGACAGCTTCCTGGTTATTATACTGCATGGGCTAAGTAGGTGCCAAGACATTAAACTGTCAATAATCTATTAATACTGGAGTGTTACGCTCACTCCCCCTGAATCTGCAGGCAAAGATACTGAAGCCAAGTACCTGCTTAGAACTCATGCAAATTCCCCAACCCTGATAGGAAAATCATATCTTTATTACGTCCCAGCTTAAACGCCTTGGAGTGTTGACAGACTATAAGAAAAATATTCAGATAATAAATGCTTATTCAGACGAGTTAACCTAACATTTATTTTTCAAAGAATTGCTAAAGGGATGGCGACCATGTCCTAGAATCTGACTTTCTTTCTAAGCCATATTTAACAGTTTCTAAATTGAATGTAATAAACACTTTACAAAGAGAAATGAGAAGTTATTTAAAGTGAGGCTCATAGGTCCCTGCCACTCAGCATCTGGAAAGCAGTTATACATGGGGGCAGGGAGGGGGACTTTTAATGAATTTAATAGAGAAAAGCACTTTAATTAAATGCTGTCAAAGTGGATTGTATTAATGACTGCACACAGAGGAATTTAAAGCAAGCCAAGTTTATTTAGCAAATAGAAACTAGGCGCTCGAGGCCTGCAAGTATTTATGTTTCCGTGGTTGCCGTACATCTAGGAGATGATGATGGTGCCAAAGGAAACCATTGAGTTATTAGATATGATTTTATTTATTGTGTATTATTAAAGTTTCAAAGGCCTCGGGGGAATTAACTTCATTTTCAAAATGAAATACCACACTTGATCAGAAAGGGTTAAGAAAATACTGTCCCCCAATTTTTTCTGTGCTCTGGAATTTTGATGCAGCCGAGTGGCTAATGGGGACAACCTTTTCCAGGTTTACCCAGTCAGAATCCACTCCACTGCATAGCAGCGGCAAAGAAATCGATGACAGTATTTCTTCTATGACTTTTTTTCTGTTTTTTTTTTCCTTCCTTTCAGTGATTTGTCACTAAACATAATTCATTCTATTACACATAGCAATAAGCTGAAAAATGACCAAAGCTCTTAAAAATCTCCATGAAAATTTGGTTGCCATAACTTTCTTAATGAAAAACATGAGTAGCACAAACTTCTACAAAGGAAAAGGTATCAAATGTTTGGCTTGGGGCAATAGGGGAAAAGGGGTCTTCCTCAGTGTCTTCTACTCAGAGGCTGACCACAGAACCAACCTATTATTAATGATAATATTTTAAAAATAAACAAGAAAATATGAGCCTTAATGCATGAAAGCTGTAAAAGATTGAAAAGCTGGTCTGGCTGGAAAATACTATGTGTGTGTCAAAATGATTTTCTCTACCGTTTGTAAAAATGTAATTATCCATGATACGCTATTATCCATGATACGCTACAAGGTGAGGGATTTCAAGTAAATCCATTGGAAGCTGAGGATTCGCCTTTGGTCTTTAGTTCCTGACACCACCATGTCTGTGAGATCACAGACCACTGCCATGATTTACCACATCCTTCTTGCAGTTATATATACACTCTCTCGGCCGTCTTTAGATTTTAATTCAAAACATGAGGAAGGGGGAGAAGGGAAACGTGAGGATGGGAGAAAAAAACAAAACACAAAACCCAGCACCTATTTCCTTTCAAGAACAGAGTAATGATCACAAATGAAGACTTTCAACTTTCTAAATAAATAATCTAATTTTTTACCCCCGGGCCTCCCCCCCCACAATCCAAGCTATTTATTAATATCATATGTTAGATCTGTGTCTTTGTAGTTCTGGAGCTTATAAAGCAACTCTGCTTTTCCCATCTGTGCCAAGATGTTTCAGACTAGTCTTTGAAATGCTGCAAATGCAGATGAGTATGGCATAAAATAGGAGCTGATTCCACACACATTCTATAAGTGAGTAACGGCGGCACAGAACACAGATGCCCATGCATGTTTACAGTGTCCTACACAACCCTGCTTCATAGACACAAGTGTGTAGAGATCATGCCAGCACAGCAGGCCATCTCTAATATGTCTGTTCTGGGAGCTCGAAAGAAATGGGTTCGTTCCTTGCAAATAAAATGGCAAGAAAACTTCTCCCCTGGTACATCAGTCGCTCTAATATGAAGACACAGCAAAGAGTCATCAACAGCGCACACCAGCGCATGTGATCCAGAGTATGTTTTATAAGCCAAAGATTTCATCCATTTGCTTCTCTCCTTTCATTACTAAGTAGGTGCTGTATTAACGTACAGCACACCCGTTTAACTGTTTTAGTTCTACCTCTTTGCGAGGCTTTCGTGTCCTATGCACAAACTCAAATGAGGATTTCTCTCAGAAGGATATCCTTCAATCATGCCTTACGTGGAATTAGTTGACATTGGCCCATAATCCCTTTCTATTCTTCCATTACCACACTTTTGAGGATACTGTTGACATGAATTGTCCAAAAACTGAAATGAGGAAAACTTTATTTAAAAATCATTTGCATTTAGATATCGTATCTATATAGCATGTGCTCACGTCAGCATATTCTGTTCATTTAGATTACAAAAGAAATAAGAAGATCTCTCCATAGCCACATGTATTTCTTTAGGAATTCACATCATAGATTTTAGCTCCCTGAGATTAGAGTACCTTTTAAAAAACAAGAGACTTCTCACTGTGAACTAAAGGATTCAGTTTATCATATTTAAGAAAGTAACCATGTTCAAGTAACTTGTCCTTTTTTCTACCTCAGACCTGTACAGTGGGCAGCACCAGGAAATCAGACTAGGGATTCATCATGCTACATAGTTCTGATTCTGCAAAATGAGTCTAACCAGATACTCCAGTTAGTCTCAAACATTATAAATTCACGAAGAAATATAAACTTCCTTGAATATGAAAAAATAAATTTAAACTAAGGAAGAGTATGAAGGGGAGAGAGTAGAAACAAGGACTGCTTAAATGAACTATTTTCTGGAAAAAAAAAAAACCAAAACAAAACTATTTTCTGTGTCTGGGTGATCAAGCGCGTTACATACAACCAACCAGCCATTCAGTTCTAAAAACACCTTTCTTTCCCACAATTGTCTTTATGAGAAATAAGTACATGGATTTCCACAGGGCTTGAGAAAAAAAGTTACCTGGAGTCTTTTCAGTGTTGAGCCTAGTAAATGTGCAGCAACTGATTCTCTAGAGAAAAAAGCCCCGATTGGATCATTTGCCAATTTTTGTAGCATGAATACTCCCACCACGGCCAGTGCCATTCTACTGAGGGTTTAACAACTGCCTTTCAAAATTCCTGAAAATTGAACAATCAGTGCCTGCGAGCCAGTTTAAGTTTTATCCCGCGCAGCCAGAGTCTGCTATGGAACGCAACACCCACCATCTCCGGCCTCCCAGACTTGCTCACTGGAGTTCCTTTGCCCGGCCTGACTTACCTGTCACTTTCCGAGCCCCAAAGTGATTAGGATGACCCTGATGCGATACACAATTCGACAAAAGACTCCATATCAAAAGGTGAAGGGTTACATGACTTGCAGTGAATTAGATCTAGAAACAACTTGTGAGGAAATTGAACTTATGACCTTAGAACTGTCAAATCTATCCAGTTTGCTTGATCTCCCATTTCTAGGGTTAAACTGAGTAATCATAAAATAAATGAATTTCAGAACTTTGGCAGTTTTCCTTTAATTGAAAGTGTGCTTTCCTATCATTACAAGGGGAAGTTCCAGACTTCGACTTAATAAAAATCAGCGGTAGTTTTCAGCCACATTAGATTTCCACACTAAACAGAAACAGCTGGGAAGCCACAGTAGGTAGGTTTGGTTACAACAGTTTGAAACTCAGTGGCTGGCTTTCTCTTGCAATTGTCATAACTATGAATCATAAGAAAATCAACTGGAACTTTCTGAGCTGATAAAAGGTGTGCATCTTCTGTTATTTTGTTGTTAATTTGTTTTCCCATCCATTTGAACCTCCCAGAAGCAATGCGGTTTTGTTTTTGTTTTCTACATTTTCACTAAAATACTCAAATGGGAATCAGAAATAAATAAACCAACTCACAGAATGAGTGTTTAAGCTACAAAGAGTCTTTGGGATCATCCAACCCATGTTATAACAATTTACAAAAAGTGGAAGGAAACTAAGGAATAAAACCCATCATCCACAGTTACATGCTCAGTTCTCGTGACTCGAGTCTATGTCACTTTCAGGGCCGTTTTCTTTATTGTATCTTCTTTTTTTCTCATTTTATCAGAGTGGTTGTTGGAAAATAGAGACAGAAAGTAGTAGTTTATTCTTTACGAGATAATCAAGCTCCTGAAATAGTGACTAGAAAGTTTTGGGGGGGGGGTGGTAACAAACACATACAGTGAAATTTTAAGTATTTGAGAACTTTTTACTTTAATGCCATACTTCACTTGAATTTAAGCAAATCCTAAGCATTTATTTTAAGTGTGTTCTAGAAAACTATAACCAGAAGGCCTTCCTTTCAAAAAAAAAAAAAAAGCATTTATGTTTGTTTCTACCATGATGTAAGCAAGACATCACCATTTTCCAAAATTAAAATCAAATGGTTGTACTTTTTATCAAGTTCTTAACCCTGTGGCTTTCAGTCACAGAGCCATCACTTAGACCTGCACTTCAAATAGTCTGTTACCACCAGCAGGAAAAATTTGCAAGTGTTTTACTTTTTGTTTGCTTTTGGTAAATCAAAGCGGATTCTATACCCCTTCTACAAGGACACTATTCAATATATACTTGCCTTCTTGTTTACTTGCACACGAGGGAAAGAGGGAGACGTCCAGGCAGTGATGCCAGGAACAGTCACTTATATGAAAACCCCCCCTTATCATTTGCACTATGAGGACCCACGGAAGAGTGTGCTGAGATCTTAGTAAATTTCACATCTTTGCTCAACACATCACTACGCAGCCTGCTCTGTAGAAGCCTATACTCATTTGCCTGCGGGCCTCTAAGCAACCCAAGACCAGAGACCAGTTATTTCCCCCAGGGTTGTGTCTGTTGGAGGCCAGTACAGAGCTGCCGAAGTGGCAGATACTCACTGAACCCTCCGCTAAAGAAACTCCAGCGTCATCAGGGCATGGCACCCTCACAGCACGGAGGCTTCTAATGTGTTGCAAAAAGGACGGCAGAACTCACAGGGATTATACAGAAGGTAAGAGGTCTTCCTGCCTTGTTAAGCTTAAAAAGAAAAAAAGTACCAATTTACTTTTATAATATCCAGCGGGATTTTTTTATGCCCTAAAGGGGCTTTATTCAGAGCTGAGAAGAAAAGGGTCTCACTTACTTTCAAGAAACTTGTGCTTTTTGTTGTTGTTGTGTTACTAATTTTTGATGCACAGGGAACAGGAGACACCTCAGCCTCTGCCCTTCCCGAGCGGCATCCCTCACATCCCTCAGGGTGCAGAGGGCCGTCCTCCCGCCCTGGCTCCGGGGGGGTAGCAGCTGGCGCGGCCACTCCTCTATAATAGTAACTTTTGAAAGAGCTTGGAAATGTAGAAAGATCAGATAAAACCACACAGCTCAGAGTTTCTCAATCTGTCCCAAAACAAGTATATAACACGCACACAACAGAGGCAAGGCACACTCTCACATTGTGCTGCAGAATTCTACACTGACACTATCCTTGGTTCCACTCCGAACTCCTCCGAGTAGAATTATTTCACTGAGTAGTATTTTTCATACTCATAGAGCTCAGATACTACTATTATTTCTCAGGCGCAATCACATCCTCATGTAAGCCTCAAATGACCCTGAAGATGTGAAGTTTTCCAGAAAACTAAAGTGGCCTCTGCAAGACCCAAGACCTCCGAGTCCAGCGGTGGCCCTGGAATTCACCCCAGACCTTCTGAAGATCCAATCCCCTCTCCTCTTCGGCCATGCTCTTGAAGCTACTGGCAGAGATACCGTTTTGATTGACCTGAATAAGCAACATGACAATTTGTATCACTTATGTATAAAAAAGGAAGAAAAGGAGGTTAAAAGAAACCTAACTTTCATTTGGATATTTTACTTTCTCGAGAAATATTTTTTAATCAGACAGTTCAGAATCTTATAAACATGGCTGCAGGAGCATGAGTCTGTGAGTCAAGTTTGTCAGTCCCATCTGCTTCCCAGCATGAAGCCTCTTACCTCTTAAGAAGGCAACTGGGACAGGACTTTCCAAGCCCCCTGCCCACCCTATTTCAGCTGCAACCATCCCCAAGACTTATGAACTTGTTTGAGTGTCTAGGCCCAAATCATAGGATGTGAAAGTAGTACCCTCGCTCTGACCAGTCAAATGAAGAGAATTTCATCCACCCGGAGAAGTCTCTCTCTCTAAGATGTGCACACCTGTTTCCTCTGTGAAGATGAGGAATACCTTTCAATGACAAATGCTCTGGGAGAAAATTTAAGGAGAAAATGTGAAACAGGCTTCCATGGTCCTAGAACAGCATGTGTTTTTCTGTCACAATAGTGCATTGTTAAGAGACACCTGACCCTCCAAGGACCACAGCTTTATCAACACATGCCCAGTGAGCCAGGTGGGTTCACTGAAGGACTCAGTTCAAGTACAACAATGAATTAGCCTATAACCCGCTACCAAGGAATAGGGTTGCTACTTGGAGAAGTCACCCCGGGTGGAGAGAATGAACATGACCACGGCAAAAAAACAAACAAACAAAAAAAACAAAAAACAAAAAAAACCCCGAGGGTCTGTGTGGTCAGGGAGAAATTAAGGTGGAGTGGACATACTTATTATCCATTTTCTTTTTTTTACCAAAACCACATTTTAAAATGCCATTCAATCAGTAATCTACATAGGTAATTCTTTCTAGAACTGTGTAGATCACTTCAGACTCTAGAGAATAGACTCAGAAAGTCTGTTTTGATACTTTCAAAAAGCCATTTTTTAAAGGTAATATCATCTCTCTGAGAAGCTCACCATGTTTTAAAGATATTATCCAGTATATTCGAGAAACGGCCTGAAAAACCGAAGAGATGGCATCCCAAGTCAGCTTCAGAGAAAGAAACAGAACTAAATTCCACTAAATCATAGTCTGAATTCTAGATTACAGTAAGGTAGCCAGAAGGAAAATGAAATCTGTTTAAAAAAATGCAACTCTGAGTGGAGGAAAAAACTGCTCAATATATGTGTGAAATTTTGTATGTTTCATTCACTGTTGTATACGTGGTGCCTAGAATTGATACCTGGTACACTGACGGAGCTAAACAAATAATTGTTGAATAAATAAGTGAAAAATACGAGAATACAAATAGCTAGGTTTCTCAATCGTGTCTGTAACTTGAGGCGTAAAAACAATCTTATTAATCAATTTTAAACATCTTTACCAAAAGCCAGACTTGGCTTGATATCTATACAAGTATAAAGGAATGTATTTTCCTTTTCACAGAGGAAGTGTAACAAGGCCCTTGATTAGAACAATGACACACCAATATCCACAAATGTCCTCATATTAGCTTAAGTTTGTTGTTGTTGTTTTTTATGGGGTGGCTGGAAAGGCTGCATTCTAATGCACTATCTTTGTCTATTTGTTTTGTCTCTTTTTTCCATTTGCTCCACACAGCTTGCATTCAAACAGTTTGCCCCTTCACAAAATTAGCCATTGCTTTCCCGTTCTTTCAGATTAAAAGAAAAAAGCATTTCAGATTATTGAAAATTTAAAAAAAAAAAAAAAAAGGAGGGTAGGAAGGAAAAGAGAAGGGAGGAATAAACAGCCACACTGAGTTGGCTAGTAGACTAGCAAGAACAACCCCTAACAAATTTCACAGCAATATTTTTTAAAAAGATAACTAAGCTTTACGTTCAAAAATATTATCTTTAGTCTTCTTTTCCTATCAGAACATCAAGAAAAGGCCAAGGTGCTAAAGGTTTTGTCTTATACCTCATTTCATTTAATAACAGCAGAAGGAAAAAGACTACAACAATGTGTACAAGGAGAAGCCTGCTGCCCTCACAACTTCAACAAATAGACACTAAGGAAGTAACTTATATTAGTGATTTTAGTGGTTTCTGAGCACGGGGCCCTGCAGACACTTGTATCCACCAGGAGCATTTGTACCAATGGAAATGACACAGCTAATCCCTTCTCTTCCCTTTATCCAGCAGTGTTAGGCAAAGTGCCTTCTATTCAGTTTTAGGTTCTAAAAAAAATGAGGAGTGTATCAGTAACCAACAGCATGAGCTAAAGAGACTGTGTTGCCTCTCAAAAATGCAAAATATCAAAATTAGGCTATTATTTAAAGAAACATAGTAATTATAGAACAGCAAGCTCCCAAAGAAACCAAGGTTCTCTATGTTCCCACAGGGCAGGAAAAGACTGGAAGAAGTGGAACCCAGCTGTTTGAAAGTTCACTTCCAACCAAAAGCTAACCCTGAACACTTAATTTGGAATGTGGTGTATTATTAACGTTTGGCCACTCATAGGGAGAGCTCTGCTTGGCAAAAACACTAGGACAACCCTATAAAGAATGAGAAGCAGTAAGCTAACTCCAATTATTAAAATCATAAGCCTACTAAATTGTTGAACCCACTTTAAAGAAATAAATAGGCAGACCCAGGTTACTATAAAATTCTAAGTTTAATTTCTATCAGTATCTATAGCACAGTGCCTAAACACATGGAAGGAAGCACATGATAAATGGAAGAAAAACGGCCATAAAATAAAAAGGCATAATACTTTGGGTATATAGAGAACTTAAAATCAATCTTTGGCATTTGTTTCCTACTCCTTACATGTC
This sequence comes from Mellivora capensis, assembly GCA_004024625.1. Classification (NCBI taxonomy): domain Eukaryota; kingdom Metazoa; phylum Chordata; class Mammalia; order Carnivora; family Mustelidae; genus Mellivora; species Mellivora capensis. Next base: position 112,718 of record PISX010000165.1, read on the forward strand.
TATAGCATTTCACATTAAAAAAGTCATATAAATCTCCTTTGATATAAGAATTGTATATGAGATTTGTTAATCATTCCTGCACCAACTACCCTGATAAATGCGGGGTCATAGGAGTCATGATCTACTAAAAGGCTCTAACTTTCCGGCCCAAGGGCAACCCATTCACAAGTTACCTACAGATGGTCTAGAGCCAGTTAGCTTTCTACTTCCCTCTCCTCTGGAGTTTATCCTAACATTTTCCCCAACAGAGCTCTTCTTTTAAAATGCAGTGCCTTCTAAAGTAAGCATTCAATGCTGGAACACCGGAAATAAAATAAAATAAAATGGAAAAATAAAAAATAAAATAAAGTAAGCATTCACATTACTGTTTGGAAATTAAATGTCAAGACAGTTTGCCTTCATGAGGATAAGGTGGACCAGTCAGTTTCCCTGTTATAAAAATTTTAATTAGTAGTAAATACAGAGTGGGCAAAAGGAGCTGGGTTTGATAGAGGCACAGAAAAGGAGTCCTGAAGTAGAGAGGGGTCATGGGCATGTCAAGGTATTGAGGGGGAAGGATTATAAACCAGTAAAACTACAAGTAGTAAACAGAAGTTATATGATAGACAAAAATATAAATGATAAATTGGGTGATGATGGGAAGAAGACTTGCTACCAGAAGGAATCTGACATGGGTTAGAGCTATGTTACATCAAGGTTAGCAAACGAGAGGAAGAACCCATGAATTCCCATGAATGCTGAACTCCCAGTTCATGCATGAACCAGTATGGTTCATGAATATGAACCATATTCATAGTCCTACATCTGAATTTTCAGAGGTTTTCATCACTCTCAATTTCCCTTAATGTATCTCTCATAATTAAGCTGAAATTCCTGTCTTGCAATAACAAAACAAACCCCCTCCCAAAACTTGAAGAAACTTTTAAAAGGTAAGCAAGCAACTTGCCTAAATCTCTAGAAAAGAACAAAGCCACAGCTAATGTCTCATCTACTAGTTCAGGTGTTCTTTTTTTTGAAGATTTTATTTCTTTATTTGACAGACAAAGATCACAAGTAGGCAGAGAGGCAGGCAGAGAGAAAGGAGGAAGCAGGCTCTCCAAGGAGCAGAGAGCCCGATGCGGGGCTCGATCCCAGAACTCTTGGATCATGACCTGAGCCGAAGGCAGAGGCTTTAACCCACTGGGCCACCCAGGCGCCCCTAGTTCAGGTGTTCTTAATGAGCTCCTTCAACTTTCTGATAGCATCATTGAAAATAACCTTTTTACTATATTTTGGAAGAAATGGTCCCAAGATGGAAATGTCCTTTTTTCTAGGGGGGAAAAAAAAAATAGAAAAGAAAAAAAGGTTGCAAATGACCTCCAAACTTCTTTATTCCTGAACGACAAATTAAATCTGAACATGGTGAAAAGCTGACTGATAACAGTAAAAATGCAGAATGTTCTTCAAGTTGAATAAAAACACACAGGGTGACATAATGTTAATATGAAAAAAAGCTGGCGTGGCTCCTCATGGACAGTCAGGGACTCTCCAAGTTTTCCCAAGTAAGGACAGGTCACTTTTTAGGGGGCTGTCTTGCACACTGCAGCCCACATGGCAGCACTCCTGGCCCCCCCTGCAGACGCCAGTAGCACCTCCAAGTTACAATAACTGGAAATGTCCCCACCCAGACACTGCCACATAGCCCATGAAGGGCAAAGTCACGCCTGGTTGAGAACCACTGGCTGATCCCAGTGACAAGGAATTGTTGGCTTTGAAAATACTCAGAAATCCCAGGAGTGGGCAGCAGTCCAGACGAGCGGAGGTACGACGCTGGTGTCAGCTGTCACCCACCAGGTCTCACATTCTTACTCAGTGTACGGCATGGAATTTTAAAACAAGTACGCGTCAGGAAACCACACGGCAGCAAGCTCAGAATTCCTGAACTTACGAAATAAGCCATGGAAACGCTGTGGTGGAAATATAATAAAGCAATAAAGCACAAACGACACAGACAGGAACAATTTGGCAAATGCTCCCCAATCAACCCCACTCACTGACCTAGTCAGGGCATGAGCAATGTCCTTTCTTCTCGCTGCATTAAAAGGGGAGTGCGGTCAGAGGAAAGACTGGATGCCAAACACGCCTATGTTTTCATTCAGCTGGTGATTCTGGCTTCGAGCAAGGCTCAGTGTCTCTGCTCCAGTCTTTCCAACTATAAAATGGTAATAATGAATACCCTGACTTAACTAGTTTTTGATTCTAAGTTGAGGATATCCATTCACCATGGGGCCTCAGGTCATCATAACCACTAGGGGGGAAAATCACTATAACCACGAGAAATAATTTTGTTTGACTTTCTGGCATGAAAAAGTGGGATTATTTCATCTTTTTCATGGACTGTTTAGCTTCCCATGTCATCTCACCTATGTTGGTCTTCTTCGTGGTATCTATACGAGGACTAAAAACATTATGTATATCACTATTTTTCTTTTCATTATCAACCTCTGAAGGAAACTTTTTTTTAAATATATATATATTTTTAAGATTTTGTTTATTTATTTGAGAGAGAGAGAGCGAGCACAGGCAGAGGCAGAGGGAGAAGCAGGCTCCCTGCCGAGCAAGGAGCCCGATGCGGGACTCGATCCCAGGACGCTGGGATCATGACCTGAGCCGAAGGCAGCCGCTTAACCAACTGAGCCACCCAGGCGTCCCTGAAGGAAACTTTTTAGGCTTTCCTCTCCCCGCCCCACAGTCGTTTCCCCTGCTTCGTTAAATCTTAATACCAGAGATACTGACTATCTCTTCACGTACCGTGGCCCTTCGAGAGGCCACAAACCACTGTAAGTGAAGATGTCTGTGCCCAAGAATCCATTTTTACTCCCGATGGCAATATGACCCCCACTGAGGGTCATGGTAAAGATGGATCTAGTTTCTAATGTATGTTCAGCCTGGAAAGTTACCTTCTGCATAACAGGGATTTTTTTTTTTTTTAAGTAATCTCTAGACCCACCCTGGGGCTCAAACTCATCACCCCGAGATCAAGAGTCACATGCTCCAGACGGAGCCAGCCAGGCACCCCGCACAGCAGGGATTTCAGTGACAGTTTCTAAAGAGACAGAGTCCTGGAGAGAAAACTGGAGAGAGCAGGCAACTCAGTTAACAGCACAGCTGGACCTCACCTGGGGGAGTCCGGACTCCCATGGGGGAAACGCTTCACTCTTCTAGGACCGAAGGGTTCTGGGGCTGACAGTACCTCTTAGTGGCCCCAGCCGAACTTTGTCTCAACTATAACCCAGCTTCATCTCTGAAGGGACAGTCCATCAAACATGCATTTCTTGGGACGCCTGGGTGGCTCAGATGGTTGGGCAGCTGCCTTCGGCTCGGGTCATGATCCCAGCGTCCTGGGATCGAGTCCCGCATCGGGCTCCTTGCTCGGCGGGGAGCCTGCTTCTCCCTCTGCCTCTGTCTGCCTGTGCTTGCTCTCTCTCTCTCCCTCTCTCTCTGACAAATAAATAAATAAATTTAAAAAAAAACAACATGCATTTCTTGGCAAGCGTGTAAAAAGCTTCTGCTAGGTGTCAGAATTAAAAAAATAAATGGTACATAATGGGGACCATGGAAGAAATCAGAATCACGGGCCAAGGCACCTTGGGGTGTAGAGCTGGAGTCACGGGGACAAGGCGCCCTTTCAGGGGCGGAGCGATATGACAGGGTCTGAAGGAATGACGCAGACAGGATGTGCACGCGCACGTGCAGGGGGGACAGTGGGGCTCCACCTCGCTGCAGGATGGTGAGTCCTGAGTGTCAGCTCCGGCCATGGGGCCGAGGGGGTCAGATCTGATTTTCTGCACTGTTACACAAAATCGGGATTGGATGTCAGATCTCCTCATTTTGAAGGGTGGGCCTAAATTTTTAAAACCCTCTGTGGCTCAGAAAAAGAGACACAACCGCAGGCAATGTCACACTATCAATATGTAAACTATCTGCCAACAAATGGCAGGAAAAATGTCCCGTCTTCCTTAAGGGAAGAGGCTGGGATTCTGAGGGACTTCTCACATCACAGAAAACACCAAATGGGGCAGGCGTGATCCAAAGCGGCTCCTTCCTTTACCTAGTATATCAATGAGGGCCTAATTCAACAGACAACCTGGGGCATAATTCAGCATGACAGCTCCTATCTTTACTGTTGAAGAAAACCCGGGAATGGTACAGCTCAGCTACTTAAAGAAATTTAAATGACACCCTTCCGTGAGCACAAACGCAGTGGACGTCTGCGTGAGTTTCACTGTGCTCCGTGCGTCCAAAGGTCTTCATCACCATGGATGGCACTTCCACTCAGAACCTGACAGCAGGGCATTTTCTGCCTCACTAGACAAAACGCGACACCACCAAACTAGCATCGCCCACACCAAATTCCTACAACATGTCAATAATGGCATCTCCCTAACATTTTGTTGATGCGAGGGCGCAAATGAAGCCTAACCCTGAGTCCAGTGGCTTAAACTTCTGCACAATTAGACATTTTTTAGTAGTTTGGGATCTTTTATTGAAATGCAGTCATCCCGAAGTCGCGGAGGCTATGCCCACTGTACTCTCCAATCTCAAGAGTTCTGCCACCTAGTCTCATCTGTTTTTCTTCACTTTTCATGTCGTGACTATGATATAAAATTAACCCCAAGTTTTGTGTTTTGCTGACAAACAAAGGCAGCATTTCAAACCAGGGTCACTGAGAAACTGGCAAAAGGTAAAAATAAATAAGTAAGCAAGTAACGTACCGAAGAATTTCACAGTAGTTACGGGATCAAGGTCAACGGCTAAGGCAAAGTTAATGTAGAGAAAACTACCTTATTTGTAAACTCTTTGGTTAAGACCTGAGTGATAGGAATAACCTTTTATAAAATAAGTGAATTCTCTTAGTGGTATCAGAAGTTAATGTTAATAGCCACGAAGTGCTTAAAACTGAAAAAGGAAAATTACAGGGTGACTCTTTCTTAGCCATTAAATATTGTTAGCACACTCTGGTTTTGACATACCAACATAAAAGATAATAAAACTCATAAATCAATTGGTGGTCTGCTTCTCTGATTTACTTTACTCAAGCTGGTCAGTTAGAATATCATATATTGAATATCCTCTTAGCTCCCTAAACATAGGGATCTCAGAGAAATGAGAACTTCTGGGCAAAAAAAATGGAGGAAGAAATATATAGGAACCATCAACCAAATGAAGGGAGGTCCTTAATTATAATGGTTTTAGGATTTTATCCCAAAGTTCCCTACATTTCCAGCTTTGTTATCATCTTATGATAAAAACTGGATGCTCTAAATGTCCACAACGAATCAGTTTTTCACTCCCGTTCTATTTCCACTTCACCTAGGCTGAACCAGGATGGACCCTGAGTGAGAAGTCCATACAAAGTTGGTGGTTCCCTGAAGCTAGTCCTCGGCCTGTGTTGGTTCAACACAGAAGTGTTGACTAGTTCACACCAAAACAAGAGAAGCAAGGGTGACAGTGAGTTTTTCTTATGACTGAATTTTCATATGACTGACTATGATCTCATTGTTTATGAGAACTTTTGTCTGAGGCTATCTTTTTCATTACCTTATTGTTATTAAAGAGTATTTTATTTTATGCAATGATACGGGTAATTGGAGCATCCCTTAAATTTTTCAAATCAATGCATTCTCCAAAAGAAAAGGTCAATGAAACTGTATTAGCACCCTCTTTCTACTGAATCTCAAAAGCTGAAAAGCACGGCTCTTAGCATGTTTGTTTAATTATCTGTAGGAAGGTATCCTGGTGTTTGGATGAGGCCCCCTCCAGGAAAGCACAGGAGAGGGAAGGGGGAAGGTGGGTCATGAAAGGAAAGCCCTGGGGCTCACCTCAGGGGAAGGGGATGCCCCTACCACAAGTCCAGGCCCAGAACAGGGGCTCTAACACTTAGCTGTGTACCATTATCACCCAACTGCTCTGAGTTCACTGTGACTATTTTAAGACATTGCTTCTAGCTGTATGAACTCATGAGTCTAATCATTTGGGCAATCCACTCTGTAACTTTGGAAACTGACCAATGACAGCATGAAGGCACTGACTGAGATGTCAGTATTTGGATGATAAGTGATAGAATGGACCCGTTGACTTCTGGCTTCTCCCCCAGGCATATGGGATGAGATCGAAGTGAAAGGAGACAAGGAAACCTCAGGGTAGAACATTTTGCCAAGTCCTTCACCGCCTCTCCTTTGACAACTTGATCAAGAAAGGCACCCCACCCTTCCTTCGCTCTCCTCATCTTCTCTCCCATTCCTCACACACAGGCACACATGCATCCATTCCTGCTTCCTCTTGCTACACCAAAGGAGGCTCAGACAGAAGCCTTGCAGGGGCCTCTTCAGGGGTGGCTGGTATTGGACCGTGGGACAAACCTCAAAACTCTCCAAAAATTTGTGGGCAGACTCTAAGGGGTCAAAATTTGGGGTATTAGCCTAGTTAATATTTCTTCCTGAAAGTCACTGATTTTTAGACTGCCGCAAGTCTCAGGAGCTAAACTCAATTGTTTTCAGAAAGAAATACCATTTCTCTCAATGAGAGCAAATACTAACCGAACAAAACATGCAACACAAACGAACACAGATTTCCAAAGGAGAGGAAACCCAAAACAGCAAACACTCATCTTAAAATTCTAAGAATCTACCATAATTTCTGTCAAAAGTTCAGTTGAGTTCAATGGTATTTTCTTGCTCATGTGGATATTTCTGCTCCTCAGCCTAGCCAAACTTTCCTTGAGGGATTTTAGATTAATTTATTAGCTACTTCAGAGTTTTTTCTATAGAAAACGATGGAAACTATGAACTGTGTTTTCTGACTGGGACATTAATTCTCCATGAGCGCTCTGGCTTTGGAGTCCCACAAGTAAAACACGCTCAGGAAAGAAGCTGCCCTCGGATTCGACTTCTCACTCATGTTTCTCCGCGTGGGCATGCGCACACACAAACACGCACGCGCGCACCTTGTACCCCCTAGGAGAACAGGGTCCTCTGTTCTTGGAGACATGGCATGAGACACCTTTCAGTGGGAGGTGGTGTGCTGTGCCCCTCTGACCCTTGACAGTTGCTGGCACCAACCGCCCTGCTCAGATTAGGGGAAGGGGGGGACGCTGACCTGCACTGGCTCAGGGGGGAGCTGGACCACATGCTGCATGCGCTCACTGTGGTGATGTCTCGACTCTTCCTCATAGATCACATCCCTCTCATGCTGGGGAAGGTTCAGGAAGCGGCGGATGGTACAGAGGTTCTCCCAGAGTGTGCGGTTCTCTGGGCTGGGGTTCTCCTTCCAGCGCAGCAGTTCACACAACCAGCCCTAGGGAGAGGGAGAGAGAGAGAGAGAGAGAAGGTCCCCTGGGTTAATCTGTAGGGTGCAGAGCAGCAGAGAATGGCTGGACTGCAGTGCAGTGCCGTCCCAGTAGCATAGTTTTCTGTCACAATTGTTCCTACCGACCCAGGAGGACACCACAACAGCCTGGCAGCTCTGAAAAACCAACCAGTGACCACGGAGCTGGTTCCCCCAACGCTCAAGAGTCTTCGTGCTCGTTAATTACCTTATCCCCTTCCCACTGAATATACTCTCAATGAATTTACAGGTCATTTGTAAAAGATACTCAAACAAGGTGACAGTTACCCAATGCTGTGGGGGGGGAAAAAAAAAAGTAATTCATGTTGCTCAGCTACAGTTTTTAAAAATTACCCAGCTGGATAGTTCCCATCCTAGGAGAAGAGTGGAAATGAACACACACGTGCTACAACACAGTGAATTCTAAAGAAGAAAACATGTCTGAGTGTAAACGGCACTGAACTCTCTAGAAAGGAAACAGTCTTAGAATTATCAGTAACTACACAAAATAAAATCACCACCTTAGCTCGAATGAAAAAAATTGTATCTTTGCTCCATCTCTGAATGCCTTGGGCTCTAGGCCCCCTGCCATCCCCTTCCCGCCACAGCCACACCTGCAGGAAGGTAGGCAGTTGGCCGGGTCACACCTGCAAACGTGTCTCCCAATTCTGGCATCCGGATGTTCTCTCGCTTGAAGCTGCACGAGAAAGAAAATGTAATGCAAATAATGATGGATTATATGAAAATAATACAGAGGATGCTGTCAACATCGCTCACTGACTCATGTCACAATATTTTACCCAGTAGCTTTCTAACCCATCACTTCAAGCTCCATCGCTAATTTTAAAAACAAGAACTGTCCCACATCACGCCTCTTGCAAAAGAGTCAGAATTTCTTCTAAAAAGGTGCATGAATAAACACAAATAACTTTGTAAGAATTAAATCCCAAATCTCCACAAATTTTGTATCCTAACCTGTAAGCCAGTGGAAGTTCCTGACATGCATTATAAAAACCCCATATAATATCATAAGCCGTTGTTTCTCTAACTCTCCACTGTGTCTTCTGCCTTTACCCAAAAAAAGGCAAGATTTGATTATCTCCGCTGCATCAGCCAAGCCAGCAACACCAGCTGTTCTCATTGTGCAGCCTCTTCCTCGCGGCCTCCATGTTAATAACCTGATCATTCCATTTTCTCCTTCAACCGCCGGCTGCAGCACCGCGAAGAGACAAAAACCCAGGCCCATCTGCAGCAGCTGTAAGCACTGAACTGTGAAGCCACTGGGGATTTATAAACTAATCTGTAACACAACACTGCCTTGTTTTTACAAGTGAGAGGCCACATTTGCGCAGACCTGATCTTTTCTTGCAATAAACTGGGAGCTGGGGAGAGTTAGAGGGTTAGGAAGAATGAAAACAAGATATCGAATCATTTGCTTGGAAATGTTTTTCCAAGTATTTTCATAGATTTTTTTTTCCAAGTCAGCTGAGAGGCAGGTAAATGCTGATTTTCAAGGTGCAACATACTTGAAGGCTGAAGACAATTCCATGTGTTAGCGCTATCAGAAAATAAATTATATTTAAAAAAATCTCCTAGTCCCAAAGTGTTTCCTCAAGGGCTTCTCTGTACAAAGGAAAGAATGCTTGAAATGGAAAATAAACCATCTGTGGAAAAATAAGCTCCTCTTTCTGTCTTTTCACAGATCTGAATAAGTCTCCAACTGAACTCTTTCAAATGTTCCAAACAGGTATGTTTAACATCTCCCAGGGGAAGCGATAGCACAGAGACCCATCATTTAACAGAAAATAAAAACAAAAACCTACATCTGTTAAAGGATGAAGTTCTGAGATACCCAGACCTTCAGGAGGACGGCACCTGCTGTTCTGCCTCAGGAGTGAACTGCATTGTGGGGAGCGGCAGCTTGAAAGGGGACAGGTGACAGCTGAGTGGCATCTCCACTTACGATACTCGGAATGTCTCGCACAGCATTCATTGCCGCATTTGATTTATATGCGCTGTTATAATCTGCACTCGTTACAATCACTTAGGGCAAACTACAGGCCTCGTTATGGACTGGGTGCAGTCTGCCATCCGTCTTTAAGAAGTGTGGTGCTCAATTTGCCCACTGACATGCAAGGTCCTGACCTTGAAGCTATTAGGGAGCAGATTAGACACAAGTGTGATCATGTGTGCAGACATAAGCAAACCAAATTAATTTCTGGCACAGGGAGGTAGCCAACAAGACCCTGTTCTTGGGGCACCAGAGAACTTCCTCAAATCCCTGATGGAGATGAGCTAATAGCATGTTTAAGGGAACCCGGTTTTGAAGACGAAGCACATTCATGGTATTTAGAGGGTTATTAATCGAGTTTCCCCACAAAGTGTTTGCTTGGCTGATCAGATTAAGGGATGGAGCCTTCAACGGCGCACCCCCACCAGAGCAGGCCCCAAGAAATCTGTGATACTTCACAGCCTTGGACATATTGCACCATGTGTACCCAGCTGCTTCAATAATTAGCTTATGAATGTATCAGCTGGTTCTGTGATTTTTATAAATAATAACTAACCTACGGAGCAGAAAGATTGTCAAGAGCTTTACAGTAGCACAAAATCGCAAGGCGCTCCTAACTCGAACTCGCTCTTCCTCTAAAGGCCGATATTCCCTACGAGTGGTGCTCCCATGATGCCATTTCTAAACCTTTATTTTGCATGGAGATGGCGATGTCGGCTTGTCAGTTTTCTTCGTGGCGGCCATAATCCACGTTCCTTTGGCTCTGACTTACGGCTTGTTCCACGTTCTCTGTAGGCTCACCTTCTGGAAATCCATTCTTCCACCCCACTTCCTGTCTCGCCCTCCATCTTTCTGTTCACGAGATCCTTCCACCAGCCCATTTGGGATGCTTATCTCTGTTTTCTCAACGGGGTCTCTTATTAGCTTGTTGGGTGGCTAATGAATGTGTGAGGAAGTGCGAAGCGGCTGCGTGAGCACACACGTATGTAGCTGGGAGCGAACCCACCACAGAAGACACAGAGTCCCCACGCTGGGATTTTTTTCATTTATATAATTTTTGCATGCCGTCCAAGAAAGTTTTGCGGTATCAGGAAAAAAAAAGTGTAAATGTCAAATAAAACAGTGACAGATGACAGTATTCTCTATTGAATAGCACTGTTTCTGTCGTGCATGTTCAATGGGAACTCATGAATTATTAATAAACAAATCTCCTTTTTCTGTTAAAAATCTCAAGTAGGTTTTTTGTTGTTGTTCCCTGTGTGTTATGTGGAGAATTCCAGGAGAATTATTTTCATTTCAGAAATGCTGATATAGAAGTTTATCTGATTTCCAGGCTTGGTCAGCTCTGTGAGCAGGCAGCATGAACTGTGGGTGTATACCTCTCTGTGATTTCTCTCGTAGGCTGGCTGTAAGTTGCGACCAAAGGTTAGCTGAATATTCATATAGTCAGTCCAGTCTTTCTAGTACGGTAAAACTGAGGCTAAGTGAATTACAGCCGGGAAGCCCAGAGTATTCAGATCGGAGCCCTGAAACCCAAGTTCCTGCTCTGACATTAAGTGACTGGGTTACGTTCAGGCGAGTGGTTACCCTCTCATGGCTTCTGGAATTTACCTGTAAAAGGAGGGGTTTACAAAAGATGGCCTCTAAGTTCCTTTCCAGCTCCACATTCCATCATCTGTTACCTTGTTATTTGTCAGAAATAGCAGATAATAATTAGCCATCAGGGTTAAAGTACAAAGAAGAAACCACCCTGACCAAGGGATCAAGGGCAGAATCAGTGATAACATAGGCACATCATGAATCCTGTGGTATGAGGCACCGCGAAGAACACAACCCAGCATCTGCAGGAGTCTTGCCAAAAGTGCCTAACCTCAGCTGAATCAGGACAGACCCAAACTGAGAGATGTTTAGCAAAATAATGTATCAGTATTCTTCAAAAGTGGCACTGTCATTAAAAAAAGAAGAGGAGGAGGAGGAGGAGGAGGAAGAAGAAGAAAACGAAAGGGAAAAGGAAGAACCAGGAAAGAAAAATAATAATTAAATGCAGGATGGTCTCTGGATGGGATCCTGGCACAGAAAATGCTCATTAGTGGAAAAACTACTGAAATTGGAATGAACTTTTTAGTTTAAGAGTATTAAAACAACATTAATCTCCTGGTTTTGATAACTGCACTATGGTGATGTAAGGTGCTAACATTAGAGGAAGTTGGGTGAGGGATATATGGAAAATGTACTATTCTGCAACACTTCCATGAGTCTGAAATTTGTTAAAAATGAAAAATGGTAAAAAATACAAAGAACACCTAAACTTACATAGAAAAATATACATGGAGTTTAAGTGTCATGAGGTCAAGGAATTTAGAGTTAAAACTTTTTTGCCTTCAAAATCTGAACCCAGAGAAGGAATGTAAGTTGAAAGGCTACATCCTTGCAATCAATGGTTAAAGAGTTCCCAAGCATTCAGTGCGTAAGTTAATAATATCTATAAACATCTCATTTTAGTCATCTAATCAGCCTTCTAAACAAATATGTTTCTTTCAGTCAAGAAAACAACTCTGACCACCCTTTCCAACAACGCAGGTGAGGCAACACACACAATCCGTTCCAGAAGTTGCATGTCAATCTAAATTTACAAAACAAATCAGGTTGCAAATGTATTAGGACTCTTTATGACTTGAAGCAATGCGCCATTATTTGTTTTTAAAAGCTCAATGATAATCCCACAGTTGATCTTTTAGTAAATTGATAGTTTATTAAAATTTACCTAAAAATCTCCTAAAAATCCTTAATAGATTTTTAGGTAAATCTTTAATAAAAATCTTTTAAAGATTTATCTAAAAATCTAAAAAATGAGAGATACCCCTCATTCCCAATTGAAAAATCATCAAAAAAGGCAACAATAAGAACCACAATTTGCTCCTGTGTCTTCCATCAATTCTTCTATTGACTTTGTGCTCCAGCCATGGTGAATTACTCGCAGACTCTGACTATGGTTGGTATTTCCATCCCCGTGCATGAGATGATTTCTCTTTAGTTTTAACCAAAGGTTAGCTGAATATTCGTATGGTCAGCTTAACTTTCTTAGTTTGGGAGAACGGAAGCCAAGTGAATTCCAAGGGTTTGAGCACAACTGATACTGCTCATGTTACTCCCTTGGCTGGAAGGTCTCACACTCAACCTTCCATCCCTCGTGAGAAGCTGTATTCCAAAGCTCAGCTGACATGGTCTCAGCTGATGTGTAAGAACTGTGTGCTCACTCCTGTAGGACTCCCGAGCATTTCGCTTATACTCTTCTACAACTTGATGATGATGATGATTACAGGTGGGGAAATGTGCATCCCCGTCAGAAAGGTCAGCTTCTTGATGGGGATGGGGGGAAAGGGTTGGCTTCCCACTCATTTTAGCATTTTCACAGCAGCGTGGCTCCTTACACATCAAAGATGCTTAATAGTGCTCACTTGCGCAGCATATATACTAAAAATATTCTTAATAAATGTTCATTGGATTGAACTGAAATTATCTGAGTGCGTAGAAATTAGCCTCCTGGAATGTTATAGTTGTAGAGGGGCCCTGCTTCTCAGAAGGAACCTGTCAATGTTCTGAGGTTTGTTCTCCTATCCCTAATGCATGAATATGATAAAGAAAACGGGGTGATCCAATTTATATTATATATTCATGCATTTTATATATAACATATAAAGGCAAACAGTGACAGGTCTCTCAGAACATTAATTCAGTCCACAATCTTGTACTGAGCACCCATCTACTATGTGCCAGGCAATGTGCTGGTATGTTACATGTATCATTTGTCTTGACTATTTTTATTGACAAAGTTGAGATCATCAGCAAGGAAGGGAGTATTCTGACTATGAAGCTCAGGAAAAATATCATCATAGAGAATGACATATAAAGTGGATCTTGAAAGTAAAGATAGGTTCACTAGGTGGGGAAGTCACTAGGTGGGGAAGGGAAGTGATCAGAAGTACATTGCAAGCAGAGAAAGCATTATCAGCAAATGTGGAGATTTAGAAAATTATCACATCCCAGGAATGTGAAGCAACTTTGTGGGGCTAACACAGTCTAGAAAGAGAAGTGGGGTCAGATTTTAAAGAATAATATGCAAAGAAATTCCATCTTAATCCTATGGGCTATGGGAGCTATAGAAGGCTTCAAAATGATACGATAGAGGATTAACTTTCTTTCTTTTTTTCTTTGTTCTGTTTTCCCTTCCTACCAAGAAGTCCTTAGGGAAAAGAATATGTTAAAGTCAAGAACACCACTTATCCTAGCCTAGATCTTTTTTTCCTTTTACAGCAAAATCAGGACCCACAATGGACTGGTAATGGGAAAGTACACACTTCATATACCTCACCCAATAGGAGTTTCCATTCTAACAAAAAAATGACATACATTGTAAACAGCAAGCTATATCAATCATTTAAAAAAAAATCTGTTCTCATCATTTCAACTCTTTTCTTTTCTCTGTTTGTTTGTTGTTTTGTTATTCATATGAGAAATATTTTTACAGCTTTCCTGGATTAAAAATGAATCAGTTAGGATAGTATCTTATTATTTCAGTTATAAAAAATGTTACAGGTTTAAAATTTTCAAGTAGACAATAACCAAATGACATTCTCCAAACTACATGCCAAAGGCTGAGAATGTCCAAATAACCAGGAAGGTCTCTCACAAACAATAATATGACCAGTGTTTGAGTTTGGTCCCCAACAGCAATGACTTTGAATCCCATAAGCTCCAAACCTTATCCCTAAGTGATGGGGGAGGGGAAGCAAACGGGAGGACAAAGGCTTCTGTCCGTGGTACTGAAATGTCACTGTGTACTAAGTTACTTGTTTTCCTACCCCAGGACACCCGTAATGACTCCAACTTCTCCCAGGTCCCATGTTTTTTCCCTTAAAAAAATTAAGGTTTATGTTGGTGACAAATTTCCTGGTTTTTCTAATATTTCAGAATAAATACAAACCAGGATTTGCTTAGCAACAAGCACAAGTTTACGGCCTAGTCTGGTCTACAAAGAGACAGAGTACATAACTTCCTGTTAGGCACTTGGTACTTGCCTTGAAGGCAAGTCCTGTCACAGTCGTTATGTTGTTATGTTGTAGTACTGTGCCGCTCCAAGTGCCTACCACAGAGCTGATAAGGGAACTCAGTCTACAAGTAGTAAGTACCCTCCACCCTCTCTGCCCCTCTAGAAACTCCAATGAATGAATAAGTCAGCAAATGAACAGTTCTTCAGGAGACTGACTCAAAGCTTCTTGCACAGAAATGGAAAAGGCCATTTATTCACCCACGTCCTCAATACAGAAAATGTCAGCATATGTAACCAAAAGGAAATGTTTTCTGAGTGTCTCAAAAGAAAATTCACATTATTAACCACAGACAGTCGCTTTCTAAATGGTAGCACATAAAGTCCCCAAACAAACTTTGGTAACTGTGAAAGGATTTCTCTTCCACTGGTTGAGACTCTTCTGAAGTGTGAAATGAGCCAGATAATATTCAGCTCTTGTTTCCTAGTCACCAAATTCTCTTTTCATGAATCCAATAAGTGTCTATTAAAATAAATAAACCCCCTAATGATTCAAGATAACCTAATCAAGAACACTGAAATGGATAAAAGGCAAACTGCAAGGGAGACTTGTCAAGGGCTTCAGGGACTCCCTGACGAGGAGGTCATCTAACCCCGAAAAAGGTTTGTGCCGAGCATTTGGTTACAGTTCAAGGTTAATTATTTTATACCTTGAATGTGATAAGTAAAAATGATCTGCTTCTTTTTGTGTTTTTCAAACTATACACCAAGTTCTAAACTATTTTCATGGGGACCAATTTTCAGCTGTCTCTGGGCATGTCGCTCACATTTCTATGGATATGTTTGTGAAGATTGAATCTGTAATTGAGAGTAATGAAAATTTTATTTCAGAGCAACTCCTTAACTTCTGTTATGGAAGTCTCAAGACAAGAGGAGATTTCATAAAATCTTGTTGTCCTCCTTACCAAAGATCTATGGGATAAACACAGCTATATAATAATGTAGAAAGTTGGTATGATTTTATATAAATATGTACACAGTTGCATACATGCATACATGGGAACATGCACCTGAAAAAGCCATCCATATTTGCCAAAAAGATGAATGAATCTCAAATCTTGTACTTCTCCACTTAAATACTAGAAAGGTATTAATGGCAGAATGTGCTAGGCTGGACCACCAAGCAGAAAACAACCAAATATTTCCAGTTTCTGACTTCAGGTCCCAATTCTGCATACCTGTGACGTCATACTATATATTTTGCAAACTGCCTCAAGAACTTGTAAGTGCCTGAGGAAAAAAAACCAGACATGGCAGAAAACTGTGAGTGAGAATTTTTTTTTTTTTTTAAAGATCAGAGCTGAGACCAGAGTGAGGCAAGCAAACAATTAATGTGCAAAACTTAAGGAATGTGGCTCTGAAAGTGTGTGCCTCCTTAAAATCTATACCAGCTTGCCTCACCCTGGTCTTGGCCCTGTGAAAGGAACATGATTCAACGCTTCTACAGCAAAGTGGGAGGAACTCTTCATAGGCACAAACATTCTCCAGTTGTAAGAACCCTGTTTAACCCATTGTGCTCTTTGTAAGAGGCCTGGGAGAGTTTGGGGAAGTAGTTTTAATAGGTCAACCTGATTTGCTTCACATGCAAGTTTCCAAAGGTGCTGTGTCATGAACTGGCCAAGTAACATAACTCAAGGATTTCTGCAGTGGCTTGATGTGCTTAACAGCCGTACAAAAACATGAGCGACTGGTAAAGGTATCTGATGGTTTCAGAACTGCATATGGACTCCGTGATTAATCTTTATTGATATCTAATTAAGGGCTTCCTTAATAGTCATCTTAGGGCATGAAACATTAACATAATTAATTGTAGGGATAGTAAAAAGAACCAAATTCTCACTCTAAGGTTGATATAAATATGGAGATCTTGAGGCAATTTCTGCTCATAATCTCTCAACAGAATGTAATCTTTTGAGATTATGCTGAGAAAAAAAAAAAAGCCAAGAGGGTGAAAGGCTCCATTTGACGCTTAAACATCATTGTGTTGACTGCCTACTGTTTTAGCATGTGGGGATGCTGAGAAATCTAATTTCTTCACTACTTGGCATAGTAACTTTTTCCAAATGGTAACTGTAGGGCAAATACATTAATTTTTTTCATTTGCATTTGGTGGATAGCCCTCACATTGGCGTAAACACACCCCGAATGACAAAAGTAGAAACTGCCCCTTGATGGGCTGTCAGTATGATCAGATTACAAAGGAACCCACAGGAAGGGACAGCGCCACCACTAGGCTGCAGGCCACCTCATTTTAACCTGCCTTACGTGCTAAATATGACATAGCAAAAGCAAGATCGTCAGGAGTGAGACCGAGACCACCGACTCATTTTACACAAGGTATCGTGTGGTTATTACTTCCTGTCACTCTTTATACCAAAGAGATGGGGCAGCGAAACATCTCCCAACAGCCTGTGCTATCCCGGCTCCAAGAAAGCCACTTCCATAAAGGGAACAGAATCAGAGAAATGTCAAACATCTTTTTGAGCGAAGTGGCAAAACTCTGATCTTTGTGCGGTATTTTCTAAAGGCTGAGAAACCAGTAAGGAGATAAAAGGTAATATTTTATACTTCATAACTTTACTCTCCTAAATGAGAAGTTGGCCTTAAATTAAAAAAAGGATTACAGTTTTAACTTGTCACATAATGATGTGTTGTATAGTATGATCTCGATTAGGACATAACATGCATGTCCACATCCATGCACACACTACACATTAGTAGGATTCTACAAAGTGAATAGTAACTATGCACTGCCGAATTACAGGTGATTCATGTTTTTACCCCTATACTTTTCTTCATTTTCAAAAATGGGGATGCTATTACTTAGTTAGTCATAAAATAGAGGTTATCTCTTTAAAAAAGAAATATGTACAACCAAATTGTGCTTGGCACATTTTTAAGAAACTCAAAAGCAAAGATGACTGTGGTAACCCCTGACCAAATGCAGGACACATGTTAACACACACACTGAATGTCATTAAAAACTCCAAAAGCAAAGAGCAATAAAGCAATAAAAGAAACAAACCAGATACTACACCCATGGTTTTTCTTTATGTAAACTTGTGTGTCTTTCCTTTGTTTTGGCTCTATTTTCAAAGGACCTGCCATGAAGAGCTGCATATTTGAAATCATTCAGCCTGTTAAGCAAATGAAACCATTATAAGGAGAGATTTTATGATAGGGAAGAAAGTTCATAAAATCTAAGTTTGTAATCTACATCTAAAGCAGAAGTAGCCTTCTACTTAGGAATATAATCTATCAAGTCAGTAGAAATATGGAACACTTTTTTTTTTTTTGATAGAAACGTAAGTGATAAGGAAGGAATAAAAGTCGGTACACAAAATCTACTTAATCCTAATGTACATGAACCACAGAACATACTGAAACCCAGTCACAATGGCGAACACAGCTTCTATGGGGATGGCTTTCAGAATTGTGTCCTGAAGGCCAGAGGCTCATCTTCCCCAGCTGCAGGGGGATCATGATGATGGCTCCCTCTCTAACTTTGTGCAGGAGGAAGAAGGACTCTCCTATCCCTGATTCCAGGGCTAGCTCCTGCAGCTTGTGGGACTGGGAAAGTGTATGTGGCAGGGAGGGGCACTGCAGGGTCTTTAAATCTTGGCGGGGATAAGGACACGCTAGTCCTCTCACCAGAGAGCTCCCCGGGTCCCTGTTTGTTCCCAGATGACTCCGTCTGGGGCTGGCCTTGTCATCACCAGCATCCGAGAGATCTCACAGCCAGGTCATGCATCTCTCCTTGCAGTACGCCAGCCTTCCCCTACTTTCTTCATGCAGAAAGCAACCCCCCCTCACCACCACCAAAAAAGAGGGAAGCCAACCCAGTGCCCTTTTAAAGCTTTTGTTTGTTGGCTTTTTTTTTTTTTTTTTTTTTTTTTTTAATGGGAATAAGGGAGGACAGAAATTGAAATAAGCCTTTCTGGTCTTTCTACCTCATCTATCCTCACCCAAACAAAGTAGGGAAAGGCAGTTACCTATGCAGAGTTGTGTCTCTGAGTACACAAATAATAAAGACTTACTCTCCCTGCAAAAAAACAAAACAAAACAAAACCAGGACACCAACTTTAGATCATCATCAACATTCTATGCGTTAAAGTACTACAGACTATAAAAAGGAGAAGAGGTCAGTATATGAGAGAATCAGTGAATTTGTTTCTGGGGAGAGGAGCAGTAGGTGTCAAGGGAAAGGAATGTGGTTGAAGACGCTGGCACAGAGCACACGGCCAGCCCTGGAGGGCGGCAGCCGGCCACTGCGCTTCCTCTCTCTGGACTGCCACTTCCCAGCTCATGCGTGATAAGCTGCAGTTGGGGAGGAAGGGGGTGAGCCACCCCATGAGGTGTAAGAGGGACAGGGAGCTCTGAGGAGCAAGGAGCTCCTGAAGCCACGCAGGCCGTGCTCCGGGGCACTCACTCCCTACTGGCCCGTTATATGTAAGGGTCATACCGAAGTGGTCAGAAAATGTCCTGTAGGATTTTAAATTATGCCTCCTACTAAGGACCCCCCCATTAAAGTCTTGCATTTCACAAAAAACAATCACTGACTATAGCGTATTCTCTCTCATGAAGACTATCAGCAATGTGACCATTTTGAAGAAAGGGAAAAAAAGATAATCCTCCGGATTCACACGTACACACACTGATCCTAAATTGAAATGAAGGAAAAGTTAAAGGTGAAATAAACCTGTAGGCATATAGCATGCCTTTTCCTCTTCCTGTTTTCTTCCGCTTTCCCTTCTTTGTCTCCTTCTCTTCGTGGGAGAGAAAGGCAGGAGCAGATGGAGACATTCAGAGGAACGGGATGACGGACCGCAACACAGAACAGAGGAGCTAGAGCTGAGCTGGACAAAGAGGCCTACAAAGGCATCTAGCCACACACACTCCAGTAATAAATATATTGTCACCGATGGGACCACAGACAAAACTACACAAGGTTGTCTCCTTTGCAACCCCTTTTCTGAATCCCTCGTGCCATTGTGTCCTTAGACACTACAGCCCTCAGGGATCATCGTGGCCCACAACCCGCATCTCTCTAAATTCTTCCTTTCCTTTTTCCTTCTAACTCTCATTCGAAGCTTGCCTAACATACAGTTACCAGTGTCATTCTTAATAGTTGATGACAGCAATTCACACCAAAGGGTGGGTAAGTTTTAATGGAGTGTTTGCTTCTATTTTAAAAGAGAGGTAAAATGGAAGGGAAGGGGTTGCTACGCATGTTTGAACTGGGCCTTCAAGGTTCCAAACCTACTCCAGGTCACAAGAGTTGCTAATTCAAGGTTCTTCTAATTTCACCTCCAAGAGAAGAGAGAGCCCTCGCTAGTCTTTTGCTTCTCTCCCAAGAACTCCCAAGATTCCTCCAAAGAAACAGAGAGAGGGAAGAAAGAAAATGCAGGAGAGGAAGAGAGTATCTTTGTATTCCCCAACCTCATAATCCAATAAAGAGGGTGTGGCCACTTCCCACCACAGCTTGGAGAAGCTAAGTCCTTTGGCCAAAGTTCCACTATTAGTCACACACAGAAACACACACACACACACAGAAACACACACACAAAGAAACACACACACACACACAGAAACACACCTTATGAATAGACACCAAATATGTGTGCAAGGTACCAAGGTGTACAATTACTTTCACGAAATACGTTCTTTATGAAGTAAATGCTGGTGTGTATAAAAGGGAGTAAATATGTTAAGTTGCCTTTGAAGCTGTCAGGTAAGTTCACTTTGTTGGGGGGGGACCATTTTTTAAAATATTAACATCTGATTTGCCAACCTCATTAGCTATCTATCTTACAATAAGGGTCCCCATTCATAAATGAGAATGAGGTCGCTGTCCCGATGAAAAAAGGTAAAAGCTTAAAGCACCTTTTCCCCACTGAGGCTCAATCTCACCCTCCCACGTATTAATTCCCAGAACTACATTTTCCTCCAGGTCCCACAGAAGCAGGGCTCCTGAATTCTTCAGGAGGGATCACAAATTTGGCGAGCCAAGCTTATGGCAATAGGCAGATTTAGCTTTCAATCAGCCACCTGAGTTATTTTGGGAGGCTGGAGGCATCACCATTTCCAAACACCGTGGCGCCAAGTCAACAGAAAGATTTCAGGCAGTTTGAACGAAGCTCTCAGATGATGGGCTTCCATTTTCCTTCCACGCTGCTTATGAAAGAAGGACGGAGCAGAACTTTGATATTTACGTCAAGTTACGACTAAGGGGTAGGTTTGCAAAATCAATTGTGTAGCTTTTATACTCACTGCACATTCACCACATATGTCCTTTATTACACAGTGGAAAACCATTAAATGCACAGTAGTTTTGCCAAGTGGCAGTATGCATTTAACAGCTTTATTCGCTTAACAGCTCCAGCTCTCATTATATTCTGCCATGTGGTACATGGGATTTTATGCATTTAACAGTTTAAGAAGGCTCTATGGTGTTTTCTTTTCATGTATTTCATACTATGGTTGGACATCGTATCTTAGCAAACTGGATTTCAGTGATTTCACTGATGAGGGAGGAGTAAGAATGGCCTGGAAAAATTACTACATTGAAATTAAAAAAGAGAAAGAGTATTTCAAATCTCTCCAAAATGCCTTGATAGTCTACTCCTTCCTCTTTATCAACATCTGAAAAATGACTTAAGTAAGGTTACTATAAAACCATAGGTAAAAAAAGGCTAATCCCAAAATAATATAATGAGTGTAAATACAATATTTAGCTATCATTTTTAAAATGATAATTTAATTTGCATCAAAAACCTTCCTGCTTAATAGAAATACAATATTCAGTAACTCCCTTTCTTTTCAGCACACAACAGAAGATCTGTTTAGGAGATGCTGGACCATTTTACCATTTACATATGTGGGATGAAAACATTTGTCATGCAAGGCCACAGAGGAAATCAAGCTCAGAATCAAAGGACTCTCAAAATTATGCTTCAGCTAACTTTTGTTTCCTCCACCCTGCACTGGGTAATTATTCATCCTAAGGATAA
Organism: Mellivora capensis; assembly: GCA_004024625.1. NCBI lineage: Eukaryota > Metazoa > Chordata > Mammalia > Carnivora > Mustelidae > Mellivora > Mellivora capensis. The sequence goes on from PISX010000165.1 coordinate 134,211, forward strand.
ATAACCAAGCTCCTCACCTTTTAGGTGAGGGTCGTAGGATACGGTCGTAATCCTTTTAGGATAGGGTCGTAGTTATCCCTTTAAATGAACTGAGACGGATAGTGGATCCCATCAACTGTTGCTGTTTTCAGAAATAAAAAACCTAAGCATCTGCTTACCCTTTTCCCTGGAGTGTTCCATTCCCCCACGATCCCGGCACTAAGAAACCGTACTGGATAAGCTTCTGTGTTTTCCTGTTATAAATTTTAGCACTCATTCTGGGACCCTCCCCCTCGCCAGATGTGTTTTCTCCTGGAAAAAAACAACTGTATTCTACACATAAAAGAAACACCTGACATGGCAAGGTGTCTCTGGGGCTGGAGAAAAGAGGTTATTATGACAAAGTCAGCAGTTGCCCTGGTGGGAATACGAGAGGGGATGAGACAAGATTCCAACTGGGTCTCAGGAAGATGCTATTCTGTACATGCTAAGTCTCGATCAAATATCAAAAGAGAGAGAGAGAGAGAGAGAGAGAGAGAGAGAAGGGATATATAGCCGTGCTTAGAGTTATGAGAGAAAGCAGACAAGGCTGATGCTTTTTAGAAAAAAAAAAAATCTTTAAAAGAGAAAAAAATCTGGGTTTTAACTTAGTCTCTATTTTGAACTCCAGTGGAATAAAAGCAAACCGTAGAGCAAGAGGCAGAACATGACAGGTTCCCTAGGGATTATTATTGTTATTATTATTATAGGAACAGATGTATTTTTATTGGTGGGAGGAGGAGAACGGTCTAATTCCAACCCTCGCTTTCGCTCTTTTAAAAAACCACTCACCTGACTTTTATTTGCAGCCACTTTGGCAAACAGGGCTTGAGACACCTTGGCCCTTTTCATCTCCTGTTGGATCTCGTCATAAATGGCAGCTGTGATGTTGATGTTGGCGCCGTCCACCTTAATGGGGAGGTCTGTTGTCGGTGTCGAGGTTTTGGCCTACCAAGAGACCATGAAAATAATAATTTAAAAAGTGCTGCATTCAGCCCAGCCATCTGTGCAGAAATTATCAAAGGATTTCGGTCAGCTGATGCCAGACTGCATTAGCTACAAAGGGACACTTCCTGTCCGTTATTCTAATCAGGTTAATTGTGATTGGAAATAATTGCAGTGCATTCCTAGAGGACAGGCAGTCCTGTCAACCCTGCTCCTTTCCTCATGGTATCCCAGACACTTCCCAGGTAGGAAGGCTACTCTGGGCACCAAACTAGGAGAGACGACCTAACTGCAGAGCACACATGCAGTTCCGTTTCCCTTTCTAAAAATGGCACACCTTGGAGAAAGAGCCAATTCCTCCAGAAAAAAATGAGTAAATGGGTAGAGGTCTCTAAATAATAAATTATTACTCAATTTAATGCACTCCCCTGAGTCTCTCTCATTCTTTATTAAAGCTTTACATATGTCATTTGAGTACGTATGGTTGCCCATCATTATCATCATTATGCTACCCAGACAGTCACCTAATTTCACCTAGGAAATCAGTGGAAATGAAACAAAATTTCATTTCATAAAACTAGGCTTCAGAATGCCTTTGATGTGCCGTTTTCATTTCCTTAAACTCATATTGTGGTTTTATGTATTCTGCCGTGCTCGTTTTAATTGAATGATTTCCCATCAGCTTCAGAGACAAATGAAGGACAATATAGAAGGTGTCTGTACTTCTTGGGGTTGAGATCAACCTAAAACATTTGCATCTCCATGATCCAGAAGACTGTCAGGAGCATTTACTCTGGTGTGTAACGGGAGGGGGCTGGGAAGCCTTCTCAGAACCCCTGACCGCAGGACTGTAAGAAAAGTCACCCCTGATTTTCGGTTCCTGAGCACACCTGGCTGATTTGAACTAAACTGCGAATTTTTCTGTCTCCACTTACCCTAGAACCCCAAGCCAATCGTCACTTTCCCTCTACGGGTGCCCTGAGCTATTCCCCTACTGAATAAGCAGCACAAAGATTTCGAGAAAGACACAGTGTGTAGTCTGGACACTGTAGGATATGCTCCGTATCATCTTGAGGCTGGCCTTAATGTCCTCAGGTTTCTGTGAAGTCTTTCATTCCTAACAGTGCTCACTGACTTTTGCATTCTCCTCTCTCCCTGACTCTGACTAATTTCCAATTACTACAAAGTAATAACTACAATGTATGCGGTACTTTTCACTGGCCGGGGCACTCCAGAAAGTGTTTTACTTTTGTTATTTCATTTAATTCTTTGAGGACCCCAGTAAGTTGGACTTTATTATTTTTATTTTACTGAGGAAGACAACTGAAAAGAAAAGAGGATACTTAACTTACTGGAAGGACATGCAGCACCAAGTGAAGGAACCGTGATCTGAACTCAAGTGTTTTGGGCTCCAGACCATAGGCTCAGGACACTGTGCTAGCCCACCTCCAAAATCTCCAGCAGTTTAGGCTGGGGGCTGTTTTTACAAAACATCTTCTTGCCTTCTAGTTTGGGGTCTTACCATAATAATCCAATTTTCTCTCTTTTTTTTTTAAAGACATTCCTTCTTCTCAAAATTTCTAGTTAATCCACAGCTCTTTTCCTGTTAAGTGCATATTTTAGCATATCAATCCTGCCTTTCTCAGCTGAAATTTCTTCATTAGCCTCACTAGTTATCTCAACTTACTTGACTGGCCAAATTGTCTCTAGAATCCTCAGGGTTAAAACAAAACCCCTCAAGGCACTATAATATACGGCTAGGAGCTCATGCCTTGCAATCAAAATTACTAGAGTTCAAATCCCAGCTCTACCACTCAGTCGTGCAACTTTACACAAATTATTTAACCCATCAGTTTTCTCATCTGTAAAATGGGTATAACGACACAAAATGGTGAGAACCGAACTCATGCAAAATGCTCACAGCACCAGATACTCCGCAAGTGCTCAATAAATGATCATTCTTATCTTTATATTGTTTTATCATTAAGTACATCAAGAAATCCTGGCCAACTCAAAGATTATAAGAAGGGATTCTTCAGGTTTAATTTAACATTCTACATTTCTTCCATTTGTCTTAAACCAATAATAAAGTGTTGATGGGGTCTGGGAAATATTCTCCATCCACCCACGTAGGCCGCCTGGGTGTTCTAGAATATGCTGCCTCCGACTAAAGGCTTCGTCAGTGGCTGCTCCTCTAACATCTGTTCTCACAACGAAAGCTTTACTAAGCATCTTTACTACTGAGATATGTATGTAAAGAAGCTGGAGTAAGTAGGTAATCAGAAAATGTTTTAAAAGACTTTAATAACTTCCTTTTCTCGATGTTTAAGAGAAAAAGAAGAAAGTTCCAGAAGAATGTACAAATGCCAGTGCCATGACTGCGTTCTCAAAAATATTTTGAGAAAAAAGATTTTCTATGTATTCTCAGAAATCTCAAAACTGTGAAATTAAATGATCAACTTCCCCGTTATTCTTGTCCATAAAGGGCACTTCTACCTAGGAATTTTCTAGATTTTTCTGCTCTTCAATAAAGCAAAATATCAACCCTGATTGTTTTCCCTGGTAAAATGGTCTGACCCTGAAATCTATCAGGTCTTCGGAAAGATGTCTAAGAAATAATCTCACAAGAAAAATACTACGAAGAATGAACTACCCAGACTTGAGTTATTTTTTAACAAGTAGAAGTGACTTTCTGAGTTAGTTAAATGGCCATGAAGCATGGCTGGACTCTCTATAGTGATTTATTGGGCTTCAAAAGTGGCAAAATTATTGGTGAATTTAATAGAAGTAAATATTAGTGCAAATTAACAACTCGTCCAACTCAATAGCTCAATATGTACGCCCCAACATTTAAAAATAAATAAATAAAAAGAAGTAAGCTTGGTTACATTCATCCAAAGTAAGCAGTCAAGAGACTTATTTTTGGTTTAACAGTAACTAAAACCCATAATTCACCAAAGACTAAAGTGTAAGTATCACAATTTGGCACTGAATGATAGAAAATGATCTTCAATTAAAAGTCTATTGCAGAGTGGAAAAAAAATTATGATGTGTGAAAAAAATGGATATGCTTGAAAAAGCTCAAATATTTCTACTAGAATAAAATTCTGTTTCTATGTTGAATCAGTTCCTTGGAACTTACTAGAAAACACTCATAACACCAAAATCATAGTATCTATGCAAAAAAGCAAAACAAAACAAAAAAACCAAACCCAGACAAACCTTTGGTTTCAAACTACCCATTTTTTTCTGATTTGTACAACTGTGTACCTGTTAAATATTTGTTTTGAGATAGAACTTGCAGCTATCCTAGCAACAGTGAATGAGATGGCTTTATCATAAATCCACTGACCAGTAAAAGTTTGGGGGAAAGAGAAAGCAGGTTACAATTGAATGGGCTCCCATGCGAACTGGAAATACTGCTTGGCTGACTGGAGACCTTGACCCTTTAATAAAATTAAGATCTCTGAAGCACACGGCATCTCTAGATGCACGCATTTGTAGGAAGACCAGATCAGAAAGCTTATAAAGTGTGCAAAAAGGGAGGGAAGGAGAGCTGAGTCACTGAGTTCTGCAGGGAGAATCAGCCTAGGAAGGAAAACCATTAAGGCCTACCTTGCACTGCTGTGTTCAGCGCTCACCGAATGATGCCCCAAACATTCTGATCCAGCCACGGCATACGCAGGCTTACACCACACACAGAGTTCTCCCCCATTCCGTCTTCCTTCAGATTGCATAAGGAAGAGTTTGGACTACTCTACTTGTCTCCTGTCCCCAACCCTAACCCACATCCCCCAACCCCCACTCCCTCCCCCACCCCCACTCAGTATCCACATAAATGTACAGTTTAAGGAAAAGCAGGGCTCTCAGTATGCAAACTCAGCCTCAACTCAAATCTCCTGGGCCCATCGTAGATAACTAAGCAGCCGTGTGGAAACATTTTGGAGCCTACCCTTCCACCCATTCTTGTCCCTTCTGTGTGGAAGAACGGTATTTTTCTAAAGGGACAGGAATACCACAGGACACAGTAAAGGATAAACCCTATGACATGACCCAGAGCAACATGATCAGTGAGTCAAGAAATCCTTGAATTAAGTCTCTCAGTTTTTGAGAGAAACACAGTCTCCGTGAAGGCAACATGTTTCCAAGGCCAGAGTGAAAAGTCGGCAGAGCAAATATCTCACCTGAGGGGTTCGGGAGGAGCTGGGACTGCTAGAGGCTGACGAGACCATGCTCACATTGGGGTTCATGCTCCGCTCTCTCTCGTCCTGGTATATGCGATCCCGCTCCACTTCCGGCAGATTGAGGAAATTCTGCATGGCCCTCAAGTTTACTAAGAGAGACTGAGAGGCTGTCCGAGGGTCTTCTTCTTTACGCAAAATCTCAGACAACAATCCCTGATTACATGGAAGACAAAAAAACAAGAAAACAGGCCAAGTCATATCTGCAGGTATGTGTGCGGTTTCCAGCGCCTGCCCCCCTCCCCCTTTATTTTTCGGTGTAACCCGCTGGCGGTGATGTCAAGAACCTCGGTCTCATGGCTGAGGGTTCTCCAGCAGGGAGACTTTGTGAGGATGTGCTTGCCTTCCAGGGCTGTGCCTTATTCTGGACTGTTCTATTCTGACACTTTATCATCGCTGTAATAATCATCAGCACACAGAGATGCCAGCTAGCAAGGTAGGCGCTCGGAAGGCTGGTGGGGCTGCAGCTACCACCAGGTGCCTCCTACAAGTATTTCAGGAACTGTTAGAACTCTCTCTGCTTGAAACTGGGAACACTTGGCAGTCCTGCCCAGCTTTACAAATCTGCCAAGTTTGGTAAATTTAGTTCCGACATTTAAACAGCATGGGAGATTTACATCGACTTAAAAAAATTTAAAAAAAAAAGTTTGGCTGAATTTCTGTGTGACCGGCCACTGTTTTCAATATAGATGTTTCTCATGGCAAAAAAAAAAAAAAAAAAAAAAGACACAAAGCAAATGGCCATTACTTGTGTTAACCCTCTGAAAGCTTCCCAATCCACACATACAATCAGTACCTTTGTATATGTACCCGATGGCCCCCAAACCTTTTTTCTCCCCAGGAGGGGGGACAGCTGATCCCACCATTAAGGCCATGGAAATACAGTCACATCTGGTGAGGGATCAGAGCACACATCAGTGAATGCCACGTATAGGCCAGGATAATTTCTGAATCTGTGACTCATCCATATAGAAAGCTTTAAATAGGAATCTACTGTTTTCATGGGCTCTGATGGCAGGGAACTCGCAAAGAAAAGGAAAATGCTGACGAGTCTGGAGAAAAGTAGTATGCACTCAAGAAAAGGGCTGGAACACAGAAGTCATTTGGGCAAAAGCTAAAACATGTCTATTCTGCACTCATGTTAGATGATCACCCAGAGGTGTCCCTTTACACTTCCAACTCAGGCCATCTCTTCCCGGAGGAGCATGAGACCAGAGTCTAGGGTGATCCTCCAGGAAGAGCTAAAACGTTCACCTCTGAATCTTAGAACACATGGGGCAACTCCAAATTGTGAAAAGTAGATGCTAAAGGCAGTTCCACTGAGGGGAATGTTAATGCAAAGGAAACACTATCAGGTTTGTAAAATATGGCTTTATATGGTAAAATATAAAAAGGTGTTGGATGCAAAAAGAATATATAAGTTCTGGCTGGGCAGAAATCTTCAGGATAAGAGATAATTTTTAAAAATAAGTAATGCATTATAATGCATTGAAGCAAATGTCACAAGAATGTGCATCACACAACGATCAGCACTCCAAGGAGGTAATCACCAGTCAAAATACCCTGTAAGACAATTTATAAGGAATTGACAAGTGATATGCCACATGATAGTTCTGCAGCATGGGTGTCGCATTGCTTTGATTAGAGAAGTCTTTGCAAATAAGAATAAAATATGCCATACAATGAAGCTAGAAGAAATGTTCATAAGCTGTGTCTGTGGGCACGCACGCCCAAAGAAAGGAAAAGGTAGGACATATATGTGAATAGACCATTATCGGTAAAATGATTGTAAGAAAATCCAGATTTCTTATCATGCTTTAAGAAGCAAGACACGTCTGTCTTCCAGAAAATGTTATACAATCGAGGTACGGATTCTTTTTTTAATATTAAAAGTCAGTTCGGCCTTAAGTTATCCTACTTTCCACTTGCATTAAGTAACTTGAAATATTAATTATGAATTTGTCCTAATATAAAAAATCTCCCAGTTAATATGTAGAAGGGCAAGAGGGAAGTGGATTTAAAATCAATACCAATAAGACACTAAGACAGATGTTTTCTGAGCTTTCTTTAGTAATGAACTCTGCACGGACAGGATGAGTTGGTCGTCGGTCCCCTTCTCCTCCTCTTCTCCCTTTCTCTCTCTCTAGCATGAGCAACTTGAGCATTTTAATAAATCTCAGACTACGAAATTTGGAGGAATTTTAGGGTCTGCCTGGATATATTCTTTATGCTTGTTTGACAATTACAGTTATGGCATCTCAAAGGCAAAATTTGTAAAAGTATTCTTCCGTGAAATTATTTCTGCAAAGGGAAGGGGAGATCATGACATACAAGACGGTGAAATGACAAAAAATGTGATTGTTATCAACTGTCATAACTGTCATCATTGTTGTTCCAAATAGCAAGTTTGTTCACGCCTAATCAATAAAAAAATTATTCCGAGGTCTTTTACTCGTTTCTTGTTTGGCTTGACTTTATTTTTCCCTCACACAGAAATTGTGGAGTTCCTTCCCCTGATTTTTTTTCACATGTTGGACAACCTTACAGGGAAATGAATCCATCTCCAAGAAAAATCAAGACAAAGCATCCTTGCAAATGATTTTGCTCATCAGCATCATTTCTGAAGTGAATGAGACACAATGTTTGTATTTTGAAGGCCTGGGGGAATATACTATGGCCTCTGTTTCATTTGCCTAATTGAAGATAAAGTCTCAAACCAACAAGGTGGCCAGTGCTGCCTCCGTGGACTGCCCCAGAGAAGGAGAACACTGTTCTAAATTATTTACTTAAAGTCTCATCTGTGTAGCCCTGGTCCCGAAGCAGATTTTTTTTTTTTTTAACCTCAGACATTTTCAATAACAAGTGGCTCACTGGTGAGCACAAAAAGAGTTTTAGTTGTTTTGTTGAGTCTTTTTCATTTTGGTTATTTATATGCTCTTCACTCCTTCAAATGGAATTTTTAAAAATATAGTCCAAGTTCCACGGGCTCATGAATGTAGAGTGAGTTTATTTAGTTAGCTGAAAATCATCATGGGGGGGAAAAAAGAATCAGAAGAAAATCTATGGCATAATTTATACCACAAACCACCTTATCTAATTATCAGGGTAAGTAAATGTTTATTATATTGAAACTGTCTTGAATTGAACATGAATTAATAATTTATCTCACATAAATATTCCTAAAGCCCTTGCCACTATGTTGTCTGGCATTTTAATGACCAACCGGCCGGGCAGGAGGTGTCACTTGAACAGCCCGAGAATCCAAGAATGTGACATGGCACCTGGGCGCTGGGAAAAAAGGATGTACCTTGATGAATAGAAAGGTCATGAATATTGAGAATGTGAAAATTGAGGGAAATTAATAAATTAACAGGATATTGCTTATTAAACTTTCATATCAGTAATCATATTAAAACATATTGCAAGTCTTGAGTAAAGTGGTCATTAAGAATTTTCCTCATTGTAGGCAACGGAGCCTTCTCGAGGGAAAGATTATAACAATTCCCAGCACGGTGTTAGCTGAGGTTATGTAAGACCAGGAAACATGTTGGCTGCAAAGGAGTAGAAGGAGCATCTGCACAGGGAAGAAAGACACCTTGCACAATAGCTGGTGGGTTACAAGCCACTGAAAAAAGAAGGGAGTCAGGCAAAAAGAACCTGAAATTGGCCTTCTTGGCCTTTTAATGGGGGATTTTGTAAGTTTTATATTATTTCCAGTACCCACAAAGAATATATAACGTTGGCAGAAAATTCAATAAAAACAAAATAATTAAAAGCACAAGAGATAATATAATGCCATCTAGCTCGGGGGCTAATATAGGCTATCTCCACTCCACAAACAAAACAAAGAATTAGGGCAAATTTTTAAAATGAAAAATTGATGGACTTATTATTTCTAGTTTTTGTTGTTTTTTTTTTTAAGAGACACATAGAGAGGCAGAGGCAGAGGGAGAAGCAGGCTCCACATGGAGCCGGGAGCCCAATATAGCACTCGATCCCAGGACTCTGGGATCATGACTTGAGCCGAGGGAAGATGCTTAATTAACTGAGCCACCCAGGCACCCTCTAGTATTTTAAATAATATTTATTTGCAACAAACTAAATGACCTCATAGTTTCTGAATCTGCAATTTCTGTTGATGAGCTTTTTTGTTTATGTTATTATGATTTCCATATTTCTTCAACATTTTATTTAGTTTGCCCCAGATTATTAGCGTGTAAAATCCATGCTGATATTCAGAAATGCTTGGGAAACATTACCACGACTGGCTCTATAAAATTTAGTTCTAAGTTTCTGCACTAGCCCGTGAAGCCTTATCTGAGACAGGTGAGAAACTGCTTATGATGGGCCCTTAATTCTTTAATGGAGCAGAAGAGAACCAGAACCTGGACTGGGTTCTAGGAATACTGAGCCCAAGCCTCCCAGACCTTCCTGAGGCTGGCAGGAACGGCTGAGGACATCACTGCCCAGATTTTAACAAGACACTCATTCTTCACATCTCCCAGACTCCTGGTAATTTTGTAGGCTCTATCTCCCAATGATTATCCAGGGGACCCCCAAACTCAATGTACCTGTTACCAAAAAATGACAGACCAGTCTATTAATTCATTTCTTATTTATGACTTGGTATGAACCTCAGAAAGGGATGAGAATATGAGGAAGACACAGATTCCACTGCCAAGGAATTCACTATATGATGGTTTAGAAACACAATGTAGAAGTTGACAAGTGTCATAAATTCCAGATAGAATGAGTGCCGGCTTCGTTCACAAGAGGGTCAAAGTATTGCCAAGTGCAGGACTCGGGGGAAACATTTGGAAGTAGTGGGACTTAACCTGGCTGGAATTTGAAATACACACAGAACATGGATATAGAGAGAATGAGGAGACGAGGCAAAGGGGGATGAGCAAGGGAGGGACGGGCCTGTGTTAAAACACTGTTAGAAAAACAAAGAGCATGACTGGTCCAGAATGCCAAGAGAAGTTTCTGTTTCTTTAAAAGCTTTAAAAAACAAAAGTACAAAAAACTGATAGAGCAGTGGAAGACATTCTGAAGTGAAAATACTAGAGGCCACATTAATATAATTCTGAACTACTGGAGTATACACAAAATAACCAGCAAACATTACCCCCAAAATGAAGTGATATTAGATAATCTGTTCAGCCTTTTTGTCACCTGCAACAAATTAGGCTTTCAATATGCAAAACATCTTCCTTCCAGAAAAACAAATGATCATGATTCCATCTAATTGTAATTTAATGAGGCATAATTTATTTTTTAAAGTGATATACACCAGGTGTGTACTGAGGAAACTGGCCCAGCAAACCCCAGAGCTCCCCCTTGGAAAAAGCCTCAAGCTAGCTGGAGACCGTTTTCATTTCTGTAAATTACATTTCTGTTTGTGGCAGTTGAAGAGGGAGGTATAAAGGGTAACTTGCAATGTTCACATATTTATTGTAACATATACCTTTGAAGTAACTCAACGAAAAAATACTCATTTATCATATAAGCAAGCAGTTTGAAAGTGTTGAGTTCCAATCTGAACAAAGATCAATTTTAGAGAACATAAACCCCATCTCCTAATAATATATTTTAATTATTTATTGTTAGATGTATTAACAAAGTATATAAGCTATTTAATGATCTTCAGAAATCAACTTACAACTTTTCAAGGCTGTATGAGGTGAAACATATGTATTAGGTGGTAGTGAGTCGGAAAATATAATTAGTTCATATGTATATACTGCTTTAAACAAATGATGTCGTAACCAATAAGCAGGTTGAAAGACACATATACGACCCCCTCCCCATTTCACAGATTAAAATAAAGACAGTGGAAGGTGGAAGGGGTCTTGTCACTCATATCAGCCAACGCTTCATCCTGTCCTGTCTTCATGTACTTCCCTTGAGTTACCAAAAAAAAACAACAACAAAACAAAACAAAACAAAAAACCCTAATAGCCTCCACAGACACTCTTCCCGTCTTACTCTCCATGTCTTCACTCTTCACGTTTGGATGCTTATTTGTTAGCCTTACTTTTCACACACAGTTCTGAAATGTCTGGTTCCAGCTGATGCGAGAGCCAAAAACTGGTATTCTTTTGTGAAAATCAGGTAATAACCAAATTCCGAGCCTGATCATACTAAGTGAGCTCTTAAACCTTGGTGGTTAATGCGCAGTTATCGGAGCTGTAAAATCAGCTGCATGGCTGTAGGAAGTATTGACATCTTACCATCTGAAAGCTGACCTAACAAAATTGGTCCTTTCCTAATCTCCAATCTCATTTCCTTCTAGACGCTCCTGAGAGGCATTTCCCCCCTACCCCTGCTCACGAATATAAACAGGTTTCCCTGGGTTCCATATTCATAATCTATAACCCCACTATGAAGCTGAATGCTGAAATTCATTTGTGTAATGCTGAAAATACTCACCCCCCTTCACCCCCCAGAGTACTGCTTAGCCATGAAGCCAGAGTACTTAGGCTGATTTGAATAAAAGGTATACAGGGCACAACAATGACAATTTGATTTTTATTATTAAAAATGATGTGTTAAATCCTCAAAGAAAATGTCGTTATTGCATTAGTTTAATAAAACCTCTCTTTATTACAATATCTCTTTATTAGGAAAGACAGCCTATGCATGTAACATTTTTGTAGGATGGGGGTGGATAGAATTGAGCATCTAAAGGGAATTAATGTACTCCGCAAATATAAATGCTATATACAAAAGTAACATTTGCAGACAAATGTTGTTGCTGTAGAAATGTGTACTGTAATGCACTAAAATGTATATATATATATATATATATGTATTTCTACTGCAGTTGGCAATAGTTTCTCCCTCCTTTGAACTGAGATGGCAGTTCTATCTCCTATTTATGGCACTTAACCATCTTTTACATTGTGCTACTATAAATCCTCTTCTCCCCATCATACAGTAAATTCCTTGGGAGCAGAATCTGTACACTTTGTGCTTAGTTGGGAACATACACGAACACAGGGCTCTAAGGATGCACCAAATGCGTTTCTTTTTCATTTTTCTGAACAGCCAGCAACAGACCCTGGTGGACCACATATTACACTCGAGGTCTTTTCATTCCACCTCCTATAAACACGAAGATAATGGAAACTGAAATTTTGGGCCATGCAGACTCCACTTTAGAACAAATACTTCATGTGCCCTAAATCTGCAATTTATTGAATGAAACCCTTCCCTCAAAGACAGCTTTCTTCCTGACATACGTAATAAAACTTCACTTGTGCCCCCTGACACAACCAAATGCAGTAAGCATGCAAAGAATGGGTACAGCAAAAACATTTGTGAAACCAAAATTGTCTGGCTCTCTTAACTGCAACCCCCCGTCCAAGCCACTCTTGAGCATATACAAAGGAGGAACTTAGCCAAAAACAGACTTCTGGCAACTTTCTTATTTTTACCTACCTACTCAATGCAAAGATAGATGCAATTAGATAAATGGTTTTTTCCCCCTTCCTTATTCGTTCCCTTCTTGTCTTTAGAAAGTCTTGGGTACCAGAATGGGGGGCTCTGCGCAATCTAAACCAAAATTTTTTAAACACACTAGTACCCAAAAAGCAAAAGCCAATAGAGAACTGAACAGGTTCCCTTTGAAAAGATTTACCAGCGGTGTTCTCCGCTCTGGGTACATACGTGGTTTCTACTAACACCTCAAGTACCTGGCACATGACTATTGCATTCACAAAGTTCTGAGCCCTGGTTATTTCTAGTTTCTATGTGTATTGTGTGAAACAACTGTTGGCAAACTGCCCACAAAATTTACTAGCTTTGGCTACTTTGTCAAAACATTGGCAAAAATGGTGCTTTCCAAAAACAAAACAAAACAAACAAAAACATACATTTAGTGAATATTTATATCTCAAATGTATCAAATGCATTCAGATATAAAAAGTAAAGCAGTCTGTTAACATATGAGTTGACTTTGTCCTTCAGACAGTTGAAAAACATTTTTTTTCCTAATGAAATATTTCTGCATTAACTCCAATCACCTGCAAGGTCAAAAGCATCTTTTCTCATACAGCACATGCAACGAGTCACAGCACTTACTACACCACAGTGGGATTACTGGTTTGGAAGCTTGTTTACCCCTTGTACCTCCTTGAAGAGAGGACTGTGTCTTTCATCTTCTGCCCTATGATAACAGAAATAATTAAGACTAAAGTGGTTGTGAATGTGAATTCTGAGGTCAAAACTGCTGAGCTCAAAACGGGCTTCAACTGGATAAGGATTAATTAATCTCCCTATGGCACAGTTTCCTCACCGGTAAAACTGATAGAGTAAACGTACTTCCCACATAGGACTCCCTAGAGCTTGCAACTGTACCTGGTACACGTGTTCAATAAATGTTAGCCTCCATTATAATGCCTACCATAGTCTCTGAATGCTTAACAAATATTTGTTAAATAAATGAATTAATAAATACAGAACTAATACCAAAATACAATTCTTATTCTGAATTTGCAACTTCAAGTTTTCAAGGCCCTCCACTTACACATTTCACTGAACACCTTCCCATACAGAAGGCAGAAAATGTAAAGAATACATTTTAGAAAGGAGAATATTTGGGATTGAAGATAATGTAAAGAAAAATTTAATTGACTAGATAAAGTGGAAGGACCACACGGATATCCAGCATATCACTAAACCAAGATATTCATTTTATACTTCAGGAAAGTAAAACAACTTTTCTTCCTTAAGTAACTCTGTAGTCATTTAAAGAAAAGCCTTCATTTACATTATTGTTTAAACATGGGTCACAATTATCAATGAATGATAGAATGATTTCAGTACATCATAACTATTTTTATAATGAAATGCAATTAAATAGATTGGAAATTACCAGAGTACTTCACACATGATACAAGTATTATTTGATAAAGGCTTTTTTTTCCCCTTCAAGAAGACTTTGCCTTAGAAACATATAGATAAATAAATGGTGGAAATGAAATGGAGCTCAAGATAGACACACATATGTATGTGCACACGTGTGAGTGTCTGTACCAGCTCTTGATGTACAAAGTACTTCTCACTGGGTACTGCAGTCAGAGGAGTCTGAAAGTAAATGCTATAGTCTACAATGATAATTTTAGGTACAAATCTTGTAGACAGAATGTAAACAACCTTGTAATCTCCAACTGACTGCAAATTGATTCAGTTATATTTTTCTCACAGCATTTCTGGCCTTTAAATTTAATTTGCTTTATTTGAACAAACATGCACTTAACCCCAGGCCAAATGGTCATCATTTCAATCAATGACCATGAAAGGAACACTCCTTGTGTGTTTTTTTATTACTTTAAATAAACAATAGTGGAAAAAGTATATAAATAATGAGATGTAAAGCTAGTGGTCCTTGTATTTCTTCTAGAAAAATTCTACTTTAATTGTAAACATCACCCAGGATCGAAGGAGACTAGTTAAACACTAAAATAGGCCTTTACACTGAAAATACAGGTCTATATCGAGATACACTCACTGGAGGTAAAAGAAAGTCCTTATTGAAGAGAGAGATTCCATATCTGTGTGAAATGAGTTGATCACTCCTTGTTAGAAAATACTGACAAAAACTTATAAAACCATCCCCAGAAGGCAGGCTTTTTTTTTTTTTTTTAGCTAAAATGGAGAAACTGGAGTTTTTCTATAATTATTTCAGTAACTAATTTTTAAGAACTTTGCACACTGGTCAGGGATAGGACTAGACAGAACAACGTACTATCATCTTTGTTTCCTGATTCTTTGGTGCCACTTTTGTGAAGGGAGTAGTGTCTTTATACATTCTTTTACACAAAACTCTCTCTTCCAAGTAGATTTAGGAATGAGGAAAGGGTTATAGATGTTTGACAGTTACTGAGTCAACCTTCTCTCTATCCAGAACACAAAGCCAGTATCTCCACCATCCTTCTTCGTTGGAATTGTCCAAAAGGTGTTAATTAGTGATAGTTCTTATATGTACAACAGGAACTACTGTGAGACCACTAGCTAGGGGCCATCCTCAAGCCATCTAATAACTCTGAGACACTGCTATCCTGAGAGATATTAATATTATTACAATCTTTAAATCTTCGAATTCAAGCCAGTGGTTCTGAAATGAAAGATTGCCTATTTTATGAAGCAAGCAGGGCCATCTTTTCCTACTTTATTAATTTAATGTGGAAATCAAAAGAGGTTGTATTATTTGCTTCAAAACCCAATAACATGTTCATGCCCGATCTGCGGCATTTCATATTTAAAGGCCATCTTTCAGTGGATGGACTTCCTTTTTCTCGCAGGTTTCCTTGTCATTTTATAACCAGCTCACTGGACCATGGAGTCAAGACCCCTGGGTTTACATTGTGTTCTATTCCTGGATGACTGGCTGGGTGCCCGTATCTCTACTGCATAGTAAGAAATAATGATGGCTGGGACGAGAGGTTGGCCGAGAAATAATTCTGAATATCTTGAAGGTCAAGTTTTCTACAAACATAAACTGTACGTGTAATTAAATCAAGCCTATCTTTGGCCAACAATATGTATAAATCAAACACAAGGCTTTCTTCTCCCCCAAATTGACTGGTAATGCACTTAAGTTCAGATTTCCAAATATTTTGGTTGCTAAAATATTCACACTGTAGCTACAAATCCCCTCCTAACTGTGCCACTTCAAAATATAGTGTCTAGCAGGTCCTTAGACATTTTTGACCTTAATAATATAGGCATGAATATATTATAAACATGGTGCCAATAAAGCCTAAAAGCAAAATCCATGTCATTTCACACAGACATGTACATTTCTAGCCATTGACCTCACTGCCAACTTTCCTGATATAATATTCAATCTAATTTTCCAATCTGTTCAAAACATTCTCCAGTTGCTGAGTCACTTCATAAAATTGTATTTATGACCCTGGCCTTAAGTTTCTTCAAATGATGTGGCTTTGATGAGTAAACAGCAGATTCTTTGCAAAGTCTCATAAAAAATAAAAAATAGTCCCATAAGGACAGGTCAACCAAATGATTTCCCATAGGATTTTTAAAATCCTTTTCTCTATGAGATAAGACCACGATGAGCAATTACCTCAAGCAAGGTGTCTGACAAAAGCTTGCAAACTGTGTAACTTGGTGACTTTTGCATCAAAGAAGAAGGAGCAAGATACCAAATTAGGGGCCTACTGGTACAGAATAGCACATTGTGTGCAACACATCTGTGCTTCTACTGAAAACATGTTTCTAAGAATTGGCCCAGGAGAACGACCTTAAACAGAAAATGGACCTGAACTTTCTGAATTATGATGTAATCTGCTGGAGGAAAAAGAAAAATAACTCTATTCTATGAATAATGAATAATGAATGTGGCAAAAGTCCGATTTTCAAACTGTAGAAAGTTCTTACTGCTGATTCCTTGTGTAAGGGGATTTCCTGACCTCTACCGTCAAGGAAAGGGGACAGTGATACAGAGATGGGACGTGGGTCACATCTAATTTCCCTTTTCTGACATTCTAATGCTCCCATTCACATGGGGCAGGGCATCCGTTCCAATGGATTAGCCTCGTTTGGATCAAAGCTTCCTCTACTTCATTTAATAGATTTACTCAGATGGAAGGTCTCGGAGGAGAAACTATGTTAGTAAATGGGAGATTTCTGAGCATATGAATATGTAGGTCATTGGATTTTTAAATAAATTAGAGAATAGTTAATCTATTAAGGAAGATTCAGTGTACATATTTTATGAAACCATCCTTGTTATAGGTCAGTGGGCATCCCACAACCATTCCTTGCTAATAGTAAGCCTTTTAAAATACGGTCATAAGCCTTTTCATAGTGTCACAAGCCTCTGATTTTTTTTTTTTTTAAGTCCACAAAACGACACGGGCAAAACAACATTCAAAGTTAGGATTCATAATCAAACTGTCAAAAAGCACAAATGTAAACACAGTGAATAGGCAAGCAACTTATTTAATGTCCATAAGCCTAGTAAGTGAGAGTAGGCCAACTCTAAATAAATTAAGGAAATAAGCAAGAGAAAATGAATCACAAAAGAAAGGAAGGTAAAAATCGTAAAAAAAAAAAAAAGGGGGGAAGGAAGGAGAGAGGGAGGGAGAAAGGAAAGAAAGGGAAAAAGAAAAAAGAAACTAGATAGAGCACGGGTCCTATTATTTCTTGAAATTATTAGTCCTACAGCACCATTTGCATCACTGACAGAGCACTGGAGATAGGACCCGCAAGGGAGCAAAGCTACTCTGAAACTCACATGCATCACGTAATTCAGCACTCAGACTCAATAAAGGTAGTTTTAGTTAACTTTGGAAGACCTCACAGGGCTTCAAATCCAGTGTCTGTTTCAGTCTCATTCCCTCTTTTTCCCTTCCTTTTTTTCTCCCTCACATTCCACTGAATTACATTTAAAATAATAATAGCGACAATATTTTCGAGAGAAAGTAGTACAGCAAAAAATCTATACGATTCCCAGAGTGACGTCTTACTTTAGATTTGGAAGGTAGGAGGCATAATACTGAAGATCAGTTTCATTCAAGCTACTACCCCATGATAGGCCCAAAAGCCGATTTAGACTAGCAGTGGCCCTGATCCATAATCTGGGATAAGAAGCAGATCCTGAGATAGATTCCTGTGCAAGTGATCTATTAAGGAAGTGTTTCTGAGGGAAACTGGTGAAGGCGTGGGAGGGTCAGGGAAGGGAGGAAGACCAGGCAGTCCCCGCCTCAGCCTCTCCGCAGACAGCTCTGGAAGAGAAGCCACACTTCCGGGCTGTCCCTACTACTGGAGGCAGGGGAGCTGGACTTTCACCCTCCTACACCTGTCAGACACTGGGTAAGTATTTCCAGCTGTCTGCCAGTGTGAGGAAAGCAAAATCCAGTAGCCTGAGGAAAGTCCTTTGAATGAAAAGCTGACTAGCAGCTGCTAGCTTCCAGAAGTAAAAGTAGGGGGACAGAAGGTGGGAATTAGAATGCCAAAAATAGAGCAGGCATGTCATCTGCCTCAGCCTCCTCGGGTGTACTGACCACACCACCTCACTCTGTGACCACAGGTAACAGAAACACTTAGAAATATACCACAGGATTGCCTGAAAATTGATGACCAGGTCAGAACACATCTTATGTCTCATTTGTCATAAAATCCTCAGAGACCCAAAAAGTGGGGTTAACCTCTTCCTCCAAAAGACTAATAAAGAAGAAAGGGATGGTGCTCAGAATATACTTTACGTAAGGTCATAGTGACGAGAACAGGCTTCTAGCATCCGACGGCACAGACAATGAAGCTCTGCTATACCTGGATCTAGAACTCCCTCATCTCGAGCCCAAGCCGAAGACGTGATATCCTAGCACCACAGGATCTCAGGACACACTGACTAACATAAAAATGTATTAAAGCAAGCTCTTGGAAATATAGTGCTATTCCCTCAGTTGTGCTATTTTATATCACCAGATGATATGCTCACAGGGGCAAAGGATCAGATATACACAGTCATTAATAGTTTCTCTTTGGAAAAGTGGCGTTTTCAAATGCTGTTTATTATGAATTTGAGTTCTTCATCGGGAAGTTTCAAACATGACAAACTAGGCTGATGCTTTATTGCTTTATTTTTTATTTGTTTAAGATTTTATTCTTTTATTTGACAGAGAGAGACACAGTGAAAGAGGGAACACAAGCAGAGGGAGAGGGAGAAGGAGAAGCAGGCTTGCCGCAGAGTGGGGGGCCCCACGAGGAGCTCTATCCCTGGACCCTGGGATCATGACCTGAGCCAAAGGCAGATGCTTAACGACTGAGCCACCCAGGTGTCCCTGATGTCTATTTTTTTTTTTTTTTTAGTTTTAGCTTCATTTATGAATGTTATACATGTGATTTTGTTCTATACACATACACTTTCTCTCTCCAATGACTGATTGTTAATAGTCCAATCATTAAGCACAAAACAGGGAATGTGAACTATAGGATGACAAATACAGTTGCTTTTTATTGAATTTGGTAATAAATGAATAATAGAGATCATGAACTATTTCTAGAAAATATTCAGTGGGGGAGCCCTGGGTGACTCAGTTGGTTAAGCATCTGCCTTCAGCTCAGGTCATGATCTCGGGGTCCCAGAATCAAGCCCCTCATAGGATTTCCCATTCAGCAGGGAGTCTGCTTCTCCCTCTGCCCCTCCCCTCCTACTCATGCAAGTATGCATACGCTCTCTCTGTGTCTCAAATAAATAAATAAAATCTTTAAAAAAAAAAAAAGAAAATATTCAGTGGGCTAAAGATATATGACCTATCTGTAAAGCAACTAAGTAAGCAACAAGACTGATCCTGGCCTTGGGTATCCATCTGAAAGAAGAGGTTCTAATCCTGTTTGCTTTGAGGGAAAAAAAATGTTGAGATTCTTTTCTATCCAAAGATTAACTGTTCATTTATGTTCTATCTATGAAGTTAATTTGTGTTTATTATAGCTAGAAAATCATTATATCACCCATCAATGTCTGATTCCACTCAAAAAAGCCTAACGTTTGGAAAATCCATGGTTGGTTTCATGGAGCATAGTACACCATATTTTCCATTTAATGATTCTGCTGGTGAAACCCAGCCGTCCAACCTTGCTGTTAGTGACTACAATATATGCAGCAAAAACAATCTGCCTGCTGACCTCCGGCTTAAGTTCAAACTATGTCATTCTGTCAATACCATCTACCTTGATTAGGTTGGGCTTTATACACAACAGGTTATGATCCCAGAGGGATGAAAAGCTTTCCCAAATTAAAAGCAGAATTTTAAAAGGAAATACTCATACATTCCTATGAAGTTTCCATTTGATATCCTCAAGGCTGGCCCATGAACTCAAACTCATGTTGATTGAAAGTGAATGTTCCTTTCTGGGTGTAGCCATCTTACAAATTTAATGGCAGGAGGAAAATAATAAAATGTGTTCCATGCTTCAATTAGACCTTTTATAACTTGGCACTTGAACGATGGCACTGCCAAAGAAAAATCATTAATCCATAAAAATAGACAAAAAGGACTGTGCAGGACAAGACAGACCTCCAAGATCCTAGGGCCTTGGCAGAGCATGCCCTCACACAAGCATGGTCTGTCTTTTGTCTAGTCTCTCTGTGAGTCCTCTCTAAGGCTTCATGCTATGTGGATAAAATGTATACTGTATTTTTGATTCTAAAATCCAACCACGCTTTCGATTTTATCCTTAGCCAAAGGAACTGTATATATAACCAGGCAATAAAATGTTGGCTAGCTATGAAATGCCCATTCATGCACATGAATGATAGATGAAAGAACACACACACACACACACACACACACACACTGCAAAATAAAGACTAAAAGATGC
This sequence comes from Mellivora capensis, assembly GCA_004024625.1. Taxonomy (NCBI): domain Eukaryota; kingdom Metazoa; phylum Chordata; class Mammalia; order Carnivora; family Mustelidae; genus Mellivora; species Mellivora capensis. Next base: position 154,769 of record PISX010000165.1, read on the forward strand.
ACCCTTCCACTTTGTATTTAACAATAACATGCAACAGACTTGCTCAAAAGAACCGGAGATTTTCATAACACAAGTTCAGATAACTGTGGACACACACAAATGCTGCTTGAGTGCTTTCAGTCAAAAAAAGAAGTCATAGGGTGCTATCTGGAACATGCGCAGACCTCTGTGAACCTCCAAACGCATTTTTTAAAGATGTCAACTGAGTCTGTCAATAATAGAATGTATAAATTAGCTAAGAGTCATGGGAGCAAGAGATTTCCCCCTCTTGGTCTCCTGCCATACCTAATCTGTCAGCACCAAACCTCAAACAGCCCCACTGTGCTTCTTCCCTTCTCCCAGTCCCCTGGTTCCAACATTCCTGGAGTCTCTTACCAAACCACAGCGCTTGGTTCCATCACTAGTTCATGCCTGTTAACTTAAGCTGAGATCCCAAACTACTGGGTAATTCCTTCGATCTCGGGTTGAAGCCCCATCACATTCAAACTGTCAACACACTTCTGGCCTCCTTTTCAACACCAACTCCTGAAAAGAGTAATTTGCAGCCCTTGCTTCTGTATCCTCAATAGTTAGTCACTCCTTAACTCCTAAGTTCTGGCCCTTGCCTTCTCCACTCTAATGAAATTATACTCTAAGTTTGCCAAAGATCTCTCCCTGTGTCACCAAATTTCAGGGCATGGTTCAAGTTTCTTGCTCCCAGATGTCTTAGTTTTGCACACATGGACAAGTCTCCTGGAAACTCTGCTCATGTTCTCTGTACTCTCACTACTACCTCCTTATCCTTCCATCCCCACCTGCTCCCACCTCTACTGGCATTTCTTCTGTCTCTTTTCCGGGGGAGAGGAGTGGTGATGGTTTTTTCTCCTCCTTCTCCCAACTCTCTAAATCTCAGGCTCTGTCAATAAATTTCTAATCTCTTCCTCCAGCCCTGAAAACTCTTTTTAGCACCAAACTCATATTTTCAAAGACTTCTGCATCCCTTCATTTAAGAAATCTGCCAGCACATCAGGGTCAAAACAGCCTAATCCAAAATAATCACTCTAAACTTACTCCAACCATCTCTTTCAATGTCCTCGATACTTGAAGTAATTACAGATGTATTCTCAGTCATGAGGCTCAAACCTTGGCACAATGGTGGTCACACTTTCTGTCCACTTTATTTCCACAGTGCTTCCTGACTCTGTACTCTATTTTACAACCATCAGCCTAGTTCAAAACTTCTACACATTTCAGCTGGACCCTTATGTCTGCTTTCTAAATGGTATCGCTACCCTCCTGCTATCATGAGATCCAATTCTGATTATTGGATCACAGCATATTCCTACATAAGACTTCCAGTGGTTTCCAGTGCCCTATTAAGTTCAAAGTTCCTAGCATGGCCCTAAGACATTCTTTGATCTGTGTCCACCTTTTAAGTTTTATCATCTGGCTTTGCTATCGACTACCAACTATTCCCAAACCTGCCTGACTCAGCACTTTTCTCGTTAATTCCTTTAGCCTAAAATACCTTTCTTTTCCATCTTTTCCTGTTAAATTCCATTTATCCTTCAAGGTCTAACTTTCCAGCAACTTAATACTCAAGTCAGGTGTTTACAAATGTGTTGGCCCACGCTCTTTTTCATCTCTGCATCTGCACAGAGCTTAGCTTCCTGCCTTGCAATTAGGAGGGTGACAAACTTTAACCTACTGCCCTCTTAAAAACACTATATTCATCCTCCTGTAAGGATTCCCTACCCCCAGCTCCTCATGGAGCCACAACCCACTATAACCACAGTTCTTCTCCTACACTATTCACATTACTTCTCATTTTACTTTCGCCATCCAAATACATTTTTTTTAATTACCAGGTCATTAGCTTCTTGAAATTAGCATTTTAATTTTTTTGTTATTCATATAAGGACTAAATCTGTGGTTTTCAAAGTATGACTCCCAGGCCAGTGGCATCAGAATCATCTGGGACCCGGATACAAATGCACATTTCCAGGTACTACCCCAGACTATGGAATCAGAAACTCTGAGATGAGGGGCTCAATAAAACAAGATATACATAAATAAACTGTTTATCTTTTTTATCTTTTAGTATTACATTAACATGTAATTCTCCCAAAACATCAAAAAATATGAGTAAACTATCCATTACCATTTTATCAATATCTTAACTTTAACTTATATATTTTGAAAGGTTTTTTTTAAAAAAAAGTACAGAAATTATGACATTAATGATACTCTTTTTTTGAAGTTAAAAAATGAGGCAAATAATAGATTGCATATGCATAAATAGTTTTAGAACTAGTTTTTTTTTTAAAAAAAGTGAATGATAACCACAAAATTCAAGATGGGGGTTGTACCTGGGGAAAAGCCAATGGAGAAGATAAAGAAAGAGAGGAGCACATAGGCCCAAGTCACTGGTAACACTGGGTCCTGAGTTGCGTGGTAGGTTCACAGATGTTGATTACCCTACTGAAATTCGTTAATTATGGTCATATATGGATCAATGATGACAGTATTTCCCAAACTAAGGATTATTAGTTAACCCTGAGTGCTCTGGGATCCATAAACATTTTTTTGAAAGGGATAAAAAAGACATCACAATTCTGTCCTTAGTATCATTCTTAACCACCAATTACCATGTTCAATGCTAATCATACCTGTGTGCGGTTGAATGCCACTCTTGCAAAGACAGCTTGGGACACACTTGCCCTCTTCAGCTCATCTCTGACTTGCTGGTAGATATCTGGAGACACTTCTACGGAAGAGTTGGTTGGCTCTGGCTTAACTGCTCTGGGAATGGGTGGATGGTTCAGGAACTGCTGGTTGATGGCTTGAGGATGCTGGTGAGCCAGGAGCCGGCTAACAGCAATCTGTTGGTTTATCAGATGGGCCATGGCTATTTGTTGCCTAACAAGTTGTGGACTGAGCTGGGGAGAAAGAAGACCAGGGCTCATGATGGGCTGTAATGCGGGCACTTGGTTTCGGATTGGAGTACTGTGGTGGATTTGGCTATGAGGAGACTGTTCGTTGGTTTTCCCCAAGGATGCCAGCTGGTTCATATTTGGTAAATGCATTGGACGCTGGCCCAGAACACAATAGTCTGAAAGGTTTTCTCGTTCCACTCTTTCAACTGTTAAGAGATAAAAATGATAATTCATCATTATTTTCATTGGTATAATTTATTGCTACTATACGTAGTACTGACTTAACCTATTTTTGGTATATTAATGACGTAAGCTTTTTTCATACAAAGCTGGAAACCCCAGAGTAAAAGTGAGTTATCCCTCCCTGCAAAATGTTTCAATAATAGGTTTCTTCATAGGTGATATGAAAGTAATAATATTTACTTCATTTTTCTTAAATTCTCAAAAGTGGGCATTATATTGAATAACCAAGACAGAAACCATTAAGCATGATAAATTCTAATCCTCTCATATTCCCAAGCTCTCTCATCTCCCTCATCACCCTCTGTTATAAAAACACCAGCTGTTCTCATCTTCTGTAGTTTGTGGTTAATGGTGTAGTTCATGGTCATCAGGAAATGACAAGGACAACATCTCCTGCCAAATTAACTGCTACCTCCGAATAAAATCTCACATAGTAAGTATTATACAACTATGGGAACATTCATAGAAAATGTGTACCGTGTAGTATATCCTTTTATCTACTCACTTGTTATCTTTGTTATAGGAATATTTGTTTAAGAAATAGGTATGTTAATAATAGTGATATGCACTAGGATAAGAAAAAAAATCTCATAATATTAATAACATTGCCTTGACTTTCCATTGAATAAGATCTCCCCCTGCCCTGCCCCAGGATATCTGCCTTATTACATTTTATTGTACTTTACTAGTAAAGATTTAAGGAATAACCTGGAGAGGCAGAAGAAAAAGAAAGTGAGTATCTTATATGTTCAAAAATGAGGCACATTTTTTTCCACTCCCAAGAATATTTCCCAGAAAAGAGCAAATCACCTCAAAGTCAAATTCTTTTTTTTTTTAAGATTTTGTTTATTAATTTCAGAGAGAGGAACAAGCTTGAGCAGCTTGCTGCCAGTGAGGGGCAGAGGGAGAAGCTGACTCCCTGCCAAGCACAGAGCTGATGCGGGGCTCGATCCCAGGACCCTGGGATCAGGACCCAAGCCGAAGGCAGATGCTTAACTGACTGAGCCACTCAGGTGCCCTGCATGGTCATATTTTTATCTAAATCTCAGTATCACGTTATTATGTAAAACAAAGGTTCGCTTGGAGAAAACGTACTAGGCTGAAATAACCTTCATCATTACTAGTTTTAAAACCTTACAGATGAAATTTAACAAAATTTGGTATTTTTTAAAATATTTATTTATTTGAGAGAGAGAGAGAAAGAGTGGGGGGGGGGCGCGGCAGAGGGAGAAGGAAGGGAGTCTTAAGCAGACTGAGCTGAGCACAGAGCCTGATGCTGGATGCTGGGCTCCAGTCTCATGACCCTGAGATCATGACCCAAGCTGAAATCAAGAATCTGACCCTTAACCAACTGAACCACCCAGGTGCCCCAACAGAATCTGTTCTTTTGAGCAAAAATTCCAAACAGATTTAGTAATTACTTCTTACAATTGCAAATGCTGGATATAATCATGCAAAAGCCTATTAAGATTGTTTTAAAGAACAAGAAATCAAAAGCAGTCACCTATATAGGATAAATTTTAAAAATAGCTGTCCCACAATTATGTGAATGATCCCGTAGCTTGGCATAATGTTTACAATGGCACAATCATATTTGTATCAAAAGTTCAAAGTCTCAAAAACAACTTGAGCAGAAATGACTCCAAATACGGGGTTTTGTAATGACAGAGACACCAGTGAAGAATTTGAATAAAATCAGTCAATGAACTTTAAAAGCAGAGAAAAATAGTATTTCTAATTAATATTTTATGTACTATATGATTTTATAATACATATGTAGACATCAATTAATTGTTAATTAAAATGTTGGTAAATATTTGATCATTTTATCCAAATGTTTTTGGATTTTACATATTCAAAACTTCTGAGTGGGAAAATAAGTGTTAGTGTCTTGGGATCACCTTAGAATCAGACATACATGGTATTTATTCCTACTTTGCTTAAAAAAAAACAAACTGAATACTTAACTTTCCTATGAACCCCCAAATAAGTAAAGTTTATCTTAGACTTGTTTAAAGGCTCAATTTCTAATTTAATCCCTTCAATGTAATTTGTTTAGTAGTATTCACCTTTCCTCCACAAGGTTCAAGGAGAACAAATTATTTTAATCTTATCCTCTAAATGCAAACATTTCTCAGTCATTGTATTAATTAAACTTTAAGGTATACAATCTTAAAACTAAACCAAGCAAATGGTTGAGAGCCTTCAAAAGGTGATGTAACACCGTTTCCATACAGCAGGAATTACTATTATGATTCCCTAACTGAAAGAAGGAGAGGAGCCACACACTGTGTCTGGAGTAAAGTTGTACCTTATAGACACTTTATAGACAGAAATACTTGGCATCTACTAGACACTTGATTCACTTTTGTTTAATTCCTTTTTAAATTAGCCAAAATAAAGGCAAATTCAAATATTAAATTATGTTTTCAAGTACTTAAGTAAAAGTTTATCCCTTTCTTTTTCTACTTAAAAAAAAATATATAGAACCATACATTTATAGCATGCACGTTTTGATCAAAAGCTAACTTCCCCAAATTCTAGTATTTTCATTCTTCGGTGGTTTAATTACACTTTCTTGAAACATAGCTAAATAAGGGTACCTGGGGGGCTCTGTCAGTTAAGCTTCTGACTTTGGTTCAGGTCATGATCTCAGGGTCCTGGGATCAACCACCCCTGCCCCCATACCCCGTCAGTCTCCCTGCTCAGCGGGGAGTCTGCTTGTCCCTCTGCCCCTCCCAGACGCTTATGTCTCTCTCTACCTAATAAACAAATAAAATTTTTTTTAAAGACTTTATTTATTTATTTATTTGACAGAGAAAGATAGCACAGCAGGGGGAGAGGCAGAGGGAAAGGGAGAAGCAGGCTCCCTGCTGAGCAGGAACCCAGACATGGGGCTCCATCCCAGAACCCTAGGATCATGACCTGAGCCAAAGGCAAGCGTTTAACCGACTCAGCCGCCCAGGCACCCCCAAATAAAATCTTGTAAAAATTTTTAAAAATATATCTAGATCACATCATTAATAAGAAAACTATACACAGATCCAGTCATAATTAGGCACACAGTTAAGCATTGTCAGAGCTCCAAAAAATCTATGTGAATTGGTGCAATATGAATCAGCATAATGTCACTCCATCTTCCTTTAAGACTGTACATAGTATGTCCTTTTTCATATGAGTTCTCAGATCCTTATAAATTAATATATTTAAAAACAGGGACTATGGACGTTTCCCTGAGGACATGTAGTGACACCATGAGGTACCAACTCCTTAGAAAACCATAATGAAGCAATGGCAAAGGCGACTGCCTGCACCTCCAGGTAGAGAACAAAAGGCAGAGAAGCCAACTGCAGAGATACTAGGGGAGTGAGAGAAATCCTGCCAGTCTAAAGGAAGTGGCCGCTACCTCGCCTTGTCCAGTTTTTGTCTTTCTCATATTGTCATTTCTTCAGATGTTTTCTCAAGAAAATGGAAAATCTGGATTACTACATGATAGGGCCTATTTTTGAAGGACTGGCAACTAATTCCATTTGCAAAGCACAACAAACGCCAAACAAAGCCTATCTGAAAACCAGATACAGTGTATAGGCTACCTCTAAGACTAAAGACACCCCTTAAGTTGTTAAAGAAAAAGATACTCAACAACACTCTTTGAAGACGGTAAGACAGACCTTAGACCTTATCCAGGACCATCGCAATAGGCATAGGGACCCCTGCAATGGGATTTTTTTTTTTTTAAGGATTTTATTTATTTATTTGTCAGAGAGAGAGAGAGAGAGAGAGAGAGAGCAAGCACAGGCATACACAGAGGGAGAAGCAGGCTCCCTGCCGAGCAAGGAGCCCGATGTGGGACTTGATCCCAGGACGCTGGGATCATGACCTGAGCCAAAGGCAGCCGCTTAACCAAATGAGCCACCCAGGCGTCCCCCTGCAATGGGATTTTATGACGGGGGAGAGAGACCGGACTCAACTCCGAATACAGCGTCAACACATGGCAACACCCTGCCAACGAGCAGGGTGGGGGTCAGTAGACAGAAAATCACTAAGAGGAAACATCAGGAATAAGGGCGGTTCTGGTTAAACTGACCTAACAGGGTTCTTTATGAAGACAGGTTCTTTATGTCTGAACAGGGCGATCAGACATCACCTGGGGGGTGGGGGTGGAAGATGGGGAACCCGATCAGGTATTGACGGGTGATCAGATATCGGGGCGGGGGTCGGGTTAAACTAACCTAGCAGGGTTCTTGCTAAAACTGGATTTTACAAGGAAGTGCACAGCTGGGCCATAGAGAAAATTTAGAAGACCGATTAAAAAATTTGATCAAACGAAGAATCTTTGTCACTATTTTTCAGTGTCTCTCTACCAATAAAAGCCAAGTTTTTTACTTTCTAAGAATGAAAAAAGATTTAAAAAAATCATCATCCTGACTTTTAAGAATGCTTAAAAATCAAATGCTGACCAACAGGCTATATCTCCACGGACCAGAGCAGTGTATGGTTTCAATAACAATTTGTACAGATTTTGCCAAGCTTGAAAATCTTCATTTTTTTTTTCTGCTACTACTCTCATAAAAAATATCAGAATACTATTTTAGCCTCTAAAGTCACAGCAGGTCAAAGACAAATGTTTTAAGAAAAGGTCAGAGGAACATCTAGTCTAGTGTACCAGACTCCATCTGAAAATTGAGCTTGCATGCTCATTATTTCTTTTCTCTTTTCCTTCCTTCCTCCTTCCCTCTCTGCCTCTTTCTTTCTTTTTAAATGTACTTGAAAGTAATCACGAAAGCTGAAACACAGAACTAACAGCGGTGCCTGATTTTGTGCTTTGCTTTGTCTTTCTAATGGAAAACATAACAAGTCTGTCTTAAACTAAACCAAGTCCAAAGACAACACCTTGGCTCTAAGGGTCCATTTTATCTCTGCGATATTTGGCTGTGAAAAAGAAATCCTGGGGAAAAGAGAAGGATAAACTGTAGTCCTGATTCTGATGATGAAAGCAACGTTCACAGTCACAACCAAAATTGTTATCAATAAAGCCAAGATGCTAACTTATTAAAGAGACATAAAAAACACAACTACTTCCAGGGCTTTGAATCAGAGCTGCAATTTAATTCACAATGAATTTGATTCTACTGTTGCTGAAGTCCTGAAGGGGATCTGTGGGGTTGGAAAGTGCCGGGGAAGGAATGATGCCTCCAGCTTCTAGTCTGAGGTTTCAAATGGGATGCAGCTCTTGAGGAAATGTCAAGGCAACAGGGGCTGAAATGGGCTGAAATATTTCTCTGCCTCCTAGCTGAGAGGCCTTCTGTAGCTCTCCTAACCCCTGGGAAAGGATCTCAGACCAGGGGCCTTGCAGGTGAACAGTCTCTGAGAAACTCAGAGTTCCACGATATCTTACAGATTCCTCTGGGCTTTCTGGGAATGAGTGAGAACTGCAGGAAATGGGAAATCATTATCTAACCGCTCTCTGATTGGTTCTGGGATTCTATTTAACTCCAAAGTAACAGAGCCCTTTGTAGCCCTGCATTAGAATTGCAGGAGCTTCTAGAGCCTTCCCAAGTTCACAGAGTTGATGTTCTAACCAAAAGCAGCCTATAACCGTTAGCTATTTAGTGGCCATCATTGCTGGTTATGGCTGGTGGTTCATAGACTAGAAAGTCACACTCCTCCCCAGGAACTAATCTGCATTACAATTAAAAGATATTTGGTGCAAGAATCTCATTTTACGTAAGCAATTTTACAGTATACCCAGGAAGTCAAGTATTTATCTTAATTATCACAAGTCCCTGATATATACTTATATTTCATGTACATTGTACATTTCAGGTACCATTCAGAAGTACAGTCCTTGAACCATCAAAATCCCTATTACCGGAAGCCTGTTAGAAATACAAATTCATGGGCTCCAAATCAGAATCTTAGACTTCTTATGTACACTAAAATTCCAACGATTCTTATGTACACTAAAGTTTGTGCATCAACATCTCTGTCATCTGTGTATTATTGGCTTTTGGAACTCTACCAGATAGCTACCAGGTAATTTTTATGTACACAAAGTTTGTGAATCACTATTCTATCTTGTCTTTACATTGTTGTCTTTTTTTTTTTTCAAGATTTTATTTATTTGAGGGGCGCCTGGGTGGCTCAGTGGGTTAAAGCCTCTGCCTTCAGCTCAGGTCATGATCTCAGGGTCCTGGGATCAAGCCCCACATCGGGCTCTTTGCTCAGCAGGGAGCCTGCTTCTCCCTCTCTCTCTGCCTACTTGTGTCTGTCAAATAAATAAATAAAATCTTAAAAAAAAAAAGATTTTATTTATTTGAGAGAGAGAGAGAGAGGTTAAGCAGGGAAAGGAGCTGAGGGAGAGGGAAAGAGAGAATACCAAGCGGCCTCCATGCTGAGTGAGTGTGAAGACTGATGTGGGGCTGGAACTCACAACCTCAAGGTCATGACCTGAGCCAAAAACAAGAGTCAGACATTTAACCAATTGAGCCACCCAGGTGCTCCTTGTGCTGTTGTCTTTTGAGACTATACCAGACACTTACTTATTAACTGCCAAAGTCTGTTGTCTGTTCTTTTCTCTAATCTCACTTAACATTCACTACATTACACATGTATAACCATCTTTTAAAAAATTATGTGATAGGGGCACCCGGGTGGCTCAGTCTTTAAGCATCTGCCTTCGGCTCAAGTCATGATCCCAGGGTCCTGGGATCGAGCCCCACATCGGGCTCTCTGCTCAGCAGGGAGTCTGCTTCTCCCTCTCCTGCTCCCCCTGCTTGTGTTCCCTCTCTCGCTGTGTCTCTGTCAAATAAATAAATAAAATCTTTAAAAAAATGTATGTGATAAGTCTTCAGCTCTTGCTGATGGTCACATTATACTGAAGAAGCACTGACTGGACACGGTATTAGAACCTGTACCCAAACCTGCATTCTATGACTTATTAGCTGTGGGGCCTCCTTGAGCAAGCTGGAGGTTCTCCGGCCCTCAGTCTTGCTATAGGGAAAATATTATTATCTCGGAATTGTATGACTAAAGTTTAGATGATGAGTATCTATGTGAAGGATCTTTGTCAAAGCACTATTGTCAATTTCAGAAAATATCTGTATAATTCTGATTAACAGATTAGGCTTCCCATTTCAGAACTTCCTGATTAAGACGCTCTGACAAATGTCTGCTGTTTCTCAAAGGTCACCTAAGGAACTGCAGTCTTTTCTTTTCTTCAAGTAACTATGACGTGTTACATCACAGCACTTTTAAAAATAAATCCTATACTTTAGAAGGACTCACTATCAGTATAGAATCACACGCCTCCTGGTATGCACAGGGATGTACTGCTATTCAGTTTCTCCAAATGAGGCTTAATAGTGCATATTCTGACCTGAAAATCAGGACGCAGGATAGATGGGATATAAAATGATACATCCCACAACTCTTGAAATTAAATTTATAGAAATGCTACACAAATATTGCTTTAAGCTTCAAAAGTTAATATGAAACGAAACAAAACAAAACAAAACACCCTAAGGAATAAAATCCACTGTGAGTATATACATGTTCCATTTACATCAACCAAAAGAAAGAAGGAAAATATTCTACTTTTTTTTTTTAAAGCAAATGTTTAATGTCTTATTTTTATTTCCCAGGGAAATGAGTAGGCATCGAAATGTCCACACTTTTAAAAAAAACAAAAACATAATTTTTCCTCTTTAGTTCAGTGCTTTTCTCAGTTGGATTTCATTATTTTTATTATGTCTATTTGCTGTAGATGCTATGTAAAGTAAACCTACTAAAATTTCAGTACTCAAAATATGCTCCAATGACTAAATGCCCCAAAATATACTTGCTGAGAATTTAAAAGCAAAAGGAGAAGTGTCTGATGGGCACACATCAGATGCCTGACAATCACAGCAAGATGGCATAGGATGGGTAGAAAGAACAAACTGGGATATTTAGGGCCTGGCTTCTAACTTCCGGGGTGATTTGGGAATTACCTGTAAAACAGGGAGGATTGTCTGTAAATCGGTTTTAATGCAACCTTCCAGGTGACTTACCTAATAGTAACTGCTGCTAGGATTTTCAGAAACAATTCCCTCTCTCAGAATATCTGCTTCTGCTTCTTGACTCTTCGGCAAGAATTTAAGATTTTCCTAAGGTATCTCTCTTTGCAAAACTCCCCGATTGCAATGAGAATAATAGTAGTTTATGTAGTGACCCTCACTGTAGATGTAGAATCGCTCCTGCAGATTTATCTAACAATACTACTTAAAAGACTGATAAAATTTCCAGAACCATGAACCTCGTGTTTTAATGCAAACCTTAACACAGTTGCTTTTGTGAAAGAACCCTGAGGGTCTGTCCATACTTAGAAAGCTATGGAAAGAAAGGAACTGGGTAAAAAGCTTTGCAATGGGAAATTTCTGGAATTTCTGGCCTATGGATTTTTCCTAAAACCATTAAGATGCTTATGCAAATGTAAGTGGATTAGCATGAATGAGTGCTAATGGATTCCTTAATAAGATAACAGTCCAGTATTCCCTAGAACATCTCCTGGAAACCCAGGATAGAATAGAAGCCGGGGAAGGGAAGGGGAAGGAAGATGGCAGAATTTCTCTGTGACTCCTTCAACTCAAAAAGTACTCCTGAAGGGATTTTACAAGGGCATGACACGGGTTTGCCTCTGGCACTCTTGGTAGAAAAGTTGCCAATCAAACTGATAATTTCAAATTGGTACCCAAACCTTGGACTATAGACAAAAGATACTGCTGAGTATCAGTGCCTTGGATGTTCATACCTCCACCCCAAAATCCTTGCTCCCCAACCCTTAGGTCCAAAAACTTGGAACCCAACTTTAAAGACAATGATCCCATCTAATACCAGAGAGGTCAGATAATTTGTTCAAGGTCAAATAGCTGTCCAAATGTAGATAAATATTTAGGAATATTCAAAATGATTAGGGCTGCTGGCACAAAGCCTCATAACCATGATAAACCACATGACCAGTAAAAACTAGGGGGTTTTCTTTCTCTTTCTCTGCGTTACTCAAAGTTAACTTCTCAGAGCCTACAGATGTCACAAATACTTCCTAATGAATTTTCTTTAGAGAAAAATGTGCATTATAAGTGCAGAAATTCTCATAACTGTCTTGCTCATATGCCTCTTTTAAAACACATGGGCATTTCCAGGAACATGAAACCCTACCGTCCGTAAAGCAGTTGAGGCACGGAGCTAAACTCCGCATGGATCATTGTTATTGAACTCTCACAATAGTATGACAGCGATATTATTGTGACCACTTTCCTGAAGACGCTGAAGCTCAAAAAAAATAATGTCACATACCTATTCAAGGAAGAATCACACCCAAACCTACATCTTTAGGACCTTAAACCTTTGTTCCACTGCTTATGCGAAAAGGCCCAACTGGGGGCATGTGGTTATTATTAATTTTAGGATTTGAGTCAGGACTTATCTCCTTTGCTACAGAAAAGTCCTGTCTTCTACTTGATGTGCATGCATGCAGCCATGAGGCATGCATGCCCATCAGTGCCATGAGGAGGGATGGGCTGTCTGAATGGTGAAGTGGCAACCTGATGCCTTCCCCTATGCTCGTAAACCTTTCTGATGTGAGCGACTGAAAAAGCTAGTCAGTTCTACAAAGCAATTAAATCACTGATTCCTCAACAATGGAATTAGCGAATCACTAAAACAGGATTATCCACATTTGTTTGTTGTATTAATTCCTATAATAAGTATTTATTAATCAACTATTATGTGCCAGAAATTATGCCAGCCCCTAGCGATACAGTAGTGGGTAGTATTAGTTTCAAATACTCCACTCTGATTTGCTTCAGACGATTTAACTCTTTGCTACACACAGATGGGCCTGTAACACCTGCCTATAATTTAAAATGCATTTCTTTCTATTTGATGATAAAACATAGTTCCTTGCACCCCAATTCTGTTGATTATTAGCAATTTATTCTAGTCATGTATAATATAAATTCACACTCGTTATATTCATTTTCATGATTCTCCCCCATTCTTTTTTCTGTTTTTTTTTTTTTTTTATTTTTTATTTTATTTATTTATTTATTTAACAGAGAGAGAGAGACACAGCAAAAGAGGGAACACAGGCGGGGGGGTGGGAGAGGGAGAAGCAGGCTCCCTGCTGACCAAGGAGCTCGATTCTGGGACCCCGGGATCATGACCTGAGCCAAAGGCAGACGCCCAACAACTGAGCCCCCAGGCGCCCCTCTTTTGTTTTTTTTTGCAGCCAAAAAAGCTTTGTTCCAAAGTGAGTGTCATCAACACGGGCTCCCACCTGGCTGATGAAAAGACAGGAATCACACGACTGAGAGCTCTGGCAGGGACTCTTTATAAATTCTGTCAATATGAAGTGTTTCTTTGAAACATGTAAACAACAAGAAATAAAAAGTGGCACGTACACTCACATAAGAAGGTAATAACCATAAATTCCTGTATGAGTGAACCATATGAAATTGGCAATGCATAATTTTAAGCTACAAAAATGGCAATTTCATATGCTTCAACCTGATATTTACTTTGACTCTTCTCCCTGAACCGGGTTACATACTATCACTAAACAACCAGACCGTCCACCCAAAGTCTTTCCCGGAGTAAAATTCTTTTTCAAAGATATCATAACCCTAGCTTCTCTGACAAACCAGAAGAGCATCCCATGTGCTAACACAGAATATGCCCCATCAGTGAAAAGACTTCGGATTTATTCTGTCCTAGTCGATAACTGAAGGACAAAGTCAGTTGGTACAAACTGAGGTACAAAATCCATTTTCTGTTAACATGATTTGAGAGCTAAAGCTAATATTCCGTATATATCAAATATAAATCCCACACCATTTAAAAGAAAAAAACTATAACCAGAAGAGCTCACTAAATATAATTAAAGAAAAATATTAGGAGTCTGAAAGGGCTGAAGGGCAAAAGGAAAAAAACAAAAAGCTAAGTCTTTTAGGACTACGAAAGTTAAAGATTTGTTTTTCTCTAAATTTGTTAAAGAGAATCTGTCTCTGGGTTGAGAACTTGCTTGCAAAGTCTCTGCCTAGAGCAAGATATTCAGAGCCAACTTGTTAACTCCTAATAAAACAAGGCTTGGAAGGAAAATGCTTCCAGCCCCATAAGCAAAGTGTACCAGCCAGCACTGTGATAATACCATACGACTGGTTTTCTTAGGTGTATTTTCCCCTTATTATCAACTTCCTTTTTCCATCATATAAGATCCACAAAAACATATACATCTACCATAAAGCACTTGAAGCTGGACACCTCTGTGCTTTGGCAGAAAAAGCTCAGAGGACCTATTATGTTCCATGGAAAAAGTGAGTGTTACTCACTTTTACCCTTATTGTAATCTCAGCCCTCCCCATCTGAACACCACTGTCCCTTTTGGTTTGATAACATTGACCATTTCAAGTACTCCTGGAGCTTTCTGTATAGGTTAAAGCTAATTACATCTAATGATATCCTTGTTTTTATTCTTTATTTTAATCTGAAACTATAATTTCAGAGGTGAGTTCAGCACAAGAGAAAAAAACAGCATTTCAGAAACTTAGTATTATTGTTTAGGAGCATTCTACCGTTGCCAGTTGGCATTCTATGTGTATTAATTCTTTAATTCAACCTATTAAAGAAAAGTTAATCAAAGAAAAAATAAACCCATAATTCACTCTTTTCCATTGGCCTTTCTCTTCGCTTTTACAGGACTTAAATATTTCAGGCCATTATTTCAAGGAAAATATTCAATAAACTAGCTGGAAAAACCTCAAAGGGATGCTTTTTGTAGGCTACATATATGGTCCCTAATTTTTACTTAACAAAGGTGTTACTGTCTTTTTCAATGGAATTGACTATTGCTAAATCTTTAGCTCAATAATAACTAATAGAAAAGAAGAATGATTTTGACCCATTACTAATTTGTTAAGGATCTTTGTAATATGAATTAAACAGGCAAAGATTGTCTTTTTTCTCTCAACTGAGATATCGGATAGCAAATAAGATTAGTCATAATATCATATGTGTAAAAATAAAACTGTCTTAAATGCATATGTTCAAATAAGTTCATATATTCTATTCAATTCGATTACTATTTACTAAAATAAGTCCTTACAATGTTCAAAGTCCTAAGTTCATAGGGGTCTGAGGAGGGCACAAAATGGATGTGTCCCTAAGATGTTCTTTGAAAAAACTTTCAGTCTAGTAGTGGGATTATTCAAAACTAAGTCAAGGGGTGCCACGGTGGCTCAGTCAGTTCAACGTCCAGCTCTTGGTTTCAGCTCAGGGTTGTGGGATGCAGCCCAGGGTCAGATTCTGCACTCAGGAGAAGTCTGGTTTAGATTCTCCCTCTAGCTCTTGCCTCCCCTCCCCCCACCCCTGCATGCACAAATTCTCTCTCTCTCTCTCTCAAATAAATTAATAAATCTTAAAAAAAAAAAAAAAAAAGAGTCGGCCGCCTGGGTGGCTCAGCTGATTAAGCCTCTGCCTTCGGCTCAGGTCATGATCTCAGGGTCTGGGGATCGAGTCCTGCATCGGGCTCTCTGCTCCGTGGGGAGCCTGCTTCCCTCTCTGTCTCTCTGCCTGCCTCTCTGCCTACTTGTGATCTGTCTCTGTCAAATAAATAAATAAAATCTTTAAAAAAAAATGAGTCAAGGTTACTATAGAACATGGAAAAGGTGACAGCTTGAAAGGCCCAACGCTAGAACTCATCGCCTGACTTAAATTCTATATGAGTCCAGATTCATCTACTTCCTTGGGAATTCGGGATTCCTAAATCAGATCATCTCAAATTCCTGCAAAAGGTGAACTGAAGGCCTATCACCAGTCAGGTGAATGATGAGTTCAACAGTGTCTAGCACAGGCAATCATCATGTTCATCCCAGCTTCTTACAGAGCATTCATACTTAGCTTTGAGCACCTTGTGAATTTAAGTGCTTTTCAGCTTTTAACTTTGTAAATCATTAAAGAAAAAATAAATTTTTATTTAATTAATCATAAAGCTAGAGAATTCTCTGACTCTAACCCACTGATTTTCCCAAAATAAGATGATGTCACCACAATCATACTAGATTTTTAACAAGCTGGACATTTCCTGGTCTACCTAAAAACTCACTTCACAACTCTGTAGGTTCTTCATCTGGGCAGGACAAATGGAAATCTGAAACTCTGAGAACTCTAAAGCACACTGTAAGAAAAAGCTAAGAACTGAAGAGACCTGAACCTCTATAAACCCCTAATTGTGTCACCTCCTTCAGTTCCCTATCTTGGTCCAGAATCTGTTTCAGGCATTCTCCTCACCAAACCCCATCCCAACCATTCTCTCTTACTGCCAGATACTCACAACAGCCCCCTACGGTGTAAGACACCTCATTCTTTGCCCTTCCCTCCACCTTCAAAACCGATCTCCTTATCCATCTTCTTTCCTTTAGGTTCTGAAGACAACGTGGCTATTTCTCTTCCCTTTAAAGGCAAAGCATCTTCTGTGCCTCAGATCCCATCCCTTCCTTGTTTGTGAGCTCCTCCTTGTCACCCGTCTCCCTCTCCCGAGCCGTGCCTCTACCAGCTCCACTCTCTCTCTCTTGAATATGGGGGACAGGGTGGGGAATGTGTGTTAGACTTAATGCTAATGCTGCAGTTAGTTGTTTTAACTACTTTCCTGACTAAGCTGGTGTCTGCTCTCCTCATTTCCATGCCACCTTCCCTTCTGAGATCCATATATGCTCCCTTTGTTGTCACACTATGAAGACATAGCTCCCTCCAATGTCATTATGGTCCCCTTTTTGCCAAAGCTAAAAACCTCCAAATACCTCTTCTCCTTCTCCTCCTCTCAGCACCCTTGATAATGTTTCTCCAATAGTAACCCATTTTGCCTGGCTTCCATGAATTCTCACTTTCTTCCTAACCATATCTTCTTAACCTATAGCCCTTTTTTTCTCAAAGCTTCCAATCTCCTCCTGTTCTCATCCTCTTTTTTAGAGAATGCTCTTTTGATGGAATTTTAACTATCATATCAAAAACACTGACTCTAAAATTCATTCTCTAGTCCTGTCCAATGGTCAACTAGTTCCACATCCTGAATGGCCCAATGGATATCTCTACTTAGTTCACCAACTCTCAATAAATTATAAGCAATGGATCAATTTATATTGTCCTATTTCTGTCAAAACCATGAAGAGTCATTTAAGCTCAAAACCTTGAATTCTACTTTGATTTCTACTTTGATTTCTTTTTCTCTCTCCCACAGATATATGGCCTTGGTCATTTCTCTCTTTCTCACTGCTGCCATCAAAAGCCAAGGCCTCCCTTTCTTATCTTTACTTGCATAGATGGCCGCAATAGATTCTATTTTGCCTACTTCCTCCCAGGTGCACCTACTGCCCTTATCCCTCCCACCTGCCTCCTCTCCTGCCATACACACTCACTCCCACACATAGAGGACTGCTAAAGAAATTTCTTTTTTATACCACCGTTTACATCGTATCATGCCATTGCTGAAAAACTTTCACCGATTCTCAATATACCTCAACCGAACTTTCAGAGTTCCCTAAGGTAAGGCCCCAACCTTATTTTTCATCACTATAACACCAATATTACCCACAGCCAGATCCCCCCAAAAATCTCAGCTCATTTACCAGTGTTTGATGCTATCAACCCCACACCTAGCTTTTCCTTTTCACCAGTTAAAATGTTAGCCATCCTGGGCACCACATGATAGTGCTGCGATAAACCTACTATCATTCTAGACAGAGTGAACAACCACCGATAGGTTCTAGACGTTCATGCTCTTTTGCAGCTCTGCATCTATACCGATGAACTTGAATTCTCGATGAACTTCGTAAGATCCAAACAAGGAACCGACTGCCTGAAGTGTTCTTCCTTCTCTTTCTCTCCTTGCAGAACTCTACTGTCCTTAAGGTGTAACTCATGGGCTGCTTTTCAAGTTACCCCCCTTTCCGAGCTAACACTTGTTAGGTAGAACTTATGGACCATTCTCTGTGCTACTATAACACAAGTTTATACTACTGCTATATATTCGCCAGATGGAGGGCTGCCTCCCCTGCTAGGTTGACAGCAACCCAACTAGAGGCCGGAACCACATCTTATGTGTTTCTGGATGTTTCTCACTGCTTTTAGCAGTGAAAATGGCCTGTAGTAGAAGCACTCACTAAACATTTAATTAAAATGAGTTCTGTACCTGTGACTAATTATCTCGCAAGGAGGGACTATGCAAGTTCCCTACTTAGAATCCTGCCAGGTATATAAAGTTGACGCTCAAACTAATTTTATAGATAGAGCTGGCTTTTTGAAACCAAGAACTGTGTCTTAAACTTCTTTCAAATAGTAATTAGATATGATAGATGAATGGATGGACAGATGAGTAAGGAAAAAAACATCATTTTCCCCTTTTCATCCTTTCAAAATGGCATCATAAATTGTATAAATATAAGGAGATAGCAAGTTCCTTTCTTTTAATCTACAAGTCATATTGTTGACAAATGAATGTCTTACATTTTAACATTTATGCCTTAACATTTAGCATTTAATGAACAAACAAAGTTCGGGCCAAAGAAGCAGCTGTCAGGACAGCCAGAACGAGCTTCCTAAGATCCAAACAAGGAACCGGCCCACGCTCGGGTCCACGGCATTTCCCACGCGCCACTCTCCCACTTGCCGACACTACCAACAAGTTTCTAATCGGACCAAACAGGCTAACGTGAGTGACCATCAGCGACTGTCACAGTAAAAAAGCACAAGGCTCTTCCACTAAGATGGAAAGCGGCTCGTTGTGGAAGTGATGTTTCTATTTCCACAAATATTTGTGTAAAATTTATCTAAGTTCAAGGGTTTCTGCAGAAGCCAAAGACTTGATGTTGGCATTACTTCAGGCAAGATATGGTACAGGCAGAGGGACCAACTTCCTTGCCGCACACCTTCATTTTGATCCAAAGCTGAAAGAAAATCTCTCTCATGACTCAGAAAAATTAGGTAGACAGAAGTAAGTTGCTTTTACCTCATCAGAGCTAAACAACAGCAGAGGGAGAAGTCCCGGCCGTTGATTAAAGACATTGTCGTGACCACCGGTACCGCCGTGGCTAAGCGGGGACTGCCTCGTGGAACCAGGTCAGGGGACATGGATTTTTCTATTCAACTCGGAGGCACCACTTTGTAAATGACACAATCATTCTGGGGTACAAGAGGTGCTTTAAATGTGGTAACATTATATCATTTCAGCTATAATGATCATAATTACTTATTTCTTTTAATCACAACCCACTTAACCACTTTAGTACAGAGGACTAGTTCAAGGAGTTTAATTTTCATTCAACATCTAATCTTTGTGTTTACTGAAACCCTTCACGGGCTTTGTTTACTGTCTGCTTTGCTGGCCTGGACGTTTGATCTTGCAAGACTAGATCAGACAGGGTCAGATAAAATACTGATTACTAGAATAGACCAGGCTTGGAAAAGTAACACTGGTCTTTACAAATCCTCATTTCTCCCAGCTCTTTAATATTTTGCAAAATAAGTTCAAATAAATAAAATTAAGACAACTAACAATCAGGGGGTTCTTGAGCAATGATTGAGAAAAGAAAAGTGATGAGGATAATTTTGCTTTCTGGCCAAAATAGGGGGTTTGGTTAGGTCCGTTCATTGTAGTGGTGTTATTTTATGACACAAATAATTTTACAATATCCACAAGTATTTGCGTGAACTTGCAATGACCCCTGAATTCTTGTGACCAGTGAAATAGCCGAGACTGACCCGACCAAAGATGACGCTTCATTTTGCTTTTGGTGTCAGATGACACACACTCTAGACATGACATTGTTTTAACTTATTTATTTTTAATTAGGAGACATTTAAAATGCATGAGTCCTTCTTTGTTAAGGCACTTTTTTAATTCTTAGAAGATGCCCTGCGGAAGCAGATTGCCAGAGAGTACCATTTCCGATGGTCCTGCATATATAAACGCCACTTAGTTTCATAAAAATGATGAGGCAACTTTATATCTACATAGTTAATAGAAAAGAGGTTAAAAAATAAGTGTTCCATTAAAGTGTGCAGAATTATGAAAGAAAAATTGATGGGGTAAATTCAACATCAACCCAAGAATTTTTGAAAATAATTTTGTAGCAGCATGAACGTTTCCAGGTCCCTGTGGATTATCCTTGTGTCCAACATTAAAACTCCTAAACATTAAACAACGGTTAATATTGGTCTTTTAGGGGGCGCCTGGGTGGCTCAGTGGGTTAAGCCTCTGCCTTTGGCTCAGGTCATGATCCCAGAATCCTGGGATCGAGCCCCGCATCAGGCTCTCTGCTCCGCGGGGAGCCTGCTTCCTCCTCTCTCTCTGCCTGCCTCTCTGCCTACTTGTGATCTCTGTCTGCCAAATAAATAAATAAAATCTTTAAAAAAAAAATATTGGTCTTTTATCCCCCCTGCTTTTACACAGAATGTAGATTTTCTTTTCCTTATACTTGGGAGCTTACGAGCTCTACACAGTAAAATCTAGGCCAGAAGCAATTACAGTATGAGATGAACAGCAATACAAAATACTGTCTAAACCAACCTACTACCCTACCTACCCACGTCATTTTATTCAATATCAAAAATTCCTGGGAAGCAGGTTCATAGTTCTGGATGTTAAAAGCAGAGGATGCCAACCGTCTCTCCCCATCCATCCTGACTTAACACTAATGTTAACTCAAATATGTCTGTGTCAACCATGATTGTCTTTGAAATTAAAGAAAAAAGGTAAACAGAATGTACTCTGCTGTGATCACTGGGGAAAATAAAGTTAACATGCTAAGCCAAACTAACTTAGGACATTTTAAAGAATAAGTGTAAATAGTTTAGCTGTAATAACAACAAATTCAAAAAATGCACATTAAAATGTTTACTTCCAAATTCAGACAATTCCATTTGTATATCATTTTTACATCTGTTTTTAATGATATCAAATTATTGATTGTTCATTTTTCTCATATTTATTTAAGCATTAACTATAGAATTTGCAATCTGATCCTTTTTTTTAATCCTACTGTAGACTTTTATTTTTGCCAGGTTTTAGTCATATTTACTTTGATCTTTCAGAGTATATAATTATTTTACTGTTTATTTATTTCTATGAGAGGAGAAAAAAATTTTGACCTAGGAGATCTATATGTGGCAATTTGTAACAGAATCACATAGCTTATGTTAGGAAATCATGGTTTTGATTAAGAAGCAACCATTTAGTTCCCACTGTTTTATTAAAACAGACATTAGCAGATAATAGGAAACATATTTAACAATGTAGCTGCATTTAGTTTGGGACATTAGTAAGTTAGCATGAGATTTTCTTCTATACGTTATATCAGCCAGGCTACATGTAAACTGGTAATTTGGGTGTGGAAATGGGGTGGGTAGGGGGCAAGGAAGGACACGAGACTCCAACTGCCAGGTTCGCAGGAAGAGCCCTAAGGTAGAATGCTGCTTTTGCTATTACTCATTCCCAGATCTGAAACTCATTCCTTGTCTCTCTCATTTTGAAAATGGATGGACACAAACAGAAATGTTACAAACAAAATCATTCCTTTCCCATGAGAAGTGGATTCTACTCGATGGGAACTCCCACAGTGACATCTATTCATAGCACAAAGCTTCTTTCAGCTGAAATGTGCCTGGATAGGTCCGACACTGCCTTTTCCCTGAGGGTCGAAAGTTAATAAAATATAC
Source organism: Mellivora capensis (assembly GCA_004024625.1). Lineage (NCBI taxonomy): Eukaryota > Metazoa > Chordata > Mammalia > Carnivora > Mustelidae > Mellivora > Mellivora capensis. The sequence continues at coordinate 176,674 of PISX010000165.1, forward strand.
TTCTCTGGGTGTTTATTTTCTGTACACCATTATACCTGCCACGAATTCTTTGTTTTTCCTCCCACTCCCTTGGTTGATGAATCAACACCACTTGAACTGTTTTACGGCAGCTTGTGTTTACTTCACACATACCTTAACCTTCCCTTTTCTCCTCCTACTGACACACACACATGCACACACACACTTCTCAACAGCAATGACTAGCTCCATCTCCTTGAATAGCATGTGTACACAGTGTCTGGCAGCCTCTTCAGGTGTGGATCCTTGACCTCCTGATTGAAATCAAGGTCTCAGTCCACTTTTATGACACTTAAGATTTAACTGTGCATTTACTATCTTGAAAAAAAAAGAGCTTAAAGAACTGAATCTCTAAGAGAGGAAAAAAAAGTAGAAGATATAAGTGTTCGTGTATGTGTGTATGTGTGTGTGTGTGTGTGTGTGTGAGCAGACACACACACACACACACACAACACACACACGGGTTCTGTAGTGGCAATTCTGAAAACACTAGACTGGAGAGTTTCTGAATCTGAAATTACACTCCAGCCTATTACAAGAGGGCTCTCTCTTCCTTTCCTCTTCTGACAGCAAGTAAATGGGATCTAACAAATGACCTTGAAGCTGCATGATTCTTTTGATTTTTAGCCAAAGAGGATATGTTCAAACACTTCAACAGTCTTACTTTAAAAGAAAAACTTGGAGACACTTAGGGAAAAGAAACCCTTCTGAACTACACAATCACATCTTATAATGAGAAGGAGTTATTCATCTTATCCTGTCTGAGAGTTAATATTAGTAATATTATAAAGCAAGTGCGCAAACTAGAACCTTAATGCTTCTAAGAATTTTAGGATGCTGAAGAGAAATGGATCTTAATTCAATTTTCAGTGCACTTTAACTCCTTCTGGGCAGTTCAACATCTTGACTTTCCTTATAAACTGGATATTTGGAATAAAATGCTCTCAGTCTTTTGTAATCAGAAATGTGCGGCCGATGCATGTAAAGTTCACTTCCTCAAAAGGTAACCCGGGAAACAGGATCCCAAACACTAAACGGCCAACAAGCGTTACTTTGATCCCGCCTCCCTGGAGGACACCGGCAGGTAGTAAAACAAATAATTCACCTTTTACTTTTACCTACCCACCGTAAATGGTCATCTGAACCTCGGATGGGGGCAGTGAACTTTCAGCAAGGTTGTGAAAACCTATGATAAGGCTTGATGGATGTAGTTATAACCGTGAGAAAGCAGGGACTGGATGGACCCTCGACCATCCAAGAGTCCCCAAGTCCGCCCAGCGGCTGGTAGCATCTGAATCTGAATAGCATCTGAGCTGGGTGGGAACACCAGAATGTTTCCAACATTGACATATTTGTACAGAAAAAAGATCATTAATACATCTGAAGGGCTGGATGGTGTAAACAGCATGCCATGTATCATACAAGACACTGTATTTTCAGGACCAGATACAACTCCACATTTACCATATTACTGCTAATACTACCATTACTATTAATTATTATTTTAGCATTCTAGTGTTACAGGTATTATACATTAAGAGGTTTCTTTATGCCAGTATTAACCTAATTAGTCCTCACAGCTAGTGAATGATTTAGATACTTTCATTGGTTCAATTTTCAGATGAGGAGACTGAATCTTGGTGAAGGTAAATAACTTGCTGAAACACGCCCTAGCAAACGGAGACCGAAATTTGAACACAAGGCTGCTTTACAACAGAGGCCCTCTGATTGACCACTGCTCTGGAGCTGCCACCAAATAAACACATCAAAACTCCATTTCTGACCAAAGATTTCCTGATACCGCAGCCAGCAGTCATTCCAATTTGTTAACTGGTACTTGAACTATAAGTGCAGATTTAGCCCACAATGACTGCTTTTGAATTTCCAGTAATATATTAATGGAAAAGATTTATTGATTGAGCTTTTCAAATAGACATGCCTATCTGAAATAAACCATTTCAAATATTTCTAAAAATCTTGGCCTTCACATGCATCTCTTATGAAAACGGTAAACTTCACGTATTATGCATCAAATTTTACTTTAGTTCTAATATCATCTTAGTTTTAAGGGAGCTAATTAGGATCTCCTGGAGGAAATATTAAGAAACTTACCTTTGTAAAAATTATATATATAATTTTATAAAAATGTATACAGAAAATTAGCATAAACTCCAAAGAACCAATAACTCATTGACCTAAGAAACTAAAAACAGGCTTTCAAAACAAAAATGTTAGTTTACCTTTAATCTTCTTGTACTTCTTATACCATCTCCCAAACTCCTGGCACTTGGTTGCTGACACGTTGGCATAATATGTGCTATTTACAATGGATGAAATCATACTCTGAAAAGAAACAGGAAATAATAGTTAGTTTTCCATCATCAAGTACTTCTTTTTAGGGGTAAGAAGTCTCACCCACACCTACCTCCGTTGTCTTCTAAATCTGAAGTAGTCATCCTCCTGCAAACTAAACTATCAAACATCAAACACGATTACCAAAATTTACTCTCTCTTTAACTTCTACTTGTATGATGACAGTGTTTTCTCCAAAAAGCCAACCTTGGGGCAATGTCAAAGATGGAGGAGGCAGGATATCTGTACAGATTAGATGCAAAGGGAGAGAACAGTTGTGACTTAGGAGCAGAGTAAAAGGTGAGATCAGATGCTCCAGCTTTGGTAATTCAAATAATGCCTTTCAGATGTTTCTGTTCTGCTTCCAACTGCAACAAGCTTACACAGCCAAGAATCTGAGAACATCCGTGCTACACACTGCAGAACAACATTTAGGGAAATAAGTTAAATTAATATAATTTATAGAAACGTGTGATTAGCACTTGTGTGAAAATTCACCAAATGAAAAAATTAACAGTGCTATTTTAGAGCAGGGGAAACTAAACATAACACTTGTACTGTGTTTCAACCAAAAATGAATCAAAGCTAAAACTTTCTGAGTGCTTCGGGACCTCGTTCCTTCTTGCTTTTCACCCCTTCTCCCTCCTCAGCTCTAGCCTTTAGCTGATTTGTTTGTAAATGGGATGGACAGGAAAGAGAAGAGTATAACCTGACTTAGCACTAAAAAATTAAATTATAATTGCACACCTTGAATGCAATTTCCTACAGGTATGTTTTAAGTCAATATGGCATGTTTGGACCAACATTTGTAACAGATGTTAATTTATATACCTGAACTGACTGCGATAATACAGTCACAAATTTATACAGAGATTTTTACTTCACGAACTCTGTCTAAAAACAAATGGACATAAACTCGAGAGATCCAAATGGCTTCTGTAAGGTCTTATATCTTGCCTTTGAAATCTCACCTTTCTTCAAAAAGGTATCTCCAGATATGGATGGAACAGCTGTGTAAAATCTCAAAACTTCTAATGGTATTTCTTCAAAGTAGTCAAGATAAAGAAGATAACAATAAATCAAGCCAATAGCAAGTTATTTACTGAGAGGTTCAAACACCAGCAAACAGTACTGCATAGACTCCCATTTAAAACAGTTCCCTCACTGAGCCCATAAAGTCCCTCTTTTTCAAAAATCACTATGCAGCGCTGGTGGGGGAGGGGAATTCTAATTCAATTCACAGAAACCTCTTTGGCCCTTTCTACATAGCAGATGGCTAACCTCCCCCGGTTGCTGATCTCTAAATGACAATTCTGTTCTCTAAGGGGAGATAGTAAGAACCTTTTTAATCTGAGGATCTGAACACAGCCCTGGGAACACAAAGATCCAGTATCACCTGACTGTATCACCAAACTTCCAGAGCCTTCCCCACTGACTTAGAGGATCAGTGGACTCCTAATCTTCCTGAGGCAGGTTCTGCTTTGTGTGTTACTAACAAAGAAGTAAAGAAGTCTCTTGGCTAGCTGGGCTAGTTCCCTCTCTGGGCTGAGTTTTTCTCTTTGTCTTAATCTGTGAAACCCTTGAGGACAGTGACTGTGTCTGTTTCATCCCCCCCAACCCCCGCCATGTCTAACACACTTCTGATGTGGGACATCTGAGTCACTGAAATACAACAGATGAAAAGGGACAGAGATGAAATTTTAAAATGCCAAACTGAAATGTCATAATAATGAATATTTTAACATGAAAGTGGCCTAATAATAGATACCCCAGCTATGCTGGTATATATGGATAATTGCGGATGTACTTGTCATCTGTCTATTGTTTGTATGAATCTTATCCTCTGGAGAGGCACAGGATAGGTGGCCATTACAGGAAATCGAGGTAAGCCTCCTATTGCAAAGTCGGTCTGAGAGGCAGACTAAAGTGTCTCAATTACTACCTGCAGCTGTCCAGCAACTCTTCCTCGCCCATAAGACCAGGCCACCAACCCATGTCATTGTGGCCCCAGATGATCCACATTTCCCGCATTCTCTAACATCCCTATTCTGTCCTTGTTCCTGATGTGTCTTCACTGACCCTGAACAAAGCCAGTGTCAATCTATGTGGAAAGGTAGTTAATATCTGGGCTTCCATGGTCTCCATCACCAGATCTTTTTTTTTTTTTTTTTTAAGATTTTATTTATTTGACAGAGAGAGAGAGAGAGAGCACAAGCAGGCACAGAGGCAGGCAGAGAAATAGGGGGAAGCAGTTTCCCTGCTGAGCAGAGAGCCCGATGTGGGGCTCCATCCCAGGACCCTGAGATCATGACCCAAGCCGAAGGCAGAGGCTTAACCCACTGAGCCATCCAGGCACCCCTCCATCACCAGATCTTATACTAGAATCAGGTTCACACAACTCATTTAAAAAAGAAGTTGACTCCCCACAGACTCAATCCGATTTGTTCTCTTCCGCAGATAATTATAACTGAGTTTCTATCTCTATTGGCCATGGCAGGGGTGGGGGGGATAGATTTAAACTATGAGTTGAGCAAAGGAATTAGGTAGCAGATAAAGAAAATCTCCTAGATAATGAGAATCTTTAGTCCCTCAAAGGTCTCTTTGAGTCTGTGGCACATTTTATTCATATTAATTCCCTGCAGGTCTTTACATCTAGTTGACACTCAAACTAGTTCTACTGATAAGAATTTTCATAATTCATCTTCAGAGAGCTTTAAAAGCAGAAGAGGTACATCTGGGGCATACTTCAGATGAAAGGTCATGTTATGTCTTACTATTCCAGCTTCAAACATGAATATTCTCTAACCCTAAATTAGACTGTTACATCCTCATAGCCTGAGTTCGAACTTCTGGGCCTCACTAGCACACATACACAAGGACATCTAAATGTTAGTGTCAATTTGTTTTTAAAAAATCAAAGCTTACTTCACTATAAACAACACTGAAAGGAGCTAATACAGACCCAGCATATACTGAATTCGCTCTACTTGGAATAAAGTTTTCCGGAGGTCCTGGGGAATAGACAATCTGCATTTACCACATTTCATCCATTCTACAGCCACATTTTTTTAAATACTTTAATGTCACCGAAACTGGGACGCATCTTACAATCAGGAGCATCTTAGACCTGATGAGATGCAGTTGCTGCAAAAACAGGATGAGTAATGATTAAAATCTCTCCCACCAACCACTCTGCCAAAAAAACCCTAATTTCCATTTACTGCTTTTTTAAAGTATATACATACTTTTGTACTTTATACTGCTCTTTTATGTTTTCCAGGGATGCTAGAGCAACTGCGCAATTGGACTTTTAATATCTCCACATTTTTTTGACAAATGAAGAAAGATTTGAGTGGGCTTTTTCAATCCAGACCACAACCAACTCCTGAGCTTCCATGTTGTATAAGAACAATGCTGATACAAATAAGCCAAAAGAGATCTATGTGATTTTTAACACTTGAAGGGATAATGTTTTACTGAGGCTCATATGAAAACGACTTTGCATTTATGAAGCAAGCGTAATGGCATGATGGCGGGCTGTGACAAGGAAAGTGGAGGGCACACAAGCACTGGGCAATGAGACAGACCCTCAGGTCCTTAGTCACAGCCATCAGCACCAAGGAATAGTAAGTGTAGATGAAGCTATGCTATGAAAAATATTGTGTGTTAAAATAAATAGGAAGGTTTAACACATCTTCCCAACTACAGAAACTTTTGGAGAATTTCAGACTTCTTTGTAATTCATCATTACATCTTAAATATGAAGATTTTAGATGAGGAATAAAATCCAGGTTTCCTCATTTGCAGTCACTCTGACACATAGCTTGCTGGCTGTATTTGAAAATTATTTAAAATAATAATAATTATTATTATTATTATTATTATTATTATGTATTTGAGGGTTTAAAATATACCAGAATCAAAATTTACTAGCTGATCTGAATTTGCACCAAGCCAAATTGCAAGAGATTATACTGTTTTAAATATATATTGTTTGGACAATAAAATATATTGTTTTAATATTTACTATAGTTAAATAGATGGCCTTATCTAAAAATAGATTTCCTTTAAGGCTCCTGAGACAAATTTATTTTTAATTTTTTTAAAGATTTTATTTATTTATTTGACAGACAGAGATCACAAGCAGGCAGAGAGGCAGACAGAGAGAGAGAGGGAAGCAGACTCCCTGCCGAGCAGAGAGCCCGATGTGGGACTCGATCCCAGGACCCCGAGATCATGACCTGAGCCGAAGGCAGCGGCCTAACCCACTGAGCCACCCAGGCGCCCCGCCGGAGACAAATTTTAAACTCACTTGTTTGTTTTTGACTAGCTCAGAGACCAGATGCCACCTGTGATATGGCTGCATTTTTCTAAATGAGGGCCAGGAAGCTCAGAATGAAGCATCTTGTCCAAAGTCAAACGGCAGTGGAAAGCCCCATAAAAAGACACGAGTACCAGGCCACATTACTTCATGGGTCTCTTACGAAGGGAAAGCAAATTTTCACCACCACCTCCATCAGCTTCTACAAACTCAACAGCGGATACTGCAAACAATTCTTCAGACCAAGAAGACACAAGGTGTGACCAAAGCGAAACATCAAGTTGTGACCTTGGGCCCCTACAGGAGTTAATTAAGGAGTTCAGAAAACTAAGAGACTATTTAAGCCTTAATAGGAAGAGCAAAACGATAAACACAGGTTAAGATGATTTGTACAATACATGTGAAAAGATAGAGACCTCAGCTCTCCCCCTTCCTCCCCAAGAAAAGAAGGATAAAATAACTGGATATCCTTTACCACAGTCTCCTTGGCTTAGCGAGATTTATTTGTTTGAAAAGCAGTGTTCTACTAAGAGTAGCTAAGCTGCAGATACATAATACACTTGCTATAAAAAAGAACATTTTAAAACCAAAGTGAATGGTTACACTTTCTGTCAGTAGGAACGCCCTGTCTCGGCAAGAAGAGCGTCAGGGTGGGGAGAGAAGCTGGCATCTCGTAGCATGTCTACGGGGGAGAGAGCGTGATGCAGGCAATGAATAATATATGCATTTTTTTGCTCGTTTTCAGCCTTTTTATTCTGCCTTGCGGTATGCTAAATTACATATTAAACATGAGATTATAATGATACGTCCATCAAGTACAGTAAAGGGAAAAACCTGATCTGGAGAAATTACTTTGTCATGAAAAATTCAGTTAATGGTATTTGGCAGCCTTCTGCTCTCCCTTTCTGTCCCCATTTCTGAGCTACACGATCAGAACTGAAAACGTTGCCATTCGAGCTGAAGGAAACACTTCCACTGGGCTCGGAGTGCGGCGGGACCACATCAGAGAGTTCCTCCCTACGGTGCTCCCTCGTCCGTGAAAGTGGGATGTCGCTACCTGCCTCAGAGGCTGTGACGATTCAGGGAGATCATTTGTCTAAAAGGCCTGGCACAAGACAGGGGGTCCGTGAGTGTCTGCTCTCTCCCCTCTACACCATCATTTCACACGTTCATGGCAGTCACCCAGGAAGGGGCTCCTTTCAAGCTGTCAGCTGTAAACCTCCTTAACAAGAGTCATGAGGTTGGGCCTCGAATGGAAACAAACTCACATGACAATGACAATGGAAGGGACGGCTGGCAACTGGCTAACACAAGGCAGGACGCATCCCCACCACGTGCGTGAACTTAAGACAAAATGGAAGGGACAGTCGGCAGCTGGTTAGGACAATACCGGTCCGCCCAGTTATCAGCCTCTTATCTGTAGATGAGCACATGGTCAACGGGTTTCTTCTACCAACCCAACCGGCTGCTTGAGTTCAGGGCCTGATTATTTCAGCATGTTGTACATTCAAGTTGGTCTTTTAAGAATCCCCCAAACGAGCAAGGCTTGCTCAGGATGGCAGAGATAATTATCCTACAGTGTCTTTAAAGGACTGTGAAAACACCTTATCACTATCATACTGGAAATTCAGTGACGTTTTCCCGGTTCAGTAGCTTCTGCCAGTCAATTTGTTCCTCAAATATTTAGCAATAAAACCTCCACTAAGGGTATGGGACAGATATAAAAACATATCTATAGGGGGGCCTGGGTGGCTCAAGGGGGTTAAGCCTCTGCCTTCGGCTCAGGTCACGATCTCAGGGTCCTGGGATCGAGCTCCGCATCAGGCTCTCTGCTCAGTGGGGAGCCTGCTCCCCCCTCTCTCTCTCTGCCTGCCTCTCTGCCTACTTGTGATCTCTGTCTGTCAAATAAATAAATAAAATCTTTAAAAAAACATATCTATATGTTAAATGATATAAGCCAGATTAAAAAAACAAATATTCTATGATTCTACTTTTGAGGCATCTGGAACAAGTAAATCCATAAAGTCAGAGAATAGAACAGAGGTTACCTAGGGTTGGGGTGGGCAGAGGGGAATGGGGAGTTATTTCGTAACGGTTGCAGACTTTCTGTTTGGGTGGTGAAGAGTTTCTGGAACCAGATAGAGGTGATGGTTGTAAAACATTCTAAATGTAATTAATGCCACCAAACTGCAAACTCAAACATGGTTAGAATAATACACTTCATGTCATATATTTTTACCACGAAAATAAACTTAAAAAGAACCTATCTGGAGTCACAGAAAACCTGTTCTGTCACAGGAGTTGCAGGGGAACACTGGAAGGGGGGTGCCTTTGCACGTTTCTTGTTCTTTCATAGCAATTTTAAGTCAACAAGACTGGCTCTTGAGTCTTTCCATTTGGTCATCAGAATAACCAATGAGGTGGACAAGGAAGGCTCTGTTGGCTCGACTTATGTTAATGGATCGAAACCTAGAGGACCTAGGACTTTGTCTTTTAAGTCTTCCCTGAGTAAAAATAAGTAAGCAGGGGCGCCTGGGTGACTCAGGGGGTTAATCCGCTGCCTTTGGCTCAGGTCAAGATCTCAGGGTCCTGGGATCAAGCCCCGCATCGGGCTCTCTGCTCGGCGGGGAGCCTGCTTCCCCCCACCCCCCACCCCCACCTACTTGTGATCTCTGTCCAATAAATAAATAAAATCTTAAAAAATATATAAGTAAGCCCCAGAAAGATGTGTTCATAGCATTTCAAAATTGGAACAGTCAGTTAGAGAGAACTATTTAATAAGAGACCTATGACTAAGGTATGGTAGGTTAGGATGCTTGGCACAGACTACATGGCTGGAGGGAGAGGCTAGAAGTGGTGACTCAAACGAAAACAAACTCATATGAAATGTGAGGGGGACATCAGAGGAAAAGGAAGAGGCCATCAGCACTAAAACACATTTGGAAAGGTGAAATCAAAAATAAATACATAGACACACAAATACAACCTGTACTTTCCAAGCACCTGGCTAGACAGAGAATAGCAAAATCATGACTTCTCTCCCTTTAAATATATATGCCTCAGCCTGCAATTGTTGCCCTTTTATGGACTTTTCCACTTTTCTTCTGCCTTCAAAGGCTGCTCTTTTGAACTGTAGAACACTGGGATGTTGGACAAAATATATACTGGCCATTGAATCATCATTCCTTTATGTAATCACCACACTTGAGTAAGGAAATACCTAGTATGGTTTGGTTTGGAGATAGTAAGGAAGAATTGTTTCAAGACCGTTTTTTTACTCCTGAATGGTGTCTATCTTCCATAGTCCAATAAGTTACTTTTCCTTTTTTTTTTTAAGATTTTATTTATTTATTTGAGAGAGAGAGAGAGTGAGAGAGAGCATGGGAAGGGAGAAGGTCAGAGGGAGAAGCAGACTCCCCATGGAGCTGGGAGCCCGATGCGGGACTCAATCCCAGGACTCCGGGATCATGACCTGAGCCTAAGTCACTTACCAACTGAGTGAGCCACCCAGGTAGGTGCCTGCTACTTCCCCTTTTGAAGTAAGTAGTACTCTTCTTCCTAGGCTGAAAGCTGCACTCCTCTCTCATCTTCCCCATGGCATCCCCAGCCCATGGCAAAGCGCCTGACTCCTAACGAGGACCCTGCTGATGTTGGAATACATTGTTCAAGTGCTATTTCGCCATTTCAGCACAAAAATGCATTCTTTTTCACATTATGTAGGTTGAACCTAAAAAATGCATGCCCCTGGCCTATGACAACCACGAACAAAATAGGTGAGCTTATCCCCGCAGTGAAATGCAATCCAGTTATGCGACCGAAGGGACTAATCGGAAACGTTTAGGGGTAATAGCTGTAGGATTAATGCTGGAGCCCACAGGACATGTCCATGCTCACCGAGGACTACCCCGCTAAAATTTTCCATAACCACACAGCACATCAGAAGCCTAAATTAAATCTCCCCCAAATTGAAGTATAGGACTGAGCCCCGCTTGATTGAAAATGTAACAGGCATCGACCACCAAATTATTGTATTCACTGTTTCTAGTTCAAAACATTCTAGGGCTGCCAAGAACACCATAAAAATCATAAAACTTTACAGTTTATAGCACTTTCTAAAACATTTTTAGACTTAATTCATTAAACATATTACCGTGGTGGTTCTCGACCAAGACTGATTTACTCCCCCCCTAGGACATTTGGCAATGTGTGGAGACATTCTGGTTGTCACAGCTGGGGGACAAGGGGGATGGTGGCATGCTACTGGCATCCAGTGGGTAGAGGACTGGGACCGTGCTGCATATCCTACAATACACAGGACAGCCCTCCCGCACCTCCAAAGACTTATCTAGCCAAAAGATAAATAGGGCCAAGCTGAGCAGCTCCTGCATCAGAGTAACAACGACTTGCAAGACATACACGGTGCCGAATGCTGACAAAGTAACGATCGAGTGGCGGCTGATCAAGTGAGGAGAACCGGCAGGAGGCACTGACATCGGGCTGTGAGATGCGCTACGACAGGGGTGTGTACGAGAGGCTCCCAAGGGCAGAAGCAGCAACTGCTTAGACCAGGAGGTCTGTCCCCAGCAATGACTTTCCAACTGGAAGGTGCAAGACGACTTCATCAAGCAGAGGCTAGCCCTGCATGCTGGCCATGAGAAATCGCATAGGCAAAAGCAAGCGTCAGTCACCGGCATTGTACATGAGGCTACGGAAGCCAGAGAGGAACACGGTGTGTCTCCCCGGAAGGCCAGTCTCATGTGGACAGGAGGAGAAGTTAACAGGTAGAGTAATTTTTATGGCATTTTTTAAAAATACCAAAGATACAAGGTATATGGAGTAGAATATAAATTTTGCACGATTTTTAAAAAACAACACAAGAAGTTGCGTTGTTAGACTTCTAATGCTGAAGGTACCAGTTAGGTTGCTCCCACCCTCAGGAATATATTTTGGTGACATCTGAGTAATAGCAAATGTTCCAAAATAATTAACTCCATGTGTTTGGAGCACAAAGAGAACACAGGTAAAAGAAGGAGGTGGTGGCTCTGGTGAGAAATCAGGCTGGACAGTATCATCTTAACAATTCCTAGAGGCCATGTCAGCAGTGGGCACCTCCTTCTGGCTGGGCAGGAGCAGTCACTGGAGGCTTGGAGAGAAGGAAATGGCAAGATCTTGGTGTTGGGAAAGCCAGAGACAGGAGAAAGGTTAGAGTTATGAGGCAGATATGAAGACGGAATCCACAGGATCAAACTTGAGAGTGATGGAAAAGAAACTTTTTTAGGCTGGGCAGACAGGGGAGCCAGTAATGAGAATAGAAAATGGGGGAGAAAGAGGTTTTTATAGTAGGGGTAAAGGTGATCCCATCCAGGCCTCAAGACAACCATGAGAATTATATGAAATATGTACAGTCATGCCCAGTTTCCAGAGGAATTCAGTAAGGCCCCAGAAGATGGGCTTGCCCAGCATCACACATCCAACAAAAGAGAAGGGAGATGGCGGCCGGGGCTCTCAGCTCCTGATCTGGGTTCTTTCCACTCACGTCGTCTCTAGCTGCATTTTACGGTGGTAACTAATGCTGATGATCACAATAGATCAGTTGTGACCAAATTTCCATTGGCTATAAGAGCGCTGGATACAGTTCCAAATTGGTGATATTAAGTTAGGAGCTTGTCCACTTCCAAGCAAAGCCCATTTTGACTTCTGGGTAAATCCAAGAGACAATTACTTGTGACTAACTGTGAAATTCAGGACAAATGATTTAATTTTTTCCCCCTAAATTGTTCTTTATCAATCCCCGCATATGATCAGAATAACTTGAAAATCTTATTTTTATAACTTCATAAGCAATCGCCCTGGAAGAAATCAAAATCTAGCAACAGGTGTTAGCTACCTACACAGCCACCTACACGGAGGAACTGAAATGGCCCGTGTGCAAGCTGTACACTCAACAGCAGGGCCCCAACTGATGGCCAAAAGACACCTGTGTTCCTTCCTAACCAGCTAACACTACGCGAGCGCATGCCTTCTTGACTATTTGGAAGCAAAAACATTAATAGCATGCTTTATCTCAGAGGATTTTAAAGTCCAAAACATGCTCCACAACACACATCAGAAATACTCAGTTCACACCAACAATATCGGGTCTCAGTATTAATAGCTGATACTATTAATGGAGCGTCATTGTATGCCAGGCACCAGGCCAAGAACTTATGTGATTTCTCTCATTTACTCCTCATTATAGGACTTGGAACTATTACTCTCCTGGTTTTACTGACAAAGAAGTAGGCTCGTAGAAGTGAGATCATGGAGGCCTGAAAGCCATGAATCCAGATCTAACTGATTCCAGAATTCATGCTCTTAACCACCAGGCTTCCTGCTTCCCCCAAAGACTCTATTATCCTAGAACATAGCTCAGGGCACATCGGGTTTCTATGGTTCTTGTCACCTTCCCTTGAACTTGACAGACATGTAATTAGTCCATTGTCTTAAATCAAGTGTAGCAACTCACAGAGGAAGTGGATTTCCATTCATAGTGTGAAACAATGTCAACCTGAGTTCATGTCATAGCGGTCCTAAGCCACTGACCCTAGCCACCAAAATATTACCTCATCATTAGAAAAAGTGGGTCCCTCGCCCATGAACACAAATGGAAAAGGCAGCCCTTTCCCACTCTTATTTTTCTGTCTACCTCTTATTTTTGTGGCTTGTTTGAGTTTCTCATCAGTTCATTAAAAATGGAGTATCGCTTTTTCTCAGGATCAACTTTCACACAGGGTACCCACTGCAGAATTTATACAAATGTCTACGATGTAAAGATCGTGTCTCCTTGCTGGCCAGGGGAAACGTTCAATAAACAAATAAAAAATAATTAAGATGGGCCTGACACGGTTGACTCCTTCCACTGACTATGTAAAGGGATGGTCTGGAGCCTGAGACTTTGCCAGGGAGATCTGGATTAGGATCTCAACTTGCCACTGGGCCTCCTGAGTAAGCTTAGGATGGTAAAGTGCTTCTCTGAGTCCCGATTTCTTGATCTGTAAAATGGAGACCCTGGTGCCTACCTCCGGTGGTATACATGAGATGCTAAGGACTACAAATGTGAAATGTTTTAATACCTGCTCATGACATCAAAGTAAGCGATAACTTCCACTCCACGACAGAAAGCACCAGAACCTCTGTATTTTCCCCCCTGAAGTGCAGTGTAACTAAACTAAAAGACAGAAGACAGCTCTCTGAGCAGGACTGCCCCTCCTCCCTCACCACCCACCAGCGGCTTTCTAGGTTCCCCAAAACCCCACCCGGGCATACTGACCTGGGAGAGAGGGCATTCTTTGGCTAATGTGCTCTGGTTCATCTCTTTGAGCAGTTCCTTTAAGGCATTGCGGACTGTGGCGTGGTTCCACTGCTCCGCAGGCAAGTCTTCCAGCTTCGAACAACTGGGAAAACAGGGCAAGAATGAACAACGCGCAAAGCTGAACGGAGGGCCCTGGCTGCAGAGGGTACAGAGCTCGACGGTCACGCCAGGCCCTCTGCCGGCAGGGGGACAACTGCTGAAGTTCTGGCTCCACGGCGGGCCCCGGATGAGGGAAAGGGAGAGAAACTGGTTCTCCAGAACGTGGACAGAGCCCAACTCGGCTCCTTTAAGATTGTTTTCACGCTCGCCGAAGAATAGTCACTTCAGATAGGAAGAATTGCTAATAACTTAAAATGTGGTTTTTCCAGTTTGTTGATGAAAATACCAAGGCAATGTGCTTATGAACTTCCACTGTATGAGTTTAATTACTGGACATCCCCAAGGTTTAATGCAGACAAATGGTCCATCAAAATTCAAGGCATGAAGGTCTACTCTCCACTCTCCCAGAACAATTCAGAGACATTGTCTTCCTAACCCAGAGTAACTTTTGGGAGAGGACACTAAAGCCTTCCTAGACAAGGAGGGGGACGCTGGGGGCCTACGAAGGTGCCAATTCTCCAATATGAGCGAATTCAAAACCTAACACTAAGGAACAGCGTTTCTTAAATCCCATGACCTACAAGCACTCTACACAACAAGACGCTGCGGAGAACTAGATGCTTTAGAAGCGTAACTTGTCCTGGATGCTGGACCTGAAAAAAATCAGGTCCAGAACCTCTGCAGGCCACACAGTGTGCTTCTCTAAGGCAGCCACCAGAAAGGGAAGAGAAAGATGCCCGGTGCCAGCACCTTCCTGGTAAGCCTGCTACCCAGGGACAGAACTCAGCCCTCAAAACACACACCTGAAAACAGCAGAAGTGTTTATTCTTCAAATAGTACGTGAAGCATTTAAACAGAGGACCCATTAAATTAGGGGCTGTGGAAAGTTCCCCTTTAAGGGCCACAGATTTTTAATGATTTATCAAGCTTCCCCTAGGTTCCCCACTTCACTGCTTCTGAAAACAAAACATAAAACAGTTGGAATGTGGAGGACAAAGACGCCTGGTAAAGTGTCCCTCCTTCCCTCCTCTCTCTCCCCCCTTTTTTTTTCTTTTTCATCTCAGCCAACGTCTAGAAAACAAAGGACGTGCCAGTGTCGGCAGCAACTCCGAGGGACGGAGCGGCAAGTAAGGGGGGCCCAGGTCCAGAGACACCCACCTTTGTAACTGGATTTTCAGTGTCACAACATGATAGACGTCCTGCAGCATGTCGGCCACAGTGGCGTCGGGCGCGTCGGTCACATAGCTGAGGGGGAGAGGGTTCCACCTGCCCAGCTTGATGATTCCTGCAGCGAGAAGGAAAACACCGTCAACACATTTCTGCTATTTATTAAACCCTCTCCTTGTTTGTTCAGTGTTCAGGAGGTCATTCAATAGTCAACATTCAAGGCCCACTCAGAAATATTTTACAACCCAGTGCAATAACCTATTTCTTTCTGGCTGACAGCTGAGTTAACTATACAGGAAGATGGGAATGAAAGGATGAGGTTTAATCACGGACAATCAGTTCTTTTATGTTTTCCTGTTTCTTAAATTACTTAGAAAACCATACGGATACTTCCTTCCCCCAAAGTCTTGTTTCACGTTCTAACTTAAGACTGATGCTAAATATACTGGACTGCTGATTTCATAGACAAAAAAAAAAAAAAAAAGCAAGCCTTAAGTAAATATAAGATTTGGTTTTGAATTGTACAAGAAAATTCCTGTGTGTGGGCTCAGCACACACACAGTCACATCCTGGCTGTGGTGTGATCCCCAGTGCAAACAGCATTTGGAGCTGATGAAGCAGTTTGAGTTCATTTCCAGATTCGTGTTTCACAAGGCAGAGGGGTTATTTTCCAATGGCACAATGACTGACCACAGATCAGAAATAGCAGAGATGCCTTCGACTTCCTTTTTTTAAATTGTATTCCTCTGCTCTTTTTAGAGTGACAACGGCACCATTTCGCTGTGGGTTTCCTGCTGCACATGGTAAACGTGCATGACAACGGGGAGAATAAAAATCCTGGTCACACGTAGGCTACAAAGAGCAGTGACTTTAGGAATACCCCTGTGACAAGAAGATTTGTGAGACAGTTTCAGCAACATGTGCTGAAAGTGCTAACTTATTCATAAGACGGACCCATCTTATCTGGTGCATAAGGGCACATTTAACGTTGATGAAGAAAAATAAAGAAAAACCCATTCGAAAACACACTGTAACACCAATTTGTAGGTAATGAAAACCCCAACAGTCCCCAAGATGTCCAAAACTGTCACACCTAAGAAACAGCTGTTTTAGTGAAAAGAAAAGGAACAGAATCTTTTTTTTTTTTGACAATACAGGTGAGTCCAACCGCACTGTTCTTTCAAAATATTTTTTATCATCAAAGAGAGAGAACACCTGTACACCCAAGTAAACTTCTAAAAGCTTCACAAAATAATGCCTTGTGGCCGTGGAGTAAAATTCCAGTAAAAGGAAATGAACTTTCTGGTCAGGGCACGTCCTGTCCAAGATGAAATAAATGAATGCGCAATGCTTGACATAATGCTTGAAAACAGGGAATAAACAGAACAAAAATATTAAAATGATGCACTGTTTCAGTATTAAGATCTAACAATCTGGTGCTGAATATGCCGCAGTATAAATAGCGCCTGGACTCCGATCCAGTAAAGCAACACAGCTCTCATTCATAGCACCGTATGTCTGCAGCTCGGGCTCCGTAAGTCACATTCCACTTGCCAAGAAAAGCTGTTTTCTTGTGGGGATAGTTTTGCTAACATTCTCTCTCATGACAATGAAAAGTGCACAGCAACGCGGCACAAAGTAGCCGGGAAATGAGCATCCAGGGCCCACCGGGCAGCCACCGTGAGAGGCCGGGTCGGTGGCTTCGCGTCTTTGACTCCTCCTGACATTTCAAAATTACTTAAAAAAGATGATATATAACGTGTCTAACATATTTCCTTTTTTAAAAAAAAAATCACTACATAATTTTAAATTCTTTTTGAAAAATCATTATCCCGATAGCCCATAAGTTGAGTATCAATCGACCATATTCTAAAGACGTGGTATATTTCATTGTAAGAGGTTGGAAGGAGGGAAAAATGGAGTCAACAATTGTACCCTATGACAGTCAAGGAGAAGAAGCCCCCTGTATGGGTCGTTTTAGTGACTAAGAATACAAAGGTGGGGGCACCTGGTGGCTCGGCGGGTTAAGCCTTAGTCTTCGGCTCGGGTCGTGATCTCAGGGCCCTGGGATCAAGCCCCGCATCGGGCTCTCTGCTCAGCGGGGAGCCTGCTTCCCCCTCTCTCTGCCTGCCGCTCTGCCTACTTGTGATCTCTCTCTGTCAAATAAATAAATAAAATCTTTAAAAATAAAAAAAAGAATACAAAAGTAACATGAAGCCCACGATTCCGGCCAATGGCCGAGCACAAAGCTAGAGAAGGTTCCTCCATGCTGCTGTGTAGTGTGTCACTGTTCAGTCCTTTTTATTGCTGAGTAGTGCTCCGCTGTAAGAACAGACACAACACAGTCACACACAAGAGAATATCTCTGTATGATACAAGATACAAGAACAGGCAAGACGACAGGGCTAATCTATGGGACCGAAGTCAGAAAGTGGTTACCTCCAGGCAGCAGGGGCAACTGACTAGAAAGAAACGTAAGGGGATTTTCTTGCTTTGGCTGCTGGTTGCATGGGCATAACAATTGTCAAGTTCATCAAATGCAACACTTAATATGCACACATGTTACTGTGCGTAAATTGTACCTCAATACAAAAGAGGGTATTGGGGGAGGGAACTCTGCAGGAAATGGTAGACAAATCACTCGACTGGAAATAGTAATCTCCACTTGGAAAATTCTCTCCCCACCTTGATGAGCTGGAAGGAGACTTGTCTGGGCTGGAATGAGACACACACAGGTGTCCTCACAACACTTAATACCTCCACAGGGAGCAGCTGCTACAGGTTGGTTTCTCCATCTTGGAAGAGAGCTGCTGACACGTGCTATTTTCAGGCGATGGGAAGCGGCGTGCGCTTTTTCTTTTCCACACCATACTGAATAACCTGCATGGTCCTGGAAGTCACTTTCTTTGCTCAACACTCTACCAGGGTCTGCAGGTACGAGATCTGCTAGGACAGCTATGTCTAGAAGGCTGCTCTCCTCCAGCAGGCAGGGACGTGGCATTACTCTTCCTTAAAAGCCTTTCCTTCCAAACAGGGTCTTTGTCTAATGCATGAACCCTCCTTTGGAAATACATCCCTTAGGATCAATCTTCCTCCCCCAACACCAAACAGACAGAAATATTACTCGGGTTAGAAATCAAATGTTAACTGAGGAAATCAAGCTGGGAAGCACTATCACATGGTGACTAAGAATGCAGGCTTCCAAGTGCGACGGACTGCTCTACTCACACCCTGGCTCCTCCACCTACTGTGACAGGTCCTGGATCTCTCCATTCCTCACTCCTTTCTCTATAAAATGGAACAATGAAAGTATTGACCTCATTGGAATACTGTGCAGAGTAAGTGTTAAGCCCTTAGTACAGAGCCTGGATATAATGAATCTCAACAATTAGCTGTTTACAGCAATTATTTGACATTCTTAATGCTTCTTTATAAAAAGACAAAGTCAACTTAGGACTCAAGGGTTTTTTTCTTTTTTTTTTAATGACGTCATTATCTCTTGATCTTTCATTGGATCATGTGCCTGTAAAAGGCCTTCATTATTTTAAATCAAAAAGGCGGTCAGAGCCTCAGTTATGTCCTTCCCTCCCCTCCCACCTCCCCACTGCCTCCTCCCCTTGCCTCCTCCTCTTCCATCCTTGCCCCTCGGTGTCTCCTTTCCTCTCACCTACAAGTGGGTTCAGCTCTCCCCTACTTTAAAGGAACAAAAACATGACAACAGTCTTGTTCCCTTCAGTCTCGCATGCTCCTGCACCACCAGAGGTATACCAGAAGTTCATGCCCAATTCTCCATCAGACTTTCACCACCTAGATACTTATTTTTCAATTCTTTCCAAGAGGAAATGGAGGTTCAGAAAGGTTGCATTGCCTTGAGTGGTCCCACCAAGGCAATGACTAAACCCAGTTTCACTTCAAATACTATACCCTCAGTCTTCTCAGTATCCCATCAGTCACAGGGGTTCAAGTGAGAAGCACAGAAGACTGGAAAAGAGCCTGACTCCATCTCTGGGAGGCCCTGAATGCCCGACTCAGAAGCACTCCGGGTCAGAGGTGAGGGGCGAGGCCCGGAGTCAGAGAGCAGCCTTCTCTGCTTGTTAGCTGTGAGACTCTGATGGAGTTGTGTCTCTCTCCAAGTCTCTGTTTCCACTATCTGTACGATGGGGATACAAACAATGTCTACCCTCGGGGGGGTGTCACGAGGCTTTGAATGAGAATGAGAATTGAATGCTAGAACTGACCCACAGTGAATGCTCAGTAAACACTCGCAGGGGAAGAAGGTCCTTGGGAGTTTTTTAGTGTAGACGGAACACCACCAAAGCAAAACGATACGAAGATTCATCGACAGCAAATGCAGGTGTATTAAACATAGGCAACCTTCTAAGGGGGCGACAGAGCTGAGCAATCCAGACGGGTGTGTCTAAATATAACCATTAATAGCCTCTTCCATGCTCTCTCCACGGAGGGATAGAGACCCCACCCGATGCTGCAGTGCAGCCAAGGAGCACGAAGAAAGAACAGGCTACGGGCCTGCTGGGGGTATCTGACTTGCAGCGCTGGAGAAACCTCAATAAAAACAGCCTATCTGTAAGTATACGAATGGAATTTTCAGCCCTCACACTTTGTGAGTAGGCTTTACAACCCCTGTGTGAAAAGCGAAAACTAATGATTACGTTGGGTAGTACTACTTGCACACACACACCCCTCCAGCCCAGCCAGGCACACAGTAAATGCTCAATAAACGACAGTTCCCATTTCTTCCCTGAATACACTTCACACTCTTACTGTGAAGCACTGATTCCCAACATTCATTTCTAGAAATAGTACACATTCTTCAAATTCTCCCGAAAATAATTCCAACACTGATCGGCCCAGCCGTTTCTCTCCACTGCATCACGGCAAATATTCTTGGTCAGTCTGTGTATCTTATAAAGAACTTACTTTATCACAATACCCTTTTATGTTACTTTACAGTTTGTGAAGCGTTTTTTGGTTTTTTGTGGGTTTTTTCCCCCAAAGCATTAGTTCATCCTCAGGAGGACAGCAAGGGGTCAGTATCATACCTGGAAGCGAGCTGAAGCCCTTTCAAGCACATCAGATGACGAAAGCCAGGCAAGTCTTCTAGCTACTGGACCAAAAACTCTCCTCAGCCCACAGGATGGGCCTCTGGAGAGCTTGGTCACGGCTCATCCACAGTCACACATCAGGCAAGGTCCTGATATTTAAACAACGAAATATACGAGACCGAACAGGTGATAGGCCCAAGAGACTGAAAAGCCAGCTACACTTGAGACTTCTCGAGAAAAAAACGATCTCTCACAACAGCGCCATTTCAGACATAAACATTTCCCAAATCGTCTTCCCTCTTTCCAAGGAATTTATCATCTGCAAACATTTACAAAACACCTTGTGCTGAGGATTATTACAGATGCAGTTTCAAGGTCTCTGAGTCACAAATTATGGGACTTTATTTGGGGTTTTAAATTCATAAAAATGTTAACATGATTGAATCTAGCACAATACAAATAAAATTGTTTCTATCCAGACAAATCCGTTTGCTAAAATACAAAGGACTTATATGCAGTCTTTGTGTAATGCCTTTAGACCAAATAACAAAACGTGATTGTAGGTAAATTCCTCATTACAGACATAAAATTAGGTTGGGAGTGGAGGCAATTTTTGTCTAAAGTTAAAAAGACACAGTAATGGAAACCAGTTTTTTACTCTCTCAATGCAGTATTCTGCCAGAGTCAAAGAGTTGATATATCACAAAAAGAAATCTCAAGAAAGAGGTTTGTGTTCATGTTTGTTATTTCTAACCGTTTGTAACCTATCTCAAGGAAATCAAATATTCTCAGTAGATGTGTAATCCACATCACTAGTATTACTTACCTCTATTTAGTATAATTCACCTCTCATGAAAATGAGAGCGGTGATAATGCACAGTGCAGTTCATCAATATTTGATTCAGGTTTTTAGAAAGCCAATCACTTTGGGGGATAAAATAAGATGTGCTAATATAATATAATATAATCAATAAAGTAGGAAGATTGTATTTAGCACTAATAATCCATTCGTTCAACAAATTTTTCTTTTGTTTCCCTAGCACAATTCACTAAAATGCAAAGACAACCCTTAGACACCCTCTCCCTTGTAATCATGGAGCTCACAAGTGAGTAGAGAAGCTTATCACTAATATATATATCTACATAGCTAAGTGACACCACTCCTAAAAGAAACCAAAAGGACAGCATTTACCCCCTGTGCCTCAAAAATGAGAAACGTTTACTTCATGAAGACCTGCAACAGACTGCCTGGGAAGGACGTGAGAATAATTCTCACTGTTGGCCGAGGCATATAGATGTATACTGATAAAATAGGTATACAGTGGGTGTACTATAGAATAAAGCCCACAAATCAATCTTTAAGACAGATACAGGAAGCTGGCAAGATATCAGCAGTATTCTTACAACACAGCTCAATAAATAATTTTCTTTTATTCCAGGTGCATTTCAACATTAATTTTCAAAGCAAAGTGAAAACCCAGCCTGGGCGAGGGGAACCGAGACAAAGGCTGGGGTTTATATACCTCATAACTCCCTGCAAAAGATCTTAGCAAAGGAGTATCAATAAAAACCCCAACCTCAGAACTAAGCCTTGGGGCTTCTGGTTCACAGTATTATTTCTGCAATACACCAAGTGCTGCCGGGGCCCCTCGTAGAAACGGGAGAACTCATGACGTTGATTGCATCAGTTTATCCTCCTCAGTGGCCGCATCCCTACGGGATAGCATAGAATTTTCTGTTGTTCAGCTATGCTTTGTTAAAGAAATTAAAAACTGTCTGTCCCATATAATAAGAACATAGAATTATGTATCCATAAATCAGTTCACATGAAATCACTACCCAGCAGTACATAATAACTCAGCCTGGGTTTCTAACCTGGGCCTGACTGTGGTATATCATCAAATTGTAGCAGCATAAAGGCATAAATTGTAGTTATTATTGTTAAACCTGGGGTGGGAGTGACTTCTCAATGAGGGAAGAGAAGAGAGGCCAAACAGAGATGGTTTCTGAAGTATCCAGGTCTTCTTTAATGCGCCGCTTACCCATACCCCAAGAACACACCTTCTGCTTTGATTTTAAAGACTGTGTTTCAAATGTTTTGCATTGGGGTAAAGGCAAATAGAAAATGAAATCACATTCTTCTAGCATTTTACATTATTCAGGTGCCATGATAACTTAAGTGAATTAATGAAACCGTAAAACACACTTGTCTGGGAACCTACAATACGCTTAATCCTGTGTTTGTAACAATACAAAAGAAATCAACAGACAAAAATAAATAATTCAGTGATTCAGAATAAACGTTGAGGTCATACTGCTGTATAAATTTATCTAAAAATCAATAGACACACACCACACTGAATGCTCAGCTGCAACAATTCAGGTATTTTTGAAAAACACAAAGTGCTTTTTTTTTTTAATTCTTTAAGAACATTAACTTTTATTCCTTTTTTTTAAGGATTTTATTTATTTATTTGACAGACAGAGATCACAGGTAGGCAGAGAGGCAGGCAGAGAGAAAGCAGGAAGCAGGCTCCCCGCTGAGCAGAGAGCCCCATGCAGGGCTCGATCCCAAGACCCCGAGATCATGACCTGAGCCGAAGGCAGAGGTTTTAACCCACTGAGCCACCCAGGCACCCCCATTAGCTTTTATTCTTAAATAATATCTGTATCTTTCAGGAGATAGTATTATCAGGAACAGCACTAGCATTAAAAACCTGAAATATCGGGCTCCTGGCTGGCTCAGTCAGTGGAGCATGGGACTCTTGATGTCAGAGCCATGAATTCAAGCCCTACTTAAAAAAAAAAACAAAAAACCCTGAAATGTGAATTACAGAGTACTTTCTGAATAAACTATACTGAGATATAGCTGTCTACCAATCTTTTCTGGAGCTGATCACCCCCTTGTGCTACAGAAACATTCTATTTAAAAAATATATACAGTACCATTTGGTGCCTTGTAATTCTATACATGGTTTTTACATTTTCAGCATAAAGATTTTGTCTCATGTAATAGATGCTGCTTCACATTTGGGAAACGTTATGTTATAACCCTGACTTTTATTAGATTATTTAATATAAGCACTAAGTAACTAGACTAAATTAATAAAGGCCCTATTAAAAAAAAGAGAGAGAGAACAAAATCATTCCACAAATTAAATAAAACTTTCTGAAGTTTGTATTTTAAAAACCTTTATTTAATTTTCAAAATTCCAATTCTTCTGAAAAACAGCCAAAATATTGGTCAGGATATGGAAAAAACATGGCTGGCATTTAGTTATTTGTTTCATAAGAGTGCCATTCAAAACTATTACATGGGGAAAGAGGACAAATGAGAAAGAAAAGTGTTATGAGAAATTATTTGGGATCAGTTCTAAGCTTCTGACACTGGTTAAAAATTATTTCATCTGGTATATATTTTCTTATTATTGTTCTCAGTTTAATCACTATCTAAAAGAATTTCAAATTAGTGGATTAATTTTGGCAGGTAACACAAACTTCTCCTTTTTTTCCTCCTTTTTATTCAGAAATATATTTACATAAAGAGATTTCCCTGTAGCATTTGTCCCCCTAAAATATCTTCAATAATCAAAGACACAAGGGAAAAAGTATACTCTCTTAAACATACTTTGCTACATTCTAGCAGATGCTATTCATAACTTATGTTTAGCCAGGGTTTCTGCATGCTCTGGGGTAAGAAGTATCCACTGAAGATCTAAAAATACAGTTGCTGCACATATTCCCATCCTAATTAATTACATGTATTCTGTTCAGACAGGAACTCTAATGCTGCAGTAAGTTTTCCTGATGACCTAGCTTTCCAGGTACATACTCCACCACTGGGCTCAAGACCCTTGGAAACCCTATCAACAGCATGCTCCCAATTATATATTCCAGAATTGTCCCTCAGGCATATTCTGTTTCCTATAATTTAAGGTTACATAATATCTGATCTTAAAGGCAATATTATGATGGCATGTTGATTATCAAAGAAAATGTGGCCATATAATATGCAGGCAAAAAGTATACTCATTTATGTTGTACATTTTTATTCATGTGCCAACTAATCTGATTTCACAGTAATTTGTTAAGAAAGTACAATACATGGAAGTAAATATGGCTGTAACTATTACAAAATGGCAACTGCTTTTGGTTTGGAGGCATTTTGTTTTGTTGTTTTGTTTTGTTCTGTTTTGTTTTCTTTGGGTTCCTTTAAGAAATTTGAATAATTTTGGCTTCCAATACATCTTCATACAGACTCTACATCCAATAATATCCATGGTTTACTGGTTTCAGAAAGCTCACCCTGAAAGAAGTTTTGAAAATTCCTTGATTTCCATTTTTGGGGGAAATGTCCAGCAAACCACACTTCTAAATATGGCACTACCATTTTGATGGCTATGATATAGAAGCCAAGGGCCCGATATAGGTGCTTGGTCATTGGGCAAATGTTTTTAAATTAAAACAAAGGTAGATCTGTAGCACAACATACATGGTGACAAATAATGACAACAGTCTGTCTTAGCACCCTAAAATATTCTGCCATTTTAGAAAAATGCAGAAACTGAACTGTGATGGACACCTAGCAATCATTCCTGACAAGATGTCTAGTTATCCCATGGTAGCTGGACCAAACAGCTGGAGATGATCTGGACAGATGAAGGTCAGAAATGGATTATCTGCCACCCCTACCCCCATTTCCAGGACTTTACAGTTTAGTGAGGACTGTAATGTTGAGAGTGGTCAGATGAAGTGAATGCATTCCAAGTTTATCTCTAGAGCAGTCGTGAGCCCTACCCTGACTTCTGGAACATAAATCTCCAGGGGTAGATCCCAGGAGATGCTAAGGATAAACCAAGTTTGAAAAGCACTGCCCAAGATGTCCAGTAAAAAATGAGGACCTGCAGTAGGGAGAAAAAAAAAAATCAATCCTCTGACTTTCAAGAGAAGGTCAAAGAGACCACAAGAATCCCAGGTTCCTTTTTTCCTGCTCACCAGCAAATATTCTTATTTATCAAGTACAAAAAGTGAAGAGAAAGGAGAAAGTTATGGCATGTGAGAAGAAAAATGGGGTCAGGAGTCCATTGTAAGTACTTCTTTTTGAATTTGCAAGATTTGACAGGGCGCCTGGGTGGCTCAGTTGGTTAAGTGACTGCCTTTGGCTAGGGTCAGGATCCCAGGGTCGTGGGATGGAGCCTGGCATTGGGCTTCTCCTTCTCCCTCTATCTGCTACTCTGCCTGCTTGTGCGCTCTCTCTCTCTTTCTCTATCAGATAGATAAATAAAATCTTTAAGAATAAATAAATAAATAAACAAATAAATAAATTTGCAGGATTTGGCTTAGGCTGAATAGGTAAAAGCAGGAAAAAATGGTTCCCCATAAACTCTGAATTTCTTTACTTTATATAGACTATATACCACCAGAAAGCAAGGACCATGTCATTAACTGCTTTATACAACACTAGCTACAGCCCCATAAACATAAGGAGACCTAAAATAGTGTGTGTGTGTGTGTGTGTGTGTGTGTGTGTGATAGTCATGTAACAAGAGAGCCACTTTGCCTGAAAGAGCGGCAGACCAAGAATCGGGATATTCAGGGTTGACCTTAGATCTGCCCCCATCAGTTGTAGCTCACACCTACAGACAACCCATTAATTTCTCTGGGCCCCTAATTTCTCTTCCATAAAATGGGGATTTAAAGGCAAAAACAATAAAAACACAGCCACCAGTAACAACAACAACAAAAAAATTCCCTTGTCTGCCTCACAAAATGGTAATTATAATAAAAGATGAGCTAAAACTCAAAATCATCAAGCATAGTATAAACACACGCTGGTATCCATGAATTGTTAAGTTAACATGAAAGAGATAAGCTTTGCATTTTCTTAGAATGCTTTTAAGGGAAGGTCTCCTTTACTTAAGCAAAAACATGAATCTTCTAAAATGTCACTGGCTACTGTGGCAAGTCATCTGGCATAATGAAAAGAATCTGGGGCAAATCACTTAATCTCTCTGAGCCTCCCTTTTACCACCTGCCTTATATTGCAAAGCAACTCGGAGATGGATGATGTATAGATGAAACGTAGGAAGGTAGGTGGGTAGGAAGGCAGGAAGGAAGATGGATATGGGGAGGGAAGGAAGTAGGGAAGGCGGGTGGGCCACTCTGCCATAACCCATGGGGAGTACCAGCTTACTCTGCAGGTTCACCTGATGTTCTCTACCAAGACCCTGTCCTCAGCCTCCTGCTAACCCCCAAGAAGCAGAAAAATGAGCTCCTACCCT
The DNA here is from genome assembly GCA_004024625.1 of Mellivora capensis. Classification (NCBI taxonomy): domain Eukaryota; kingdom Metazoa; phylum Chordata; class Mammalia; order Carnivora; family Mustelidae; genus Mellivora; species Mellivora capensis. The sequence continues at coordinate 203,326 of PISX010000165.1, forward strand.
CTTAGCACCTTGGATATCCAGGAAGATAAGCACAAGAGATATTCTAGACAGCTACTAAAGGCACAAACAAAGAAAGGCCTGAGGGGCTAAAATCCTCAAATCAAACTTTCTCATGGAATCCACGCCATCCCCAGAGACTTATCTATGATCTCCCCCTTGTAGCTCTGACATTCTAAATCAAAACACTACCTGAATACTTTGGGGCCCAGTAATGGTGGCTTTGATCACTGTCATTTTAAACACACATTAAGCCTTCAAAACTGTGAAAATAAACTCAACATTGAATTGGTGGGCTGATTTTTCTTTCATTAAAATTCTACTTTTCTATTAAAAAAATGGCAAGCACCCAGCTTTTTGTTTCTCAGGGAGGGCTCATTTTTAAACTTTCAAAGTATAGTAAACAACTTCTAAATTCAGGATAATTGAAGGTCTGCCAGTGGGTGAACAAAACAACAATGGCTTTCATATCAACCAAAAAAGGGAACGTGGCTCAATCAGGATTTTTTCTAACCGAATATCATTTTGCCAACTGTACTTCTCACTAAAACAACGAGAGCTGCAGCCTGCAGACTACTAATGGACCACTACATGAATAAATAGAATTATGATCATCGCTTCTTTACATTAAATTATTAGCTAAAACTAACTTCCCCAGGGATTCTTTTATGTTAATGAAAGACAGTAACACAACCACTGGCAAAAGATACTCTTGGATCAATTTTGCACTTCCTTAGACCAAACAGAAGAAATAAATTGTTTATATGCCTCCAAAAATAAGTACTTTCCTCTCCTTGAAGATACATTTGTACAGATCTTCCTCCATTTACAACAGGGTTATGTCCTGGCAAAAGTATCTTGAGTTGAAAATACTCTAAGTCGAAAACGCATTTAAAACGCCTAGCCCGCCGCGAATGCACTGTGAATGCTTACATCAGCCTACAGTTGGGCAAAATCACCTAACACGAAACCTACTTTATAATGGTGTTGAATATCTCGTGTGACTTACCGAATACCGTACTGAACGTGAAAAACATCGCGTCTATCTGGGTATGAACAGCAGTAAGTGTGTCAGTTGCTTACCCTGGTGATCGTGGGGCTGACCGGTAGCTGAAGCGTGCGGTCATTTTTAGTTGTTCAATACTGTATTATTACATTCACCTTATAACTATCCATCAAAACACCAGGTGTTTAGTTTATGCTTACTGTGGGACTGCTACATTAGTACACTAGAAGAAAGTAATTGCCCAAGTTATCCAATTAAATGATTAAGCAAATTATCACATTAAATTTGTCACACCAGAATCAAATACTAAGTTACTAGTTTTTAAGTTCTGATAAAACACTTTGCAGTATGATTCACGGCAAGTTAAACTTACTTAAATGCTCACAGACATTTATTTATCAATTTGTGGTTCTTACACCCTTGGAAACATCTCAAAACCAGTCATAATCAATCAGGGACTATCTCATTCATCTGAATGCCCTAGCCTTGTAACTGACACTTAGTAGAGGCTAAAAAGAAATGCTTGCATAATATTGTTGAAACATGATTATGTTCTAAGAGCTATGAATCCAATAACGATTGCATATTTCCTCCCCAACCACATCTATGTGACATATAGCTTTAGCATTTAATTTGTATTTTTGTCAAGTAAAATAAAAAAAATTTGAAACAAGAGGTTTGCAATTCTTGTCCCTGTTACTGAATTACTTGACGACACAAAATATTGGATTGGGGTGGTATGTGTCAGAACGCTTACAATAAACCAGAATAAGACTCCTAAACCGAATCTCTCCTTCATCCGCGAAGCACTCCATGTGAGGCAAACTCATGTAAACAAGTTATTATGGTACTGACTTTGGGGCACAGTGACTTCTTTCGCTGGCCTCGTCCTGATGATGCAGACTAAGTCAAGCTGCTTCACACATTTCTTGCCCCTCTACTGGCAAGAAATTATTTGGGTTACAAAATGACTTCACACAAGTTATTAACCATGCTAAATATCCAGCAGTTTTCAACATGGGCTTGATTTAGACAACTGACAAACATAACTGTTTTCTATAACTCTTTATGCACCCAAACCCAGAGATAAAGCCCCAATTTTGTCTTCTTGAATTTCCAGCTCCTGCTTGGTTCCTACAAACCTTTTATTCTTTTCCCACAAAATGCAGTCATTAGTATCAAAATATTTTCTCAAGATCTGCTCTAATAGAGTCATAAGAGATGCTTGAGATTTCCATATTTACTGTCTCTATTATCTTTTTGGAAGACAATTACGGTTTCACTCCAGGGCATTCAAAATAACTGTTGCAATAATCCAAAAATTCAATTGCCCAGAGTGAGTATCCTTATACAAACATTCATTCTGGACAATTTAAGGTATTTGCTTTTGCAAAGATAAGGCCTACAGATAGATATGTTTTACAAAAAGCTACAATAACAGTTTGCATCTGGAATGCACAGGAGCCTTTCAAAGTCACCACAGCACGAAGTCACAGTCTCTCCAGTCTCAGGAAAGCCCTAAGTCCTCAGGGAGAAGCCCAGGGAGAGTGGAGAAAACCCTGAATGCCTAGGCTAGTTTGCCTCATCTACACTGAGACCCTGTCCAAGTGTAACCTGACCTGTGGTCGTCCGCGAGAATATCACCTCTGTTGTTAACTTACTCCCGGCAAACTCATCTCTGTTTTCATGGAAAAGAAGATCTGGGTTCACACTAATCAGACCCACCCACCGGAAGGCCATATTAACAATTTGGCAGGTGCCTGAGGGCCATACCTAATCTGCATAAAATGAAGCAGATTGCAACCGCCCTCATCTTTTTTATTTTTAAACTGGTTTTTGAAGCCGAGCATACATAAAATCTCAGAGGGAGAGACAAGGAGATGGTAGTGCATACATATTCCTTCATGCCTTGATTTTCATTTGTACAAACCATCTTCCTGAATGGCTATTTACTGAAACAAAGATAACAAAATAAAAGGTGCTAGGAAAAGGAGTAGGCAGGGATCACAAATGTTATAAAAAAAAAAAAAAGAAAGAAAGAAAAAAAACAAAAGTCTTATATCTTATAATAGATCTTCACAACCCTCCATAGTATAATTTTAAATCAGTCTGAATTTGAATTTGGTGTTCTTATATTTGGTAAAGACATGCTAAATGGAAATAAGCTCCGAATTTGGGAAACAGGCTGCAGCGAACAGAAATTCCAAGACTAATAATTATTTGTAAACGTCTGATCTGTCTAATAGAGAAGAAGGTTATATTAAGTATCACCATTATCATCTCAACACTGGTTTCTGCTGCTCATAGAATAATTTAAGCTGACAGTGCTCTTTGTATCCTAGGAATTTATCATCAAAGTGATTCTGATCAAGACTCCGTGAATCTGAAAAAGAACTTAGCAATAATGAATGGTGGGTAATGCAAGCCACACAAAATCTGGAAAAGAAGAATAAACACACAAAGGTAAGTGTATCAGACAATTTTTTTAAATGGAGTGAACGTAGACATGAAGTTTCAAGAGAGAACCATAATGGAATGTGGCTTCTGTTGCTTTAGAAAGACATAAAGAAAAGTGCTTAGCGGGATGCTAGGAGCATAAGGATGCTTTAACAAAATGGTTCTTCCTCAGAGAAGTCGTATCTTTATCTTAGGTATTAAGGTCATTAAGGGCAAAAAATGGGAATGCCAGGTGGTTTTGAGGAAGAAGATAAGAGGATCTTGAAGATGCTTCACAGGGAAATAAGAAGCCATTGTAGAACATTAAGAAATGATTGAGAGTTATCAATCTGCCAGTATCAGCAAAAGGCAGGCACCAGCTTTCCCCGAGCCACGGAATCTAGGTCATCGGAGCCTACTGCATGACCTGGACTGTAGGGGAACCAGACAACTGTTGCATTAGAAAGCAGAGAGGGTGTCTGCTGGCCACCGTGGAAGGAATGACACAATCTGAAGACAGGCAAGACAAAAAGGCAGGGATGCTATGGAATGAAAGTACTGGGTTAGAATCCCAAGACCAACTCATCTGGCTCTCAGTAGTGCCTCTTGGACTCCTCCCTATAAATAAGCTCACAATGGTCTCCATCTTAAGGACTGTTGAAGGTATTAAATGAGGTAATAGGAATTCAGGTTCTCTGTAAATTCTCAACTGCTAGCCAAAATAAGTTGCCATTGTTGTTGACATTACAAAGGATAAACACAATGACAAAGAGTTTCAGATGACTGATTTTTTTGTTTAGAATCTTAAGAGTCAGGAGGACTTTATTTTCTTTCTGACAGTAAGAGTGAAATTCCTAAAGAGCTAAGTAAATGTTCTAACACAGCTTGAGTGGTGATGAATAGCCAATCTTTGAACTTCTAAAGACAAGGATATAGATAAGATTTAACCAAGTTAGGGCGCCTGGGTGGCTCAGGGGGTTAAGCCTCTGCCTTCGGCTCAGGTCATGATCCCGGGGTCCTGGGATCGAGTCCCGCATCGGGCTCTCTGCTCAGTGGGGAGCCTGCTTCCCCCCTCTCTCTGCCTGCCTCTCTGCCTGCTTGTGATCTTTCTCCCTCTGTCTCTCTGTCAAATAAACAAATAAAATATTAAAAAAAAAAAAAAGATTTAACCAAGTTAAAAAAAAAATTCATGTTTGGCCAGGAAAGGACATATAATTATGAACTCTTAAGAATGGAAGTTATTTTGTAATTCCCTATATACAGAAAAAAAAAGGACAAAATTCCAGTGACTGCAAAAAACTCACATTTTTAAGTTCTTACTATAAGCTGGACACTTTCTCATTATGGTAATTTTCACAAAAATCCTATGATATAAATAAGAGGGTTTCTGATTCAGATCAGGCTAGATAACTTGCCTAAGGTCACAAAAACGTTAAATGGCAGATACCTGAAGCCAGGTTTGTGTGACCCCAGAGACGATACTCCCAGCCCCCGCCCGACCCCTGCATCATGGCACATCTTACCCTTTGGAGAACTCCTTTTTAGTGTCTGAGAGCAAACTCAAACCACACCTCCAGCAGGAACAGCACTTTTCCGAGCTACACTCCCACCCATCTACCATGAAGAATTAATCTCACTGCAGATGTATTTGTCCATGAACTAAATAACTACAGTTCACGTGAAATCTCCTTTCCCCATTAAACTGCAGGCTACTCCACGAAGCCTCCTTTTAGTCATCCCTATAGCTCTAGCACTAAGCCGGGCACCTGGCATAAAACAGGCATCCAATAAACATGCGGTGAATGAATCAGCAGAATTTAAAGACTCCAAATGGCCACTACCTGGATACCAACCTTTCATGCTATTATTTTTATTAATCTCCCGTATTCATTTACGGAGGGTCAACTATGAGTCACGCAGAGTTGCTCTAGGTGTCTTACATCAATACACTGATTTACTTCCCAAATTATATCTATAAAGTAAGAATTATCCCTATTTTAAAGATTAAGAAATAGTAGAAGAAAAAGATTAAGCAACTTGCTGTAGGTGCGTAGCTTATAATAATGATAATAAATTCGGGAATTAAGTGCCTATTTGGTGCCAAGCACAATTCTAGGATTTAACATATATTATCTCCTTTGATCTTCACAACAAACTAACAAGGTAGATGTTATCATCATGTTTTACAGATGAGAATACCAGGGGACAAAAAGGTTAAGTAGTTTCTCAAGTTACACAGCTAACAAGCAGGGAAACCACTATTTAAACTCGGGTTTTTATGATTCCAAAGCCCACATTCTTTCTACTATATCAAGATCCCTTCTACTACATTATGTTGCCTAAATCTTTCTATTTTAAATACCTGAGATAAGCACTTGAGATAAAACAAATCCCTAATAGATTATCTAAATTGGTTACATTTTTTTAAAAAGATTTTATTTATTTATTTGACAGAGAGAGATCTCAAGTAGGCGGAAAGGCAGGCAGAGACAGAGGGAAGCAGGCTCCCCGCTGAGCAGACAGCCCAATGTGGGGCTCGATCCCAGGACTCTGAGATCATGACCTGAGCCAAAGGCAGAGGCTTAATCCACTGAGCCACCCAGGTGCCCCTAAATTGGTTACATTGAATAAATAGGACCGTCAGAATTAAAAATAACATACACCATGTAGGTAGGAGGTCCAGGAGGGTAGGCCTGATTGAATGAACTGAATCAGCTGTATTTTGTTGGACCCAAAATACCATACATCGCTGTGAACATAAAGAGCTATATAATACTAATATTACCTTTCAAAGGCATCGTTAACTTTTTTCACCCATTCATTTGTTTTAACATTTATGTTGTGTTTACCCAGGTACTACAAGTACGGGGGGTGAACGAGATCAGCCTGGTTCCTACACTCGTGAAACTTAAGAGTCTACTGGGTCTAACCAACAAGCAAAGACATCATCAAAAATTTAACAAGTGCTAGGCATGAAAATAATAGGATGCTGTGAGAAAGAATAATCAGGGAATCAGGGAAAATGGCCCAAGGGATGAAAAGGAACCTGCCTTGTAAGGAGTGGTGAAGAGGGTGCCGTGCCCAAGTGGGGGAAAGAACGTAGGACGGCCATGAAGAAGGGCAGCTGGCCTCTGCCGAGTTAAGGAGGCCAGTGGGGCTGCGAGCAGGAATGGAGGGAGGAAGTGGTGAAGGATGGAGGCCAGAACAGATGAGAAAGGCCTTTGCAGGTCACAGCAAGTGTTTGGATTTTACTCTGAATTACACGGAAAACCAGGTTAGGGTTTTAGAAAGGTAACCGGCAGCATTCCGTTTGTACCGAAGCCACCACTCGGGCTACAGAGATAGTGACTTTCAACAGACGTGGAGCAAGTTCTAGAGGCTGCTGCTGCAGGTTAGGCGAGAAGGCAGGCCCCACTGGGCCAGGGGAAGCAGCGGACACGGAACACGTCAGACATTTCCAAATCTTCCCCAATCCAAAAATCACGGAGCTCTGTGCCGTTAAAAGTATAAAAAAATAATTTTAAAAAAAGAGAGAGAGAGAGAGGGATTGAGAAAGACCATGAAGTAGTTTCAAAGGCCCTGGGAATGTTCTTTCTATTTCCTTCACAGGGTAGGGAGTGCAAGGGTGCTTGTCCCGTGGTTTACTCTTCAGCGTTAAACATGTATGTTACTCGTGTACACATGGCATATTTAATAATGAAATATTTAGAGACTATTAATGCTGTGAGTTTTGTTCATCCACTTGACAGACAGAGACCACAAGTAGGCAGAGAGGCAGGCAGAGAGAGAGGAGGAAGGAGGCTCCCCGCTGAGCAGAGAGCCCGATGCGGGGCTCGATCCCAGGACCCTGGGATCACGACCTGAGCAGAAGGCAGAGGCTCTAACCCACTGAGCCACCCAGGCGCCCCAATGCCGTGAGTTTTAAATGACGGTTATATCCTCAAATACTCAGATGTAGCAATCTTGTCATTTTAGGCATCCTTTATAAATTCTTTGGTTTGACCCTTAAAGCCCTGCATCTGCCCAAATTCTAATGAAACAGGTATTTTTCTAACCCCAGGTTAGCTGTAATAACAAGAAAACTGTAAGTTAAATTTAAAGTCTAAAGTCTTGAAAATTCAACCTCTTAAATATTGGTGAAAACTATGAATTTCTCAATTGGGAATATAATCTAGAATTTTTAAAGATACATTGTCCACTACCAATTAGTCATAAACATAGAATGACATACAAATGCAAAGGTACTTATTAAAGAGTTAGTGGGATGCCTTGCCAGTTCAGTCCATGGAGCATCTGACTCTCGATCTTGGGGTTATAAGTTCAAGCCCCACATTGGTTGTAGAGATGACTTAAAAATAAAATCTTAGGGGCACCTGGGTGGCTCAGTGGGTTGAGCCTCTGCCTCCGGCTCAGGTCATGATCCCAGGGTCCTGGGATGGAGCCCCGCATCGGGCTCTCTGCTCAGCAGGGAGCCTGCTTCCCTCTCTCTCTCTCTGCCTGCCTCTCTGCCTACTTGTGATCTCTGTCTGTCAAATAAATAAACAAAATCTTTAAAAAAAAAAAAAAAACTTAAAAAAAAGTGATATCATCAATTTAAAAAAAGAGTTATCAGTAAAAATTTAAAAAAAATTTTAAAAACCTAAAGGCCTAAAACAAATGGGACGCTTAAGCAAATTATGGTATACCTATACCAACAACCACTAGGAAGTCATTAAAAATGAATGTCATGAGAAACATTTGCTATATTGAGTGAAAAAAATATTGTACAAAGATATAGTTCTGTGCCTATGAGGAAGGAAGAAAAAAGAGACTTTGAGGTGGGATGCCTGGGTGGCTCAGTCAGTTAGGCATCTGACTTCATCTCGAGTCATGATCCCAGAGTCCTGGGATCTATGCACGCTCTCTCTCTCTCACCTCTCACCCCACCCCTCTCTCTAACAAAAACAAAAAAACTATGAGGGTTAGGGAAAAGACTTTGTTAAGATAAGAAATATCTTGGACTGGGAAGCCTGGGTGGCTCAGTCAGTTAGGCGTTTGCCTTCGACTCAGGTCATGATCCCAGGGTCCTGAGATCAAGCCCCATGTTGGGCTCCCTGTTCAGTAGGGAACCTGCTTCTAGCTCTCCCTCTGCCTCTTCCCTTGCTCGTACTCTCTAATACATAAATAAAATCTTAAAAAAAAAAAAAAAACTTTGACCATACATGACATGAAACGAGTATCTTACTATATCCTTCATACTGTTTTGTATTTTTCAAATTTTCTACAATGGGTGCATTTATTACTATTAAATCACTGTGCGTTTCTTGCAAATTATTAAGCAAAGCAACCTACCACAAAAAAAGTATTTGCATTCAGAAATCTCTGTTCTTTTATAAATTCTTGACTATTTTCAGGTAACAAACCCTCCAATTTAGAAACCCTTACATAGAAATATGAACACCTCTGATGTTGTCTAAAGGGACATGAAGCAAAAAAGCCCTGATTTTCAAAGTGGCTGGATAGGAACACCAACAAATTAAATCAATCTGGTCACTTAGCAGAAATTAAGTCCTCTCCTACTCTTTACTACCTATTCAGCTAACATCCACGCAGGGCCTTCTGGAAGGCAGGATACCACAGCACAGGAGGATAGAGGAAAACAGAAGGCAATCCCTATCGATAGGGTCTCATCACCTGGCTGGAGAAAGAGTAGGGAAGGCAAGACATCAGGGACAAGTTAGCAAGGAAATGATCCCCATGCAGGTGCCCGGGGAAGTCAAAGCAAGGGAAAGAACCACCTCTGACTGCGGCAGAGAAGTTGTGCCGGATGAGTAACACGTCCCCTTCTGCAATACTCAAGAGGATTGCCAAAAGGAACAAGCAGCCCGTGCCTACTCGGTGTAAGCAATGTCAATACCAAGACAAGGAAGGAGATAAGAACTCTCACACGGAAACAACCATCTCAGAGCCTGGCCCTCCTGCCTCCTGATCTGGAACTGCTTGCTCTGATTTAGCTCACTTCCCCCTTTGTGGGCTGCCCAAGGAATAATTATTATATTAACAGAAAGAAGACAAAATGTAAGTGGCAGCTCTAATTGAAATAACCAGTAACTCTCAGCTAATGGTTACTTACCTTAATTAAAATAGTACACATTATTTAGAAGAAAGTTTTAAAATACCATGACAAAGAGCAATGCAGGATGTAAAAGGGCTTGGTATAATTTGGGGTACAACCGCAAAAGAAAAATATGTCATTCAGGCCAGAGATTATTAATTTACCATGTATATTTAGCATAAAGAAAGTATATTCACTTAAAAAATAAAAACACTGTGTTGGTTTAATGCTACGTGAATCTTTTCAGGCACCCCAAATAAATAACATTTATAAAAACACACTTTAAATTAAATGACATTTGAAATAAAATCACACAAATCTCAAACAAGTAAATTTTTTAAAGTAATTTGGCATTCTTTATTTTTGCTTCCAGCGTCTTATATTACATCAATTAGAATACTGGACTACCCATTCTTTTTCCTTTTTGGTTATGCTCCCATCGCCAAGAGCTTTACACTTGTAAATAGCCCCTCCCAGAAACCCAAATCTCCATATCTTAATATCATGAAAGCTGGAACTGTAAAATAAAATCTGTTAGCAGCTGAAATCTTAATGAGGTTCTACAAAGAAGCGGCTTTTCTGCAATGACTCAATGCATGGAAACAGTTGAGTGATTATAAATGCATGGGCTGAATGTGAGTTGGCAAATATAATACCACAGAATGTACCAGAACTAGGGTTGTCCCAGTTCAAATGAGACTATATTCCTTTACCAGTGCAAGCACACAACTAACCTGAAATGTCTTTGGCTGAGAGATAGGTGTGAGCCTATAAAATTATGTCCCTTGACTCCCCATTTACATGGTGACAATCTGTTCTGGCCCACCAGCAGCCTGTTCTTAAACAACAAAGCACTTCATAAGGAACACTGCCGAACACTGGTTTCATCTGACATAATAGAAGCCAATGACAACTGCCTGGAGAGGCCGTTCTCAAAATTTGGGGACATGAGACCCTCCCCCCCCCATAAAGAACTTATGAAAATGAAGATTCCGGGATCTGCCACTGAGGGCCCAGATGCACTAGGCTAGGATGGGCCCAGGAACACCGCACTCACACAAGCACCCCACAGCCAAGCAGGCCTCTCAAGGAAATACTAGAATACGGTATGTCCCCCCAGGAAGGCGAGGGGGAAAATGCAAATGATGGGTGCAGAGAGGGGAGCCATGTTTCTGGGTTTTTTTTGTTTGTTTGTTTTTACTCTACCACTATCGATTTTTCAGGAAAAAGGAGACATTTCCTCAAAAGTATTCTGTGTACCTTCACCCATGTAACTGCAAACTTAAAACATGTCCTAGAAATATTTTGGTATACTCCTTCATGGTGAAGAAGTCAAAGTCCATGTGCTTATTTCTAGTTTTACATACGTGTGTGTGCATACACATACATGTGTACACATGTATATATGTGTATATTCTTAAAAAGGAAAAGAAAGCTCTTAAGTGCCAAACCCCCTCAAATCCATTCTCACTTAGGAATTCAAAAATTTGGAAATGTTTAATTAAATGACTACTGCACAGTCCACAACTACCATTATTTATTCTGCACACACTGCAGAGAAAAAAAATGCAGTCTGTACAGTAAATCTACCTGACAAGGTAGGAAGTTAAAATGTAAACACAGTGAAACCTTTTATTTTCATGATTATGTCTCCACAATTCTCACTTACTTCTTCCCTAAGTCCATTAAATTCCAAGACCTATAGGCTAATAATATGTGTGGTTATCACAACATGCAGTCCTTTGTCTTCAGCTGACAATCTCCCCCCTCCCCAAGAAGAGCGCTTTCCAGAGCCTTCTGAGAGCTTTTAGTTTCTGGAGAGCTGTAGGGTCTCACCCAAGGTGTCTGGCTTGTGGCACTTGCCACGTACAGCACAATGAACATCTCTACGAAGGTGGGACTATGCCGGGCTTCAATCGGAGTAGACCTGAGAGATATGAGGCCACAGTAGTCTCAGAGGCACAAAAGCTGGCTTCTCCTGATGCTGACAGCAGAGTTTAAGCAATGGTGTTCTTAGAAGAGCTATATATTCTATGGTCTGGAAAAGCAGATGTCAAAAAGCTGAAAGAAAATAATGGGTGTGTTTCTATGGATAGAGTGACTGTAGAGGAGATGGTTTAAAAGAGCCATGAGGTTGGGGTACCTGGCTGGCTCAGCTCGTAGATCGTGTTATACTTGATCTTGGGGTCATGAATCTGAGCCCCACATTGGGCATAGAGATTTACTTAAATAAAATTTAAAAGTAAGAGTTGTGAGGCTGTGAAAATTCTCATATAACCACAAAAATATGAAAGAATATGGGTAGGCATCAACATGAGAAATAAGAGTAATAACAGTAACATTCACTGATTACAATGTCACTTTTTAGCCATTAAAATAGTATCTCACTTAAACCTTAGAACTACTAAAGTAAGGAGGGCTCTTAGCCCATTTTACACATGAAGCACAGACAAACTAAGTCACTCTCCCAAGGTCAGATGCTCTAGTAAGGAATGAGGCCAGGATCTCAATACTACCCTAAAAATCCTTCTGTGTGACCGCTTTAGGAAATTTCCCCATGAGCTTAATCTTTTAAGACTCCATAAAAATTGTGGAAAGTGGAACAGAGAAATAAGCAGGAATTTCTAAGAATTTTATCAAAGAGGTCACAGCTCAGAAAGACCTAAGAGACAGGAAACTTGCTAACTTTAACATAAAAGTTTTTAAATGAATTCAGGGACCAAATGATGATCTAAGAAAAGATAGGCTGACTGTTTAAGATAGATGATAGCCTGTTAAAAAAATGCCCTATCTCCATTTTATTTGCTAAAGCAAAAGAAGCTTCAAACCAGAAATGCTAGAAAAAGGGCTAGGAAAGCCCTGAAAGCTAATATAGGAAACAAAGCCATAAAAGAACGTCAGACTGCTGTAAATACGAGTAAGTCTTCTAGCCCAAAGAATTTATGTCCCAAGGTATTAGAACTTGTAGAAGTGATACCTGATGGTAAAAATAAGTAAGTAAATAAGGAAAATCATGAAGAAACAAGAATTCCAAAACAAGTCAAATTTTAACTCGAAGTTCCAAATTTAGAACATAAAAAGGTTCAGTCCACAAAGAAAGTGTAACATCAAACTAAAATCAAGTCTTGAAAAGTCTTTTGGTCAAGGGTGCAGGAATGGCAGAAACATTTGAGAAAATCTTTCATCATACCTTATAGAACGATAGACAGTAGAGTTAAGTAGTTTGTGCCTTACTGAAGTTAACTAGTCTCAAAGTAAACAATCAGCCTTAATGGTCCTTCTCAGGGTCATGACACAGTGTTCTGTCTTTGGCCTCACCGATTCAGCACTGTGCCAATTATCTGGACAAAGATGCTTCTAAAATGTGTAGAGTTCATGAAGCCAGTATAGTTCAATCGGTGGGGTACTAACACTTGAATTGATAAAACAAAAGGAAATTTAAACAGGAATGAATACATTAATGATATATAATAATATATTATATATGTATATATATTATATATATAATAATAAATGTATGTATATATGTGTATGTGTATATATATATATATATATATATATATATATAAAAATTTTTGTCATCCCTAAATTCATGTGAAAAACAAGAACCGGAGCGCCTGGGTGGCTCAGTAGGTTAAAGCCTCTGCCTTAGGCTCAGGTCATGATCTCAGGGTCCTGGGATCGAGCCCCGCATCGGGCTCTCTGCTCAGCAGGGAGCCTGCTTCTCTCTCTCTACCTGCCTCTCTGCCTACTTGTGATCTCTGTCTGTCAAATAAATAAATAAACAAAAAACAAAACAAAACAAGAACCAACCTTGATTATATTAAGGTCACTAATATGAGCCACTGTCGGATATCTGCTAAACATAATTAATGCACTGATAAAATCAAGATCTCATGTGAGGTAATGAGACGAGTTAGCTTCAGAGGGCCGTGGATAACTAGAGAGCAGCCAGCCGGACACTAGGGTGACACAGAGAGTGGAAGGACAGACATAGGACCAAACGTACACACAGGTGTCCGGGCTTGCGTAGCCTGCAAAAAAAGGAAGTCCTCAAGAGGGCACTTTATTGTTATCTTCCAACAAGCAAAGGAAATAGTATACTTTGGTCACTATTTCTTTTACAGTGTCCTGGAATGATAAAATTAGAGCAACTGGTAACAGACGCCTACAGCCCACAAAGAAGTGCTCTCCCTGTCCCAAGTGCAGGCTAGATGATACCGTGCTGGAGAAGTCATAGAGGAGATTCCTGACCGTGGCGGGGGACAGGAAGAGATGATGGTGTCTGATTCAACTGCAATCCCAGTAGTCCATTCCACTTTTCCTCTTTTCACAGTCAATCCCACACACTACCCAGCTATGTTATTTTAATGGTGATCTACACTGCATTGGAAAGGAGGGACTTTACTCCTTTACTTTATTGATGTACAAAAGGCACTGAACAAAATCATAGAAAGCTGAATTCATTTTTTTTTTGAAAGCTGAATTTCGGTCATATGTGAACTTCCCACATTTTACAGAGAGATATATCACGGCCCAGTTAATACTATCTCCTAGAAGAAAAGCTTTCTGCATGGACTAGATGGTGAATTAACACCTTTATCATGGCGAAATTAATCTGTGCCCTACAACTGTGCCTACTTTATATTTTCAAGACCTTACTGTTAAAACCAAGACAAGAGTTTTCTATGCCACCGTGTCATAACACCACCTGCAACAAATGTCAACTTTTCGTGCAGGAGGAATCTTTGCTTGGAAGACGCATGCTGTTTCGCATGGTTTTGTTTTTAAAGATTGGTCACAGGGCAGATGCCCTTTCTACTGCAGGCGGCAATGTTAAGAAATCCAACTTCAAAAGAGTCACTAGCTCACCTTCACAATGTAATGACACTGCTGCTAAGTCTGGATTTAATTACAAGTGGCAAAGGATGAGGGAGGGCGGAAGTCTGTCAGCATGGCTCCCTCTCCCCCATCACCACCACCCTTCTCCCTTGACTGACTCTTTCTTAGTTTGTACAAACGCCATAGCCCAGGGTGGTTCATGGAACTACTACAGAGATGACGAGCTGCTCCTTCTTTGTGTGTATGTTAGTGTTGCTTAAAAAGAGAAAAAAAAATCAAGAGCAGGTTGTTTTACTTGCTCCCTGAAACTCAACTAGCACGCCTTGAACTCTTCCCTGCCGGGACACTTGGCCAGCCAAACCTAATCACAGGATCTCAGATGAGTTTAATGATATTTGAGGCAGCTGGGACAGACCTGGCTGCATTTCATGGTCCTGCTGTAAACTGAGTCATTGTTCCATGGGCGGAGCGTGCTCATCTGAATCGGTATTTGAGTTAAACTGCTATTATCAATCACTCATTCCTCAATGCAGATAAGTCAACAATCAGGATAAGACCGTATTAATGTCTCAGTATTTCAGAACTCAGTATTTTCCAGTATCATCCGTAAACTTTGCTTCTTCCTGAAGAATCGGACAAAGAATGCTGAGAATTACCATCTTTACTAATCTGCAATCTTGAAGTGAGATTACACTGAGAAATTGACCTCCCTGAGCACGTTGCTGTAACTTTAACTGCAGAATATTTTAGGCTGCAGTTCAAGAAAAATGAATGCTCCATTATTTTAACCAACTGCTCGGGGTGGTCACTCAACATTTTAATGCAATGTGCTACACAGAAATGACATCATAAGGCTATCATAAAAGCAAGTGTTAAAACCTATGATGAATTTTCCTACTATAACTAAGCAGTTCATTAGTGTAAAAGTAGATCAAAACATACACTTATGGTCTGGTAAAACATTTACATTCACCTTTGTAAATACAAAAATAAAAAGTTTTTTAAAAAGCTATAAAAGCCCTTTTTGCATCTCACTTCTAAAGCTCCATTAGTGATCTTAAACGCCTGGAGACTGTTGCTCTAATTAAAGAAGCCCAAATAGTAATTGCTAATAAATGGCATTTCTTAATCTTGGACAGTTTCTTTCTTCTCATGATAGAGATCTCCTTTGGGCTAGTTTACTATGTATCAAATTCAAATCACATTGAATCACCTACTCTCCTCCACCACATACTTTCCCTTTTCATTCTCTAACAAAGCTTCCTTTGCCATGTTTCACAAGGCTTCCTTCCAAGTAATTCTTTATGTCTAGAAACCCATTTTTTCCCTTCCCATTTATGTCATTCCACTCTCACTTAAAACTTGCCTGTGTCCTTACTGAGTAGAGTCTGTCATCCAGAAGCTCACTAAGTATATAATTACACGATGACTCCCTTTATTTTTCCTTGCTTATATTTATATCAAACAAGATGGGAAAGAAAAGGGACATGGTATTACCACCAAATGAATATCATTCTATTTATTAATATATTTTTAAAGTATTCTTTTTATGTGACTACTACCATGTTGTAGACAATTTCATCTTCACAACGCTATGAGGGCAGGTACTGTTTTTCTTTACAGACAAATAAACTGAGGTTCATGGAGGTTTACATACTTATCCAATAGTCACAAAGCAAGCGAGCGAGTGGTCCTGTCGACTGATGAACTCCTGCAGTGTGACTCCCAAACTAGGACTTTGGTCTCGAGAGTGGTTACGGTGTAGTATGAATAACACGGCAAGCATACCTGTCCTGTGTGGACAGGACATGGTCCCTAGACTCGAGTAACTCACAGATGAGAGGAGAAAAAATAAGTAAACAAAAACTATAATCAACTGCGCTAACTTCTGTCATAGAGAAGGAAGCAACTAACGTTATTCCATGGACAGGCGTGGGATGACGGGAGGATGCTCCTTCTAGGATAATTCTAATTGGGTCTTTCGTGTTCCAGGTGAACCGGAAAGGGAGCAAGCACTTCCGAAAGTGCGTGAGGACAGAGATTCATGAAAGACTACGGTGCATCTGAAGAACAAGGAGAAACTCCGCTCTGAATGAGGGGCGAGAAGAAAGCAGCAACATGGCTGGAAGCGCATGAGAAGGAAGACAAGGCAGATTGTGCAGCCCCTAATTGTGGAGAATAAGAAAGCACGGCTGATCTGAGAGTGAAAAAGCAATTTGAGGCAGATGAGAGCTAGGCTGTAAGGATGGAGTGTGAGGCAAACTTCGAAAACATCTAACAAGGAAAAAATAAAATATGGCAGTGGCCTGAGTCAGGGACTAAAATACTAAGAATTTCTGTTTCCGTTTGGGGCAATGCTGATTGAGCATTTCTGTACAGCAAACACAAAGAGCCAATGAAGAGGAAGAAATCAAAGACACAAGAACTCTAGAAACAAATCATGACGCAGGGTCCTGAGAAGGTAAGAGTCCGTGGCTGAGCGACCAAGGAGGGGACACAGCACGTGGCAGGGAGAGGACCCCTCACAGAGCTGCACTCCCGCACTAACCTGGGCAACACACGAAGAGGGCGTCTACTTAGGACTGCATTATTTCGGCTTTTGTGCTGTCCTCTGTTTTCTACGGGTCTCTTTATTCTCCTTCCAGAGCTAAAATAAGTCCCCCGCGAGTCAGGGTCAAATTTTGTATTATTTTGTATCTTCCCCCATATTTTTTTTTAATTTATTTATTTGTCAGAGAGAGAGCGAGCGAGCACAGGCAGAGTGGCAGGCAGAGGCAGAGGGATAAGCAGGCTCCCCGCCAAGCAAGGAGCCCGATGTGGGACTCGATCCCAGGACGCTGGGATCATGACCTGAGCCGAAGGCAGCCGCCCAACCAACTGAGCCACCCAGGCGTCCCTCTTCCTCCATATTTAAAACAACGTGGACACATCTGACCTGACCATATGTGCCTTATCACGGTGTGTTGAGGACGAAATCAGGAACAGAGCAAGAAACAACACCTCTTCTAACCGGGACAAGTCACAGATGAAAAATAGAAACTATATCTTCGCTTTATATGGTAAGAGCTGCCCCAGATGGAACTGTAAAATACATGAGGAATGTAACTGAGGTATTTATCAGGAAAAGACCGTGTAATAAATTGTCACATTATAAATAATCCTGTTAGAGCAGGGGCTCAAGAGTGAATCTGTTACCTCGTACTTCCCCTGCAGTCACTAAACACAAATCTAGTTGATAGCAGAAAACGCCAGGGCCATGGAATATTATGGAGTGGTGTTATAAAAAATATTGTAAAAATTAATACATGGAACACTTTGGCTAGCTCTTTGGTTCCTCAAAGTAGGAGAAAACATTTTTTTTTAAATAAGTATCTTTTCATAATCGGCATGTTTATCCTTATAACTTATCCAGTGTTTAACCTGAAAACAGTATTCAAAAGCACATATGCAATCATTTCTTAGCTTCCTAGATCTGGCCTCACAGGTTTTGAAGTCAATTTTACAGATAAGAACGCTCAGGTTCAGAGAAATGACTTCTTCAAACACACACATGCTTAACAATGATGCCAGATTTAAAGCCTACTTTCCCTAACTCATCGTCCCATAGTCTTTCATTAAACAAACCTAAAATGGAAACCGAACTCTGAAGTTATTCTCTCTGAATCTAATCAAAAGTCCTGCTGGCACGGTTAGCTTTCTGCCCCTCTGCTCTCTGTCTTCCCTGATTTCCCATGATAGATTCACAAACAAGCTGTGGCCAACACTGCTACTTATCTACCCAATACCCACTCTCCCCTCCTTTCTACCTAAAAAAAAATCCCTTTTTTTTTTTCCCTGAGTAGCATTGTGTCAAGTAAAAAACATGATTTCCCAAGCTCTCTAGACCCAAAACCGAGATAAATGACAAAGTCCTGGGGGAAGACGTTCCTTCTGGAATAGTAAAGACAGAGCTTCATGAGAAAAAACAGTTCATCTTTTGCCCTTTTCCCCCACCCGCTTCCTGCCTGGAATCCTAACTGGATGCCTGGAGGTAGAGCAACCATTTTGCAACTATAGGAAAAGAGCGAGAGTCCGTGGCCCTGGCCGCACTGGGAAGTACTGTACTAGCCTGGATCTGTCACCTGTGTGAGACCAGTGGAACCCCTATTTGGTTAAGCTCCTGTTGTAGCGTTTCTGCTACACATAGTCACTCGCAATATTAACTGATTCGTATCTAAAGGAACATCCTAGCTGTGTCTGCCGTCTTCCCACCCCGACAGGAGGGGAAGCCTCAAGCAGGACACCACTACCTGAAACATTGGCTCTTCGCCTGGCGTCCGAGGCTCTGACAGCAGATTCTCGAGTCCTGGTAGCTCCTAAACATATCCTGCGTATCAGCCAAGCAACTTCCCTGCCCACTGTCTCTCTCACCTCATCTCTGCCCGTCAAAATCCTACAGCCTTGCCAAGGCCCCTCTCACACTTCACCTCCCTCGCCGGTCTACGCGGGCCCCTCCAACCTGCTGCGGTTTCTCCCTCTTCTGAACTCTCAGAGCAAGGCTGTTCGTCCCTGTCCTGGGTCACCCTTCCTGACAGCCCCTGCGCTGGTGCTCTCTCCCGGGCAAGAGGTACCCTGAGGGCAGGACCTTGTCATTCTAGCCGGGACACCACCCCCCCCTCCCCGGCCCCGCACAGTGCCTGACACATAGCAGATGATTCCTAATTGCTTCTTAAATTGACTGAATAAACTCTTCCCCCTCTCCTAATGCACCTCTGACTGGTCCCGGAAAGAGTCCACGCCAACACTCTAATGACTTAGGAGGGAGCATTTGTGACAGCAGGAGGCAGCCGGCGGCAGTTCAGACGGCTGTATTGTCTTTGACACCAGTGCAAGTGATAATGGGCTGTGACTCGGTGTGTCAAAGCGTTCACTCAAGACTCGGGCGCCAGTTTCCCCTGCCTGTCACAAACCGCCCCCCCCCCCTGCAGAAAGCCTTTCCGTGTGAAACACCATGTGGCTTCTGCTTAAGAAAAGCCTCTAGCTGGTCACTCACTCCTCTCCCCGTGGATCACAAATGAAATCGAGCAATTGCAGCAGGTGCAGGGCCTCAATGGCCTCGGTCAGCACGCACCTGTCCCTTCAGAAATGATCACTGGCACGTGTGCAAGAGAGGGGTAAAGGGGCAGGGCACTGGGGCAGGGCATCTAGTCCCAAGCACAGAACAGCAGTCTCCCTGTTAAGTCCAGGGTACCCCAGAGCGACACCGAGGAAGGATTCAGCTCGGACTGCAAAGAGTTGGGAACAGGCAGAGAAGGAAAAATCTACAGGATGAGAGTCTGTGCAATTTGAATACAATCTAAAAAACAAAATAACTCAAATAAGAATGAGAGCCGTAAAATTTACATATTCAAATCCAGGGCCTGAAGTGAGAAACGCGCTGTCCTTCACAGCAGAGTTAAACTGAACTAAGCTCCCTACCTGAAAGTCCCAAAAGAAAATGTTCTCTTCAGGGACAGAACAGTTCTCTAAGTTTGTCATCCGCCCACTGGCCAACGTCTCGAATAAATAGTTGTTCAAAATAAGTGAAAGCAGGGGCTCCTGGGTGGCTCAGTGGGTTAAAGCCTCTGCCTTCGGCTCAGGTCATGATCTCAGGGTCCTGGGATGGAGCCCCGCATCGGGCTCTCTGCTCAGCAAAAGAGCCTGCTTTCCTTCCTCTCTCTCTGCCTGCCTCTCTGCCTACTTGTGATCTCAGTCTGTCAAATAAATAAGTAAAATCTTTAAAAAAAAATAATAAGTGAAAGCAAAGTAACTGCTATATACACAACTAATTGGAATGGGACACAGTCATTAATACTACAAATCTCTGGGAAAATTGCTAATAATTGCCCATATGAATCACTGAAAGCTATAACCTATTAGCTACTATGTATACTATAATTAAAAATGATACTGCTTTAAACAAGTATTTAATACTAATGATACACTCTGGTTAAACTGAGTAAGCATTAGCAAGATAATGTATATGGATACCAAAGTTGCATTAAAATGCTATAAATGAGTTTATTTAATTTGATGTGAAGGTGACTACTTCATTCCTGAGAAATTAGACTAAATGAATTAATCCCTCACTCTCCCCAGTGCGACTGTGCTGGTTGGGTGCCTCTAGGGCCTCCCGAGAAGGGTGGGCTGTGGTCACATAACCTTTACAATTAGAAGCTAGACCCGTGGTGCCTGTGCTATGCCCTTCCTGGTCCAGCCCTTCTCCTCCTTCCTGACATGACGCTCCACCCCACCCGCCAAGGCTTCTGAGGGCAGCCTCCTGGCCCAGCACCCCTCCCTCAGCACTGTCCTCTCTGTGGGACCGCAATGGACCCGCCAAGCCCCTCTGCCAAGGGGTAGCACCACCAATGCCCTTACCGCGACTGCAAATGGCCACAGCGTAAAGAGGAAGCTGTCATATGCATTGGCTGGGACAGGAGTGAGGACTGGGCAAAGTTAAAACTAGAAACACCTGGATCCAGAAGGAGTGGGCACCAAGACTTGGCAACAGTTACATTATAATATTTGGCAGGAGGAACATTATATTTCTATTTTAGTGTGCTTCAGTTATTTCCATATAGGTGTGGTCCTATTATACCAAAGTGGGTTATTTTGCCTAAGATCTAGTGGATTATACTTTGTGGGAAATAGAATGAATTTTTGAGACGCACAATTTTAAAAACACTCCTTTATATACACATCTATGAATGGATAATTATCAATAAGAGACTATCCACTAATAATTATATTTGACTTTGAGGTACACCATGCAATTTTTGATACAGATTTACCTTCGTAATTATACTTTTCATAGAGTATTATTAGCTTCCAGTTGGTAATTCTAATATTAAAATAAACACACACCAAAACACAGTGGGACCACACATCTACTAGCTGGCAGGACAGAGGTCTTTAAATGCTGTTTTCCCACAGGTAATTCATACCAGTTTTTTTTTTTTTTTCTTTTTAAGAACAGAATTGCTGAAAACAGGGCAGGGAAGTTGGGGGAGACAGGAATATGTTAAATACTAAGAAAAGGGAGAGAAACCGTGCAAATGGGAGAAGACTTCAGGAGGTGAGGGAAAGGAAGTCAATACATCAGAATACCTGAAAACTGCTACTTTGGAGCTCACCATCCTTGTAGTTCTTGTTGCCCTGTTTACTAGCTAATTGCATTTTGAGGGAACATGACTAAATATAACACAACCTAATGTCTTTATCTAGTTGGGCTTTTCAGTCACACAAATACGACCACTCACTTTTTGATTGATTTCTTTTTGAAAAAATGTTTTTAAAGATTTTATTTATTTATTAGAGAGATAGAGAGAGACCACAAGTAGGCAGAGCAGCAGGCAGAGGGAGAGGAGGGAAGCAGGATCCCCCGCTGAGCAGGGAGCCCGATGCGGGGCTCGATCCCAGGGCCCGGCGATCAATGACCTGAGCTGAAGGCAGCCGCTTAACCGACTGAGCCACCCAGGGGCCCCGACTGATTTATTTCTTAAGCCATGGTCATTTAGTCCAAGTGAAAGAGCTCCAAAGTAACGGGATTCAGCCATGAAGCTATCTCCTGTGAGCGGTTCCGGGAAGGGGGATGAAAAGAAGGAGCCCTGATGCAAAGGTGACATTACATTCAAATTTCCCAGGAGACAAATACCACTGACAACCAGTCCCCAGGGGAAAACATTTACATTCCTTCCGCTCCGCACAGTCCCAGATTTGCTTTGAGGCAGCTCCACAAGTGGAACGACGTCACAAGAGAAAAGATATGAGCAACTGTTTCGGAGGAGGTATGGAAGGGAAAATAGTCTGGTTTTCAACACAACTGCGGAAAAAGGTTGTGCTAAATAAAATGGCTTCATGGTAGTTAGGTTGCTTTTGTACTTAGGTAACTCGATATTTAGAACCCCACAGAAGGAGAAGAAATTGAACACATGCAAATTATGTGTCACCTGACTAAAAAACTAGCTCATCTGATTACAAAGCCATCAGTGAACATCTAAATTTCCATTTGTCATTAATAAAGGCGATTTCATTTTTAAAAAATCACAATTTCAACCAGATGACTCGGGGGAGGTTTTGTTCATTATTTTTTTTTTTATAAAGATATTTTTATCCCCAGGGGTACACGTCTGTGAATCGCCAGGTTTACACACTTCACAGCACTAACCATAGCACATACCCTCCCCAATGTCCATTACCCCACCCCCCTTGGTTTTGTTCATTATTAGCATGTATAAAATATATATTAAATGCTTTGAATAAAACTGGAAAAAAATGTAGTGCAGAATGCCTTGTCCACAAAAAAGAAATCTTGGTGAAGAGATATGGAATAGGATTTTGTTGATCCAAACACATATCAGCGGATCTCTTCTTCCTATACTCCATGATAATCAAAAGGATAATGGAAATAATACCAGTAATTCACATCCAGTTATCTCTGAGTGGCAGGCTTTATGAATGGAAGCTACAGAAAACAAAAGAAATTAACATATCATATCTGGCTTAACATATCATCTCTGGCTTCTGCATATCAAAGTGATTGCAACGATAATAATTATAATAGCAACTAACATGTACACAGCCCTCACCCTGTGTAAAGCACTTTATATGGATTATTTCGTTTAATCTTCCTACAAGCCAGCAACAGAAGTGTCGTTATTACCCCATCTTATAGATGAAGGAATAAGGCAGAGTCACAGAACTGGGAAGTGATAGCGCCAAGTCTAAAAGCCCAGTAGTCCAACTCCGTAACTAGCTGTCACACTCTACTATTCTGTCCTCAATGAGAACAAGATTGTAGAAGACAGAGAATTGGAGGCCCACGCCTCTATAACACCACGCTAGACAGCTCTCTGCTGATCTGACAGTTAGATGAGCTAAGCCTGCAGGATCCATTCTCCACCGTAACCAATTCCCAACTGCCTGGGAGAAAAAAACTAGCGAGTCAATATGCTTTAACCATTTACATTCACTAGGCTGGGAATTAAATACTTTTTTTTTAAAAGCTAATGTACGATTGCTTAATTTTATCGGTGACTTTTACTTTCAAATCTTGGTCTGGCTTACTTCTACGTTCTCACAATGTCGTACAGTACTATTGGTTGTTTCATTTGGTTTAATCAATTCTAACATTTAATTTGAATAACCATTTTCAATCCGCTTTTTGTTCTACATAATAGAAAATACACCTAGGAAAAAAATAACATAAAGATTCTAATGCAAGTCCCACTTACATAGAATAACAAAAACAAAAACAAAAAAAATGTTTTCTGAACTCACTGGGCTAGAATCGGGTAAAAAAAAATTTGACCATGATTTGCCTTATGGGATTCTGTTTTGTTGTTGTTGTTGTTGTTGTTGTTGTTTTGGGTTTTTTTTTTGTTTTTTTAATATTTTATTTATCTTTTTGACAGAGAGAGACAGGCGAGAGAGGAAACAGAAGCAGGGGGAGTGGGAGAGAGAGAAGCAGGCTTCCCGCTGAGCAGGGAGCCTGATGCGGGGCTCGATCCCAGGACCCCGGAATCATGACCTGAGCCAAAGGCAGACACCTAATGACTGAGCCACCAAGGCACCCCCAGGATTCTGTTTTTATCTCTGGCCCAAAGTTACGGCCTCCACTACAATCCCTTCCCGCCTATCTTCACAGATCAGCTCTCACGGATCACAAACGGGACCAAGTGAGCGATTTCAGCAGACTTAGTGAAAATCCATCACTGCTTAACGAAATCCAGTACCACCAGCAATCAGCATGTATCAATCTCTCCCCCACAGAAGATGACACTCTTATTTTCCCAGAATCCCTACTACTACAAACAGAACTATTTTGGTTCCACATATTTCAAAGCCTTTTTTTAAATTCAGGATAAACAAATGACTGTGGCAGCTTGGGGACACAGGTTCTTTGAGAAGTGCTTAAACTCACAACATCCAAATTTTGAGTTTTGACCTTCCACCACCACAGAGACCTACAACAACACACTCCGTTTTCAGTCCAGTGGAAGGAAAAAAAAATTCTTACTCAATTTTACTATGAATAAATTACCCTCCAGAAGAAGTCAACACATACCTTCCAGGAAACTATTAAATGCACTTAAGAAAGAATTTTCTAAATGCCACCCCCAGAGCCCTGAAAATGGTCCATTCTCAGAATAAAAACACTTATTTCTGAAGTGTAAGTTAGTGCTAAAGGTCAATTAAAGAAGACATATCTGCATTCCATGACTTCAGAGGTTCAACCTGGGCTATGCCTGACATCATATTAAAAAAAAAAAACCAACTTTAGTGTGTGTTGTAAATCAGCTCGGGCAGTGCTGCCTGGGAACAGTCTGTGTCGTACTATGGCACAACCAGCCGCTCCAGCCCCACGAACGGCACTTGGAATGAAAACACTGCCATATATCTTGATTTGTCAGAGAACAAATCAGTTTTATCTGTTCATTTTGTGGTTTAGTGTCGTAGGTATTTTAGAAAACATAATTTATAATTCCTCATGCAATTATATAAGAAATTAAATCATCTCACTTTTCCAGAAGCATCAAAATATTTCAGATTAAGTAGAATGCACTTGTAATGTCTTTAAAGTTCTCATCTCCCAGTCTAATATAAGAAGAAAAAAAATAAACAAATAAAGGGAAAAGAGGGGGAATATGGAAGCATTTTAATGAGTCAGTCTAGTCGTATTAGGTCAGGCCCGTCGAAGTATTCACTATCACGACAATGCCTAATAGGCCCGTGGTGGCTAAGCCACTGCCCCAAGGAGCAGAATGCCTGGGTGGAACACGTTTGAATGCTGGCTCCCTCACTTAACTTGCTGTGTGCCCTGGGGTAACTCAGTGAAGCTCTCTGTGCATCAGTCCCCTCAGCTGAGAGATGGAGAGAAGTGTACCTAGGTCACACACAGTTTGGGACTATTAAGTGAGTTTTTCTACATGTGACATACTTAGAACAACGCCTGGCATCTAGTAAGCTCTGCATTTGGTAGCATTATAATTAGCAACAATATGAGCTTCACTCTTTTTTTTTTTTTTAAGGACTAAACATCCATGAAAACATAACAAGATTATGTCTTATGGACTCATCCTGAGGCATTCCAATGAGAGACAAGAGAAATATGTCCTACTGGTGGGTCCTTGTTTGGGTGACAAATTAGTTATTTTAGTAAATTTCAAAACCATGTAGCCAAGATCCCTTATTAAGTACTACGGAACACCTCAGTCTCCTGGAAGAACACACCACCCACCTCAAGTGTGTGATTTACAACAGAGTTGGGCCTATTCTTTTTAACTAATCTCTACACCCAAATGGGGCTCGAACTTATGACCCCAAGATCAAGAGTGACATGTTCTCCTGGCTAAGCCAGTCAGGTGCTCTTCCCCCATTTTTTTTTTAAATTTACCTGGCTAAATTAATATCTTTTTGGAGACTCAAACAAATTCATAATCTTATCATGAATCACAACAGGAAATTTCCCCTTAATAGTAAGACAGAAAAGCAGTTGTTGATGTTAATTGCATTAGTTTCAACTGCAAATGTGGATGCATTTTAATACCCATTAGGGGTTACAAGTAAAAAAGAAATATAGCAGCAAATTATAACTTAATGTGTTACATAGAGTATCTGATGTATACTTATTTTTATCATAATGAGACACTGGCTTCATAATTAAAACTTTTTCATATAACGGGATATTTTGGTCACATGAGTACATTTCAATGGATAATCTAAGGTACATCAATCCTTGTTATGTCTATTATTAAAACCCATGGAAATGCTTATTGAAAGCAAGCAGCTTCTCTCTATCCAAGGACCAAGATCATAAACCAAGTAGGAAGAGAACGGTCCCTAATGCTGAGGACATACCTCAGTGTGGGCTGAATGACTCCAGAAAAGCACATAAAAAGGAGCTGATCAGAATGCGGCCAATGATACTATTGGGAAGGGGTCCAGGATAGGAGGCCAAATAGATCTGAATTCTAATTAGACCATTTCACACCTGCTAAGCTACAGGGAAGACTATGAAAAGAAATTGGGTCAATCTTAGAACTATAAAATACAGAAGGGAGCCAGAGAGCTGCTCATCTCTTTCCCCTGCCGGCAGGATCTAAGGTCCTCTAGAAACCAACTACCAAAAGGGACAACAACCCACTGCTCCTGCAAGGACGGGAGCTTTTGTGATCTGTGTGACAAATTCCCTACCTCCAACAGTGGCCTCTACTCAATCAACTCAAGCACAGGAAAAAATCTTCCCTAAGAGTTTCCCCCAATGATTCTTACATAAAATCTCCATCCTACTGTACATGGCAAAATCCAGAAGCCAAAAAATAGACAGACTGTCATCAGTTATTAATTCCTGGGCCAAGGGACATCTTTAATACAGGATTGTCATTGTAAAACTAGTAAGCACTCAGTAACTAACCCACACAATGCTGTGTGTTTTTTTTTTAAAGAGGAAAAAGACCAAAATGTGGGTAAGAACAAGACTATTACAAAAACAAAACATGAAATCAATTAACTGAAGTTTCCTGAATGACACAACGATTTTTTATTCTTCTACCACATTAAAAATCTCAACTCTTTACCACAAGGCAAAGGTAAAAAGAAAGCAGCGGGTCAATGCCAATTTCTTTCTTAGTAACTGGCCTTTCACCTGCAATGAACAAAATAAGAAAAAAATTATTTTCAAAGGATAACTATATTCTCATGTAAATGTTGGATAAGTCACTCTGATTGTCTAGCATGGACTAGGTACATTGTCTATACTTAATACCTCCCAATTTACTGACTGTGCCTAAATCTTCTAGATAACCAAAAGAAAGACAGTATTTCACGTTTGATTTGAAAACCAAAAGCTTTACTATTTTGTAGTACTAAAAATAATAAGATATGTGTAAATTATGCATTATAATATTCAGTAAAAAAACCACAGGTGAAAGTATTGCATATATACAATCTCAACTGTGTAAAAGAAAGCCTCGAACCAAAACTAAAGCAGAACGCCTGAAAATGTTATCTACATTTATCTCTAGGAAGTGGGTCCTCGGGTAACTTTGTCTTCTTTCTACTTTTTCTGTATTTTTTAGTTTTCTATAACTAACAAGCATTAGTTTACTACTAGAAAAAGTTTTTTTTTTTTAATTTGCAAGTTTATAAAGAGCTTAGATATACAAAAATGGGGTCTCATAAAATAAGTTCTCATAAAATGCCATCCCAAGACAGCAAGTTCAGTTTTGTTATTTAAACTCAAAACAAGCTCCCCACTCAATTTAAAAATAGATATGTTCAGTTACCAATTCCAAAATGTCAATCTTTGGCTCATGCTTGTAAAATAGAGTTACTATCTGTCTGAACTGTAGACTAAATTCACAGGCTGGAAATATAATGCCACTGAATGGGATATTGGTTAAGTACATATTCTCTGGAGCCAGTTTTTGGTGTCAGCCAAGCTTTTCCCCTCTCTGAGGTAAATTTGCCTCATTACCTCAGGGTGTCTCAGTTTCCTCATTGGTAAAATGTGGACAATAAGATTATGAATTTGGGGCGTCTGGGTGGCTCAGTCGGTTATGGATCTGCCTTCAGCTCAGATCATGATCCCAGCGTCCTGGGATCAAAACCTGCATGGGGATCCCTGCTCAGCATGGAGCCTGCTTCTACCTCTGGCTCTGCTTCTGCTCCTCCCCAGCTTGTGTGAGCTCTCTCTCTCTCAAATAAATAAAATCTTAAAAAGGGGTGCCTGACGGTTCAGTGGGTTAAGCCTCTGCCTTCAGCTCAGGTCAGGATCCCAGGGTCCTGGGATCGAGTCCCGCATCGGGCTCTCTGCTCAGCAGGGAGCCTTCCTCCTCTCTTTCTGCCTGCCTCTCTGCCTACTTGTGACCTCTGTCAAATAAATAAATAAAATCTTTTAAAAATATATATATTACGTACTTTATGGGGTTATTATAAGGATTGAATGAGTAAATACATGCGTAGCACCTAGAACAGTTCCTGGTACCTAAAAAGTACTAGATATTAGTGCTTAAAATTAATTAATAATATCAACCTTATTAAATATATACATAACATGTCTATCTGGTAAAAATTACAGTTTCTCTTAAAAAAATTAAACCATGGCTTAATATAAGCTAATTCTGACAATATTACATTTATCCTATTCCAAAAACAAAAGAGTCCACACAGGTAAAATTTTCAGAAAACTGAGACTTAACCTTTTAAGTTCCTACACCATTTTAATCCTCAAATCCCATTCGAGATCTTCAATTTTTTCTGGGTAAGGAGAAGCCTAAATTTGCCAGACTCCCTTATGGACAAGATAGGAAGATTAAAGTCAACATAGCATAATATAATGTCAGGTCCTTCCTAACATTTTATTACATATTTCTGGTTTATTTTTTTATGTGCCCTACTGGAATGTACCTTGAGGACAGGGGCATTGTGTTTGGCTCTTTCCTGTGTCCCCAACACTCAGAATAATGTCTGGCACAAAATATCTGTGAAATGAATCAATAACATGACAGTGGGCAAGAGAACCAGAGAATTAAGAGAGACTAAAGATCTTAATAAAGAGCTTTTTTTCCAAATAATTCTGATATATTTTCCATTGCAGAGTGTTTAAAGCAGGCCCCCTTTCAAATAAGTCTTTTCCTCATCCCACAGGGAGTCACTGTATTACAGCAGTAAAACAAGGCATTTAAAATTGTTCTTTATTGCTCTGGTTCTGCAGCACCGCTCCTCAAGAAGAACCACCATCTGAAGTTGGTAAACCGCTCCCAGCTTTTGATCAAGAACAGACCGCCCTCTTAATCTGCTCCAAGGAAGGGAGGCCAGCCTTTACCTGGGAGATTCTTCGAGTTTGTAGGGCCACATCTTGGAGGACAGAGGTTTGCCTGTGCTAGGAGTTTTCCAGCATCTCATTCTCTGATTTACAAAGCTGACAGAAAGAATATGTCGGATGTATTCAATTCTCTGCCGAGAAAGTGCGGCAGGGAGAAGCTGGGAGGAACCTCAGGCACTCCCCCATTTGCATATAGCCTGCAGCGATCTTTTCAAACCCTAGTAACTGGCTTGTAAAACAGTAGTGCCCATTTGCTGTTCTGTCCTGGGTGATATTTCCTCAAACAAACCAAAAAAAAAAAGGAAGACAGAGGAAAAGCTCTGTGTTTTTTGATCATTGACACACAAATACTTTTGCCAATTACTGTTTTTGAGCGAGCAAATGGCACTCACTCCAGAGCTCCCGAAGCTACCATAAAGGAAGAAAACCAAAAACCAAAAAAAACCCAACCCACTGAGTTTCAAAGTGATGGGTTTTAAATGCTCATCACAATCCTGTGAAATCTCTCTAGCGCCTCGGAAACCACCAACGACCAAGAGGATGCATTTCATCCCTTCCTCCAACCACCACCACTGAGCTTGCCCTAGTCACATTGCAGATAAGAGAGGTCCCTGGCATCTCAGGACCCCACCAGCTGCCTAAATAAGTAATAAATAAACTGCCCACTAACTGATGCTATGCAGATGAATGAACTACTGAGTTGAAATGCCGCAATCATTTTAAAATACAATAAGACTGCATCTGAGAAAATTTGGCCATCCGAAGTACAAATTAAAATGTACACTAAGATAAGAAGTGAAAGACCCATGATTCTGAAATTTCACAGTTTTGCAAAGAAGTAACTGAAATTATAAGATTTAGATGACAGAACCCTTATCCATTTAAAGAAAGAAAAAAGGAAACAAGGAGTTTTCAAAAAGCATTTTAATATTACAAAATGCTTTACGGCCAAGAATTTTTTTGTTGTCTATCACAAATATCAAAATAGACTCTTCCTAGAGTTGCAATATGATGGTATAGCACCAGGACTGAGAGTTGTATCATTGGGGAACTTTAAATATAAAAGATCTACCCAAAAGGTAATAGAAATATCTATTGTAGCACTTACAAGTGTTCCAATGAATGTGCTTTTTATTAAATGAATTTCTTTTTTTTTTTTTATTCATTTGACAGGCAGAGATCACAAGTAGGCAGAGAGGCAGCCAGAGAGAGGAAGGGAAGCAGGCTCCCCACTGAGCAAAGAACCGATGTGGGGCTCGATCCCAGGACCCAGAGATCATGACCTGAGCCGAAGGCAGAGGCTTAACCCACTGAGCCACCCAGGCGCCCAGGTGTCCCTATTAAATGAATTTCTTGAATGGAATCTATACTACACCTTCTTAAGGCACAGAAAGACCTGGGAATTTCAGTAAATGACAACTTTACATTTAAAACCTTTTACCAATATATTGGTAAAAGATGGTTATGCTTTAGAAGGATAGAATAAAAAATTAATCACTATATAAATTGTATCACAGTATCACCAATTTTAGGTTGTAGGTTTCCTACTCATAACTCCTCAAAGCTATGTATTTTTAATGAGATATACTTTAATTATTAAATAAAAGCTGTATATCACTGTGGGTCAATCTGTTTAACCTAGATCATTTTATATGATGCCAAAACATAGAACTCAGATGATTAGTCCCCTCCAGCTCATGGGCATTTCACACCTATCCCAAAAAGAGAGATCAGTTGTTAAGCATCTGCCTTCAGCTCAGGTCATGATCCCAGGGTCCTGGGATCAAGCCACACATGGGCGCCCTGCTCCGGGGGAAGCCTGCTTCTCCCTCTCCCACTTCCCCTGCTTGTGTTCCCGCTCTCTCTGTGTCTGTCAAATAAATAAATAAAATTTAAAAAAATTTTTTTAAAAATTCACCAAAGCTAATAGCCACCATGGCCAACTGCCCCAAACAAACAGCTGACTAAAAATATTGCTAAGCACTTCTCTCATCATGGAAGAAATAATTAGCTAGGTTTTTAATGAATTATCTTCACTGATATGATTCTTTTAAATAGGCGTTAAAAGTAGATTGCAAGGTCGGAGGTAAAGTGAGATCAGACTAATTTTTTTTTTTTTTAATTCACAGCCCTCAACAGTTTTTATCAAGTATTTCCTACTCAACTTCTAGGCATCCTACATGTCAAGGTGGATGGGGTCTTCATCCTCTACAAATTTACAGACAGACTATAATTCAGTTGACCTTCATACGAGCTGTAATTATCTACATATTTTAAATAACAGATATTTGTTATGAAGTGAAGTGCCAATATAAGCAAATATAAGGAATACAGAACTACAAACATGTATATTCATATTCATCCTTTTTTTAAATTTTTTTTTTAAGATTTTATTTATTTATTTGACAGACAGAGATCACAAGTAGGCAGAGAGGCAGGCAGAGAGAGAGGAGGAAGCAGGCTCCCCACCGAGCAGAGAGCCTGATGCGAGGCTCAATCCCAGGACCCTGGGATCATGACCTGAGCTGAAGGGAGAGGTTTTAACCCACTGAACCACTTATTTATTTATTTGAGAGAAAGTGCACGCCCATGTTAGGGGAGGGGCAGAGGGAGAGTGTCAAGGACACTGTGCTTAGCACGGAGCCCCACGTGGGGCTTGATTTCACCACCCCAAGATCACAACCTGAGCTGAAACCAAGAATCAGGGGCCCGTGGGTGGCTCAGTCAGTTAAGCCTCCGTCTTAGGCTCAGGTCATGATCCCAGGGTCCTGGGATGGAGCCCCGCATTGGGCTCCCTGCTTGGTGGAGAGCCTGCTTCTCCCTCTCTCTCTGCCTGCCACTCTGCTTACTTGTGCTCTCTATCTCCCTGTCAAATGAAAAAAGAAAATCTAAAAAAAAAAAAAAAATCAGTCGCTGAACCAATTGCGCCACCCAAGCACCCCTCATTCCTAAATATATATTGGACAAGGAAGTGAAATGGCATTATTCTTCTTTTGGCATTTAAAAGTAGTATTTCAGGTTTTTCTCTGTGCAGGTGAGTAAGCGTATGTATACATGCATATGTGAAGACTCAATTTTATGTAGTAGAGGAGGGAAGAGTATGGGGGGCTGGTTAGAGATTTGTATCAGCACAGCCACTGTTTTATATTTTGGCCCATCCAGCTCTAATGAGGGCTGAGACATGGTTAACAGCAATTTTGGGTAACTTTTTTAGCTCTCTTTTGAGAACCACAGAATTTTTTAAAAAACAGTTTGTTTGTTAAAAGATTGCTCCAAGGCCTAAAATTTCTAAATATGCACCTTTTTTCAACATTGCCCTTATAAAGAAAAAACTGCTGAGAGTCTCCCAAACATGAGAGTTTAATTAAAGAAGGAAAAGTGGGGGGCGGGGGGGTAGAGAAAGAGCCAAAGAAAGAAACCAAGAAAGTAATACAAAGCAAGAGATCATTGGAAACATTTTCAATAGGGATAATATCAAACTTTCATTAAAAAAAAACAAAAAAAAAACTTTGGGCTCCAGGAAACCTATGCCTTTTAAGCATCCTCCCTGCTCCCCCCACCAAAAAAAGTGTGATTTTACTGAATTCCATTACAAGGTTATGATTGAGCTTACTAATTGTTTATTTAAAATCATCATATTTGCAGCCATTTATAGGGTTAGGATTTTCATTAAATTCAGCAAAACAAAAATAATTCTGTGTTAAAATGACAAACATCAGTTTTTGGAAAGAACTTTATTTCTTATTTATTTATTTATTTTAAAGTAGGCTCCACACCCAGCATGGAGCCCAATGCAGGGCTTGAATTTAGCTGAGATTTAAAGTTAGATGCTTAACTGACTGAGGCACCCAGGTGCCCCTAAAAAAGAATTTTTAAGAATTTAAGAGAATGAGACACATCAACCAAGTGCAATATATAGATCTGTATGGTTCTTGAATTGAGTAAAAAAAAAAAAAAAAAAGTAGAAAAGAAAATTATAAAACAGGAAAATTTTGAACATTGGATATTTCAGGACATCAAGGAATTATCTGCTTTTTAAGACTCTGCGGTATTGTGGTTATATTTTTTAAGGTTGTCTCTATCTTTAAGAGATACTTAGTAAAATATCTATGGATAAAATATGAGGTTTAGGATGTACTTTAAAATACTCCAGTGGGAGAGAAGTAAGGAGTGGGTAAGGGCAAAGATGAAACAAGACCAATCATGAATTGCAAACTGTGATGCTACATGATAAATTTATGAGTATTTACTACACTTATCTCTCTATTCTGTATATGTTGTTTATTCCCAGAATAAACATTTTAGAGAAATGAAGAACTGAGCATTTCAAGCACTGAATAATCTAAAATGGAAGCATATTCATTTCTAATGATAAAATTTACCTTCAAATTAGCTTCTTTGTAAAGTTTTTCCCAATAGTAGGCTGTAAAAAGCTAGTTCCCTGAAAAGGATATAATGAATGAATGAATACATAAAACAATAATAAATAAGTAATAAATAAATTGAACCATTCCTTTAAAAAATATCCTTTACTATTTTGGTTTTAAGTCTTATTCTATTTATTCTCACTACTGTTTCTAGTTCCAGACTGAAATTACTCTCCCTGTACAGACTGCCTTCAAAAAGATAAGGTCCAGATAGACACTGACAAAATACCTCTAAGTTTTAATCAGAAGAACTTGGATCCCAGCAATCGGTAAGTATGTTTTGAATAAGTAGCTCTTTTGAGTCTAAAAGCTACTATTCGAAGTGTTTTGCCACCATGAATGGAGCCAAAACAGCACTGCCCATGGGAAGATGACTGGGAATAATCTGGAAATGGTGAAGCTGATCGCTAAGGAGTCAAATCGTATTTTACTTCTGATAAAAATAGCTAGTTCATAAATAGGAGCCAACTTCACAGTGATACACAAGAAAAAATAAATTTCATGGATAAAGTTTAGTAAAAATGAACCTTAAAAATACCCGTTTTCATTGTCAACAAACATTTTTGAATTCCTGTAGACTTAACACTGTGCTATGCATCACTCTGTTTTAAGGGAAGAAAATAGTTTCTACTTCATGAGTCCAGATATAATTATTGAAGACAGTAAACTGGCACCGTTTAGACTGCATAGATTTCTCCAGGATAATCAATAATACCTTCAATCCATTTGTTCAGTCTTTCGACATTGACTAAATGCCTACAAGTACCACCCTCAAGTTCTAAAAAAAATGGGCCACTGAGAACACAAGAGTTTCACCAATAAAAAGCCAACAACAGGCCTATTTTGAAAATGGAGACAACAGCAGACAGAAGTGGCAGATAAATAGCTTTCTTTTAATGAGGCAAAGCAAGAATTTTCTGGAAATTTTAACCCATATTTTCCATCTGGTCACCTACTTCCAAAAACTAAGAAAAGTAATTCTTATTTTTTTAAGAATAAAATGAACATTTAGTTATAAATTAGCACTAAACTTGTAAACAGACCTTATAGGTACTTCTATTCTCTGAACCTCAGTATTCGATATTTCTGAACTCAGAGAATGAAATAATAATCTATGTACTAAAGCTTTCTTATGTTACTGAACTACCAAATGTAAGCTCAATGAAAGCCAAGACTCTTTTTCAGTTCCTTATCCCCAGAACCTAGAGTAATGATAGGAACGTGGTAAGCATTTAATACTATTTAATTAATTAATTTGAAAATCAGAATTGCTGAGGGATATGCTTTATTTTCATATCAAGAATCATTCAGGCTTCACAAGTAGGAATAGTATTTTTTAATTACTCAACCTACTATAAGCCTTCTATTTAGTTTTAGGAATTGGCTTCAATAGACAACAATTCTATAAGATTTGGGGGTTTTTTTGTTTGTTCTTAATGAAGGGTGTCTCAGTTGCTTGAAAAAGTATCTCTATGTATAATTTATCATTATCAAATATACATAATCATTATCAAATAAATATAATCCTGGGGTGCCCAGGTGACTCAGTTGGTTGAGCATCTGACTGATTTCAGCTCAGATCTTGATCTCAGGGTGGTGAGATTTAGACCTGCAGAGATTGGGGTTGGGATTCTTTCTCCCTCTCCCTCTGGGCCCTTCCCACACTCTTTCATAGATAGACAGACAGACACAGATAGATGGATAGAATCCTTATGTACTCAGTAAGCACCCAATCTAAAAGTCCTGACTTTTAGGGCTTATGTCAAAGAGTAAGGAGCAAGCATTATTATTTTCTTTTAAAGATTTTTATTTACTTATTTGACAGAGAGAGAGATCACAAGTAGGCAGAGAGGCAGGCAGAGAGAGAGACAGGAAGCAGGCTCCCCGCCCAGCAGAGAGCTGGATGCGGGGCTCGATCCCAGGACCCTGAGATTATGACCCGAGCTGAAGGCAGAGGCTTAACCCACTGAGCCACCCAGGCACCTGAGAAGCAAACATTAAATAAGAATTGCCTCCTACCCCAACTCCAAACTCCCACTGATCATGGCTATCACAGAACAGCCCTGACTCTGGGGCTTCAGATCTCAGCTCTTCCATCCATAGCCCTGTGTGCCCAGGAAAGTTAATTCCCTTCTTTGTTTGCCTCAGTTTCCTCATCTGTGAAATGGGGGAACATATGACTTACTTCAAAAAGCTGTTGCAATATTTAAATGAGTCAGCACATGCAAATCTTTTAGAATAGTGCCTGGCATACTATAACTGCTCAATTAATATTACTTAGCATTATTAAAACTCTTTAAGAAATCCCTTGGTTTATTTATACATCACAGGGACTCATTAAAAAGACTATTCTATTTTTCATCTTAAACCAAAAAAAAACAAAAGAAATACATCTGTATCATAGACAAATTTTCACACTTATGGATACATTAGGGACAAAGTGAACTGCTTATCAAAATTGGGTAATAAGGTAAAAATAACAAGTTCCTACATATTAAAAGAATTCATGGAGAAAGTAGAATTTCATACTTATATATTCTTACTGATTAGAAAAAGAAGGCAATCCCACTACCATATTATCCCACTACCCACAATGATGACATCTGAATAGATTTCCTTTGTCTTTTTTCTATGCATATATGTATAATTTTACATAATTAAGAAGGAATCTGGCATTCCTTGATTCACATAACATTGTACTAACTGCACTTTTGCATCACTTTTTAAAAATAATATTTTAAATGACTGTATAAATTTAATTATTCTAACATAAGGAAAAAATGGTAATTAATACACCTCCTTTTCCATAATTTTTATATACTCATGAACCCAAAAATAACAAGCCAGAAAGAATTTTTGCTTATTTGTTGCTCAGCATCTTTGCTTCTAAATAAAATTTTCTGGTTAAAACTAAATTTTACAATCTTAAGAAACAAGAACTAAGCTAGAGACAACACATTCCTGATCTCAAACTATAGTACAAAGGTATAGTAAACAGTATGGTATTGGCATAAAAACAGACATACAGATCAATGGAAGAGAATAGAGAAACCAGAAATAAACCTATGTGTATACCGTTAATTAATTTACAAGAGAGGAGCCAAAAATATACATTGGAAAAAGCATAGTCTCTTCAACAAATGGTGTAGGAAAAACTGGACAGCTATATGCAAAAGAATGAAACTGGACCACTACCTTACACCACACAAAAAAAATTAACTCAAAATGGATTAAAGACTTGAACGTAAACCTTGAAACCATAAAACTCTTAGAAGAAAATACATGCAATAAATCCTTGACATAAGTCTTAGAGATTATTTTTTGGATCTGACACCAAAAGCAAAGACAACAAAAGCAAAAATAAACGAGTGGGGCCACATCAAACTAAAAATGTTCTTCACAGCAAAGGAAACCACTAACATAACAAAAAGGTAACCTACTGAATGAGAAAAAATATTTACAAATCATTTATCTGATAAGGGGCTAATACCCAAAATATAAAAAGAACTCATGCAACTTAAAAGTAAAAAAAAAACAACAACATCTGATTAAAAAATGGACAGAGAACATGAACATGCATTTTTCCAGAGACATACAGATGGCCAACAGGTACATGAGAAGATGCTCAACACTACAACTTATCAAGGAAATTGCTAATCAAAACCACAATGAGATCTGACCTGACACCTGTTAGAATGGCTAATATCAAAAAGACAAGAAATAACAAGTTTTGGCAAGGATGTGGAGTAAAGGGAACACTTGTGCACTGTTGGTGGGAATGTAAATTGGTACAGCCACTGTGGAAAACAGCATGGAGGTTCCCCCCAAAATTAAAAATAGAACTACCATATGAGCCAGAAATTCTACTTCTGGGTATCTACCCAAATAAAGAAAACACTAAGAGAGAAAGAGAGAGAGAAAGGAGGGAAGGAAGGAAGGAAGAAGAAAGAGAGAGGGAAAGAGAGAGAGAAAGTAGCAGAGAGAGAAAAAAGGAAGGAAGGAAGAAAGAAAGAAAGAAAGAATGAATGAATGAACTTGAAAAGATAGGAACAGCCACATTCACTGCAGCATTATTTATTAAGCCAAGACATGGAAACAATCTATGTGTCCATCAGTGGATGCATGGATAAAGAAAATGAGGTATACACATACGCACACACAAATATTATTGAGCCTTAAGAAAGAAAGAAACCTTGTCATTTGTGACAGCATGGATGGAACTTGGGGGCATTAGACTTAAGTGAAATAAGTCAAACAAAGACAAATATGATACGATTTCACTTCTAACTGGAATCTTGAAAAAATACTAATAATTAAAAAAAAAACAAACTTCATAGATACAGAGAGCAGATGGGTGGTTGCCAGAGGTGGGGGTGAGGGTGGGCAAAATAGGTGAGGGAGTCAAAAGGCACAAGCTTCCCGTTATGAAATAAATAAGTGCTGGGGACATAATGTACAGTATTGTGACTACGGTTAATAATACTGTATTTTATGTTTCAAAGCTGCTAAGAGAGTAAATCTTTAAAGTTCTCAAGGAAAAAAATTCTATGACTATGTGTGGTGATGGATGTTAACTAGACTTATTGGAGTGATTATTTCACAATATACACAAATATCAAATCATTATGTTATATATTTATGTCAATTACACCTCAATAAAAATATATATAAATAAAATTCTAAAGATTACTTTAAAATTTATAGGAAGCAGAGGAGAAATAAGATGCCCACTTACAAATTTAATCAAATGTGCACAATGAAGAATCACGTTGCTTTCAATGCCACCTCCCCGAACCCACCATCCACGTTAGTACCTATAAATAGCTACTTAGGATAGAGAACTCTCAAGGATGTGGAGAGATCCATAGCTATTACCCAAAGCCATGTGGGGCAGAACTGAAAGGATGAAAAGGAAAGAAGGAAGGGAATGACCAAGTTTAATTTGGAGGAGTGGGTAGGGTTACTTTGTAGTAGTTTCCTAGGTTAACACCCCTCTTCCAAAACTGGAAGGCTTTTGATTCAGAGATACAGACTCATCACAGTCTACCATAAATTGTGCTTGCTATTCAGTAGCTCTTAGGCTACCTATGCCAGGAAAAGCAAAAAGCCTGGCATCTTTTCACTTTTTGCATATGCAAAACAGC
This sequence comes from Mellivora capensis, assembly GCA_004024625.1. NCBI lineage: Eukaryota > Metazoa > Chordata > Mammalia > Carnivora > Mustelidae > Mellivora > Mellivora capensis. Next base: position 242,117 of record PISX010000165.1, read on the forward strand.
AGGTCAGATATATCCTGGATCTCTCTCATCCCTGAGAATCACAGAGTAAATAGTATGTGTCCTGGGAAATGGAGGGTTTGGCTCAGTTAGAAGCACCATGCCCATCATTTATGACAGTATCTTTTGCCCTTATCTTCTCTTGAGTCCCAATATGTGGCTTCAAGTAAAGGCTACTATCCCTGACCTCCATTTTAGTGGAACTCCTATCATCCTTTAAAAGCAAATATTCTTTCTTAATAAAGTCTCTCAAACTCACTTGGAGGGAATGACTCTCAAAAAAGAAACTGACCATCCCACACTCACAAAAGCACAGGTTTACTATCTTCTCATTAGGACCTGAGTATCACTCCAAAATAATGACATTGCTAATGTATTTTCTCTTTTCAAGGCAATTTGAATACTCTCCAATTCAATTATTGAAACTCTTTTCTGGTCATGCCAAAATTTAAACAAAAAAATGTTTCATGAACCTCAGTTTTTAAAACGGGCTCGGGGTGCATGGGTGGCTCAATCAGTTAAGTGCCTAACTCTAGATTTGGCTCAGGTCATGATCTCAGGGTCGTGAGATCGAGCCCCATGTCAGGCTCCACTCTGAGCACAGAGCCTGCTTAGGATTCTCTCCTTCTCTCTCTCTCTGCCCCTACCCCCAAACCCATTCATGTGCGCTCCCTCTTTAGAATAAAGAAATAAATCTTTTGTAAATAAATATATAAACATATAAATAAATAAAATTGGTTCAAGCAACCCACTCTCCTTGCAGTTTAGTTCTGCCCAAGTTTTCCAACATAGGAAGAAGTTGTTCAGAAACGCTCAGTTTCTCTGCTGCAAATGGATTTGCTAGGTCTCAAAACAAAACAGGAAACTAGACCCATACAAACTCAGACTTCGAATATGCAGTCATATTTTGTCCTACCTCCTTCTCTGGCTTTCTCTCACTCTGCTGCTTGTCCAGCACACAGATGACCAGTCTTTTTTTTTTTTTTAAGATTTTATTTATTTATCTGACAGACAGAGATCACAAGCAAGCAGAGAGGCAGGCAGAGAGAGGGGTGGGGGAAACAGGCTCCCCGTTGAGCAGAGAGCCCGACGCGGGGCCCGATCCCAGGACCCTGAGACCATGACCCGAGCCGAAGGCAGAGGCCTCAACCAGGCGCCCCCAGAGGACCAGTCTTATCATTTACTCTGTTTGGTCGATAATAAACATGCAGCGAATTGCCCAACTTTAATGGTCTGAATGACAACATAGATCTAATACATTCATTTCAAAATAAACAATTCCAAGTTTTTCCCTTTATCTAAAACAGTCTAATATAAACCTAAACAAACTGCAATTTTTCCCCTCTAAAATTACAGTACGGACCTAGGGCTAAAACCTCGGTTTACCTACAAAATAAGGTATTAGCTGTGATCTAGAGCTAACCTTCAGAATGCTGCTTCAACTTTTGAAAAGTGTAATATTCAGTATTTTTTAGCCATGGTTTTCAAAAACTTTGAGGAAGCAAATATTTGCTTTTGACTTCTCTGCTGTTTAATCTCCGCTGGAGACCATATCCCTTGCTAGTGTGTCGGCCTCACCTTGCTGGATAGAACTCTCAGTCCACATCACTGAACGGAACAGTGTGGCTCCCTGGTGCAGACTTCCTGCGAGCCTCCTCCCTGAGCATGTGCCAAGAATCAAATCTTGGCCACTTAGTGCTCTGGGCTCCACATGTGAGCTCACGGCGCGTTGAGCAGCCGTGCTAACTGAGATGGATAGGCCTGTCAAACAGGAAGCTGGCACACCGGGACATAAGCAGTGGGACACAATGACCTTTACATTCAGAAAAAAATGTCCCTAAAATGGCATGAAAAGTTTATGGGGGGGAGAGAGGGGGACTCCTTTATTTCACTTAGGCACATGGCATAAAATAAAAGCAATGGTGCCCAGTATGCAATTTGCTCGGGATCAAATCTTGAATCCCTTACACAAGAAAGAAAGTCGTCAGAGAAAGGAAATGAATCATCCTTTATCACGCTGCTTTGAAAGCAGTGGACTCGACGGTTCAGCTGTCCTTACGGCACCCGACAGGCCAAGCACTCGGATTCAGACCACGCTTGGACTCAGAGTGACCCATGGGGCTCCTGCCTGCCCTGGGAAAACATTCTTGACCCCTTGTTTCAGATGGGTCACTCTCTTGGTAGAATTAAAATCTAATTTAAGTACTTAAACATTTTTTAGGCAGTTGTGATCTGCTCACAGAATCAGAGTCAAGGCTTGGATATTAAATCCCATGTCCTTGGTCACCATGTTTGTAACTTTGTATATATCGCTTAATCTCTTATCATTTTCTCATCTGAGTAAATGGAGGCGCTGACTGACAATCCCTACTAGTAATTATATGAAGAGGGACTCATAAAAAAAGTTTGCAAAAATCTGTGGCACATATACCAATGTTAAGTAAGAACAGTAATAAAGAAAATTAATATATGAAGCAAGATCTGAAGTTAACATATTTTTCTCCTTTGGTTATAACCATTATCATAAATTGTACAATTCAATCATTTCAGCTGAAATACAATAATCATCATTCCACTGGGTCAATTTTTTTTTCCCATTTTTCAAGGTTTGGGGGATGTTTTTATGTTATTTGTTCTGTCAGTTCTCTGCCATGAGAGAACCATGGGCTTTGCTTCAGAGCTAAGCAACACAAGCTCACAACGGGCTAGCCAGGGCTGTAAATATATGCAGAAATCGTGATGCAATTGTAATGATTAGTTAAATAGATAAAATGAACTAATCACAAAGACACTGGGATTTTTGCTGCTGTTGTTGTTGTTATTATTATTGCTGTTGTTGTTTCGTTTTGCTTTTTTGCTTTTGTTTTACTGAATGGACTACCCTGAAACTACAGAGCATTTTTCAAAGATACAAAAGTTTGGTAATTTTCTGCACTTAATTAGAAAGCTGATTGTAAAGTGCAGAAGCTGCAGGCCCAAAGCAAGACATAAATTTAGAAAACCAAAATCTTATAAATCATGTATTAAAGTTTGGATAAGTTAGGATGAGACACCTCCGCACTCTGAGAACCCCACTGTAGGGACTTAGAGAAAATAACAGCAACTCTCAGTGCCAACAAACCTACGATGATCACTTCAACATACGAGTTTATTTTGGTGGCTCTAGAGGTGCCGGTCAAATGCTTCCGGAAGCACTCAAAAAATATGCTGCAAGAAACATTCCACGGCTAGTTGTTTGGAAAAGATGTTAGACCTGACCATTCTCCTCCAACCCTTGTTTGGAGAATTATTTCAGGAATTGCATTCTTCCTCAAATCATGACACACAGAGGCACAGGGAGGGGAGGGGACACGCGGTAATACCTTGTGCCTGAGCCGCGGAGCTGTGGGAGTACCCCAGGGCCAGGAGCGCGGTCTCCACCAGCTGGCTAAAAAGCACATCTTTTCGAACCAGGACGAACTCCGCGTGTTCTTCTCTGTTGTCATATTCAAGAGAGCCATCCAACTGCTCCACCACACAAAAGACAGGAATCATCAAACCTGGAGAGACAAAATTCAAGAGCAAAACACAAACATTACAAAGCAAATCTCAGTCACCATGATGAGAAGGGAAGAGACAGTTATAAAAGTTACTCATCTGTGATCGACAATGGTTTAGATTAAACAAGCCTCTTAGTTGGATGGGCCTAAATGGGAAAGCTGTGGATTTTTTTTTCCCTTCCTTATTACTATCAGACTGCAGCAGAATTGCCCTGGGCAAAGGCAGAAGCCCTCAGATTCCAGTCATTAAAATGTGGAGTGTGCCCATCAGAGGTATCCTGACTGAGACCCGGACTCCAGAGCTAGCACAAAGCAGAGGTCAAGGTGACCTTCCAGACCCTCATATCCTTTATGTCTATGGGTTTTACCATTAACTATGAATCAGGACTAGGATTTCCAGGTCAGATCTGGTTTTGTCTAGAAATGCTGTAAGATGCCTAGGAGAGAGGAATATTTGATTTCTGGGCCTAAGCTGTCATGTGAATATGTCTAAGAAAATCAATGGGAATTTTTTAAAAGTCCCTCTTGTATCTTTTATCTAAGTCCTGGCAAATAGCTCATCAATGAGCCTGAAAATATCCTGCTCAGGAAAATCTTAACTGGCATTTAACTTATGTCAAAATATACATCCAAATGTAAAACTGTGTCCTTTTTAAAATTATTATTTAACATATTAACACCAGTTACCCCTATTAAGGGAATTATCTCTTCTTGTGTTTTCAAAGAAAAGAAGTAAACTACTCTAAAGGATAAAGCAAATTAGTCTAGTTGAAAATCTGTTGAAATCTGTTGTCACTGAAATATTTCTCTGCTTTGTATCAAAGTGTGAAAAGCTAAAAAATGTTTAATTCGCCAAAGATTTTTTATAAACTGTTTTTTATTTTTAAAAAAAGTCAAACAGGCATTTAAATCTAAACATAGGCAAGGCATAAGAAGATCAAAGTTTTACCAACATACAAGTAATAAACATGGACTCTGCCCCATGTAATTCACACAAATTAGTATGTTATGGAATAAGATCTGTTCTGGGTCTTCTCTCTTACTTGCAAGAAAACCAAAAGTTATGAAGGACAGGTGGGTAAGCTGAGAGAGGGGGAAGGTGGACAACTGGTTGGTTACTGCTGAAGACACTTCACAATAAAGGTAAGACCTCTGTGTAAATGACACGCGGGAGTTCTGCCTGTGAGACACAGACGACACAGGAGTTTCTGTAAAAGCCCCTGCCCTCTGCCTAGCCCCTAGAAGCCTCCTGACTCACTCTGATCTGAAAAGCAGAAGGTGAGAGCAGACACTCTGCGAACTACCAGGTCACAGATGTAGATTTTTGTTCTAAAGATAATACAATGGTGCAACTGGTTCCCATGTGCTAATTATTATTATTAAAGATAATAAGTATAGGGTGTAATTATTAAATATAATCATTATTAACAATAATAATACTCATTAAGAACTGTTATCATTAAGGATCACGGTAATTATTATTAAGCCAGCACAACAGTCTAACAGGTCACACCATGCCATTCCCCGGGACAACTACCAGCTCCGTGCTCAGTCTTAAGAACAATAAGACAATAAGACAGCATTATTGTTTGTAGCAAATACGCTATCTAAGGTATAGATTTATAGAAAATGGGAAATAAGGGTGGAGCAGATTGATCATTTTAGACAAATAAGGGAATTTAGCCTGGCCCCATGATGCCTTATAAAATATTTTTTTAGAATTGTGACCAGTACTTGCCTATCAAATGCTTACTTATTTATGCCCAATTTATTCCCAAATGTAGGTAACACATAAAATGAATATATAAATTACACTGCCTCCAAATTATCTTTGTGCTCATTCATTTATCCAATTTTTATTCCCTGAACACCTATTGTGTGCCAGGTAACCCCTGTGGCCTCAGAATACAAGTAAGAACAAGTCTGCTGTGGCTCCTGCCCTCAATGCAGTTGAAGGTGCTGTAAAATCTTCCTGAGCAAGCATAATGGCATTTTACAGGATCTATCCATCAGAGTCCTTCCCAGCAGGGAGTAGCCCCCCATTTAGACCTTTTATCTCTCACATACTGGTATATGATCTTTGTCCAAGGAAGCAGGTTGATTTCTACTTTCAATGATTTCAGCACATGCACACATAGGGCCATACAGTCAGTGGTGCCATAAGCTACTTCACCACTAGTACCTATGTGTACACAAGTTTCAATGCTGAAAATCATGTGCAGTTCCTAATGTCAACATCTGAGTGTCACACATCTGGGAATCACAGATAAGGCCTTTCAGCGAATCCAGCTGCCCCCATAAGCTATCATGTATCCATTACTTAGGAACCATAAGTCATTCTCAAGTCTATGATCAACTAAAAAAAACCTAAGACTCTATTAATTTTTGAAAATAATATTAACAGTTCATTGAGTGAGATACGAGATACAACATTAAAGCACAGGGGTCTACACCATTCAGGAACTTATTTTTTGAAAGTGTCAGTTACCAAAATATTTCCTAAACATTTTAGTTCAGTGATTAAAGAAAGCAATTGTTATCTGACATCAGAGCAATAACTTCTTCCAGTCAAAAAGCATCACCTATTTTGAAAGTAAGAAAGAGAGAGAAAGAGAGACAGGGAGAGAAAGGGAGAAAGGAAGAAAAGAGGGGAGGAGGGAAGGAGAGAAAAGGCCTTTGAGGTCATCTATAAAATAAAATAATATTAATCATAAATGTCTGACAACAGAATTTACTCTGAAAGCACATATATATGGGCAAGCATCTAAAAAATGAAGAGGTTATATAAAAAAGTACTTTTATAGAATTTTATAGATCTAAACAATTATGAAATTTGTACAATGAAACACAACTTTTACAAAAGAAGAGGAAAATTAGGTGTGATTACAGTGACAACAGCAAGAAAAATGAAAAATGGTAAAATAATTCAGTTAGGGTCAAATATGAGGAAAAAGAAAATTGAGGCATAGGTTTTAAAAACTTAAAAACAGCAAATCCCTGGGAAAGAAAACTAAATAAGGGTGAGTAGGTATAATAAGAAAAGACATGCATTTGGTGACCCCCTCACTCTCTCCAGGCAAAAAGAGAGAAAAAAGAAAAAAAGAAAGAAAGAGAGAGAGAGAGGGAGGGAGAGAGAGAAAGACAGAGAAGGAGGGAGAGAGAGAAGAAAGGAAGAAGTGGCAGTGGCCGAAAAGACGGTGAGAGTATTTGAGAACAATTCAAAAAGTAAACTAAGAATGAGAAGAATTAAAAGGCAGGTTCCAATAAAAGAATAACAATATAAAACTGAAATGTAATTATAACAAAATTTAGAAATGATCCAAAAAAGGGGAAAAAACCTCTTATTCTAGCGCTGTATCGGGAACTTTTGGCATTATTTCTCTTTTATTGTAGCACAGACCCATTTCCATAGGATCAAGTAGGGAACTTTGAACCCTTTGATTATAAGCCTCGCTAAGCTTTTTACAATTGTGGCATGTTAAGCAGGTAGTTTCATCTAAAGGACAGGCACACAGTCCCAGCCATTGGCTAAGAATTAAGAGTTGTTCTGACAGTTGGGACAAAAGAGAATTCTGTTGTCACAGGGGCAAAGTGAGCAGGACATTCCTTCCACTAGAAAAATGCATTCTCCCAACTGTCATTAGTTCCAATGCTCAAATTGTCATTTTCATTGTGACGTGATTTCTGAAGAAGTGTGTGTGATGATAAAGGTTACCTAGTCTTCGCCACAGCGGCCACGGGAATAGAGACAAAGGGGAGATGGTCAAACGTGGTGGTGACTACCCTGCCTCAGCAGGCAGGCAACTCTTGGATCAAATCCTGGCACGGTCATTCTTTGCCTATTGTAGTGACCTTGGGTAATTTATTTGACCTCTCTGAGGCTCAAATTCGTCCCAGGTAATATGCAAATAAAAATATCTACATCACAGAGTTGTTGTGAGGATTAAACACTGTGAAATAGTTTTCTGGCCTCTCTCAAACAATGGAACCTATTTTCCTTTTTTTCAAAATCAGTATTCATACCAGTAATTAGTGCCATTAACACAAAATAAGAAACCAATCATTTTTTTCAGGGTCCATAATCAATGATCACGAAACTCACTAAAAAGCTTTTCTTCAGAATAAAAATGATACTCATAATCATTGAATTACTTAAGATGTTCAATATGCCCCAAGCAAAAGGGCGAAAGCTTTAAAAACATTCTATACTCTAAAACTGCTTGCCCTACACTACAATAGCTATTAGCCACATGTGGCAACTAAAATCTTGAAATGTGGGGCACCTGGGTGGCTCAGTGGGTTAAGGCCTCTGCCTTCGGCTCAGGTCATGGTCCCAGGGTCCTGGGATCGAGCCCCACATCGGGCTCTCTGCTCAGCGGGGAGCCTGCTTCCTCCTCTCTCTCTGCCTGCCTCTCTGCCTACTTGTGATCTCTGTCAAATAAATAAATAAATAAAATCTTAAAAAAAAAATAAAAATAAAATTAAAACCTTGAAATGTGACTAGTGATGAATGGAGATGTAAGTATAAAATACACATTCAATTTCAATGATTTAATACCAAAAACCAAATAAATATAGCATGAATAATTTTTAAAAATCAGCTGCAGGGAGAAATATTTTGGATGCCCTGACTTAAATAAAATATATCATCAAAATCAATTTTACCTGTTTAACTTCTTTTATTTTTTTTAAGATTTTATTTATTTATTTGACAGAGATCACAAATAGGCAGAGAGGCAGACAGAGAGAGAGAGAAAGAGAGAGAGAGAGAGAGGAGGAAGCAGGCTCCCTGCTGAGCAGAGAGCCAGATGTGGGGCTTGATGTGTGGCTGGATCCCAGGACCCTGGGATCATGACCCCAGCCGAAGGCAGAGGCTTTAACCCATTGAGCCACCCAGGCGCCCCTGTTTAACTTCTTTTAAATGAAGCTACTAGGAAATTTAAAACAGTCCACGTGTCTCCTATGCTATTTCTAGGAGAGCTCCTCTAAGCAATCTGCCAGCACCGACATATACAATGGTTTTTCTGACACATGATAAAGTCATCACAAGCTGATAACTAAGACAATTGTGCAACTGTCTTGAGCATTTCTTGGATGCCCCTCAGTTATCTTTCCTCCGTGTTCCAGATCTTAGGAGACCTGAGGACAGATGTGCTATTGGTTAAACTCCAAAATCTAACGCCACATCTCTGCATCACCAAGGAAAGTGTGGGCCATTGTTTTATTCCTAACTCTATTAATCCAACTTCTTTCATAAGGGAAAGGCTTCTTTCCCCTTCCCTTCATTTTAAAGAACAGCCTTCAGGAAATGCCCCAACACTGCCATCAAAGTGACCAAAGGAACAAGTATCCTGTAGTGCTCTGCAGAGTTCACCTCCACAATGAAAGTTGAAAGAAGGTCCAGTGGCCAGGGTCTGGAGGACAGGATTACACAGCTTTCCACAAAGCCACCCAAAACAAACCTGTCACTGGCATGGCACCTGCCAACACAGCACACGCTCTAGCATACACGCGTACCTTTATCTTTCTCCCCACCGTTAGACTATGAGGGGGTAGCATTATTCCCATCCAACAACTGAGGAAACCAACCCTGGGAAAATAAGTAACATGCTCAAGAGAGGCACAAGGAGAACCCTTCAGGTTAGCCAACTCTAAACCCCAGGCATGCTGCTTTCTTGGGGATGGAAAACTACACTTGGAACCCACACCCACAAAAATTCAAAGGCTTGGCCTTTTAGTAAAGGCCCCTTCACTGCTCATGAAGTCCAATGGGTGACATGCATCGCTTAAAAGTAAATTCCCCTTTTGACGTGGGAGGCACTGGGCTAGGCACACAGGAGGAATCAGACACAGTTCCTGCCCTTTAGTCACTCACAGACAAAGGAAGGCTCAAATAATGAGTCATGCTCTAGTGGAGGTGAGTGGGCTCCAGCCTCTACCCCGGTCCCTTTGTCTCCTGGGTCCACCCTCATTCCTGGACCTGCCCCCTGAATGACAGAAGCCAGTCTAGGGCGATAGGAGGCCAGCCTTTCTCCTCTCTTTCCGGGGACTCCTGAAACAGTCTGTTTCCAGAAGCAGGGCAGCCACAGGGCCCACTCCCTTCCCTGAAGCTGACTGCATATCTGGTTCTATCACCTGAGAAGGTCCCAGGGCTAATTGAAGATTACAAAGGCCTGAGGGCAGAGCCTCTCATATCTGCCCTTTGTATAGAACTCAACCTGGAGTAAAGAACCACACTTAGCAACCACCACAGTCAATAAGTCACAGAACCCTGAAACACTGAAACAAATTCTACCGTGTAAACCGAGAGTGCATACAGGGTCTACCGGAGGACTGGGAGACAACAGAGGGGCGGCAACAACCATTTCTTATTGCAGATTTATTAGAAGAACAAAACAATTTACTTGCTCTAAAACCTCATTCTCCCTCCCCTTCCCCTTTCCCTCTCCATCTCTATCTCCCTCTCTCTCTCTCTCTCTCTCTCTCTCTCACAAGCGCACACACACACACACACCCCCTAAGTCACATACAAGGAATAACTTCAATAGTTAACCTTCAGTATTAGCTTCTAGACTCTTCCTCCCACCCTAAAACAATAAAGCCAAGTATCAAGATTGCAGTGAGAAACAAAAAGAAAGAATAGGGTGCCCCTCACCTCCTTCTATGGGTTTCAGGCAAAATTTCAAGATGGATCAAGTGTGCCTTTCTCACTCTCCTCTTTTCTGCCCCTGAGGTCCTCTCCCAGGCACCCAACCTCCTGAGCTAAGGTAACCAGAGGCTCCACATTCCACCATTCCACTCCAGCCTCCCATTCCCCCCAGGGGCTGAGCTCAAAAATTCCAAAGAGATTAATAGATAATAAGATGCTACAGTTTACTGTTCGAATGGTTTAGCAGTCCTTTAATCTCCTTGGATATATTTTCATTGTAAAAGAAACTCACTGTATCCTATATTAACTTCGAATGGAAAGAATTTCGGGTAATGTGATTGAGGAAAAAAAAAAAAGTTTTCACCAGGCCTGGTGTGGCAGGGGAGCAAAAACATCTGGGGGCAAGGGAGATAAGCACAGGTGGACTGGAGGTCCTCTGGGCTCCCGTAAACTGCTCAACTTTCCAAAGTTTCTCTCTGATTCTTGCTTGTGAACAAAGATTCTCTGAAGGATTAATTCACATGTCTTTGTTTTGGCTTTCTTTTTTAACTCTTACTGAAGAAGTAAGAGCTGACAGAGGGGGGGCAACCCGCATCATTCAGAGGAAGGGAATACTGTTAATCCTACAACGATGGAGAAGGGCAAAATTTGCTTAATAATGACTCCAAGAGCATATTAAGTCATATGTGCAGAACTTTTATTTCATGTTCATCCACGACCCAGTTATTTGTAACTCAAGTTTAGATCCCCAAATAAAGTTTCAACAATAAGGCTCCTCGATGCCTCTCTCCCTTTAGGGAAGTGGGGTGGGGAGGTAAGATTACCAAGAAATACTTTATTCTCAGAATCCTGCCTAGTAAAACCAGACACTACCTCGCAGCCCCTGAGGCAGATCTTAACTTTGGTAGATAAGAACAAAAATAGGCCAGGGGTGGGACAGCGCCTGAACTCTGAGTCCTCCCTTACTTACCACCCTAAAGGCTCAAACTGTGCTTAAAGCGGCAGGGAAAGGAGTTGGGTTCTGGTCTGTCCCCAGACTGAGAGATCACAATCCAACCTCAAGTCGGATCTGAAGGCTGCAGGATAAACTCCGTGTCTCTCAATACACCTCATTTATAGAAATGTGGTAGCAGGATCAAGTTGGCCAGGCCGTTTGCAAAACAGGATTTTTCAGGCACACAGGAGGCCCAGTGTGGCTACTTATCTAAACAAAGAAGCCTGAGCTACACCTGGGAATCGGGCCATAGCAATAGCAGCCTGACCCACGGAACTAAATTCCCTGATGTCAGGAATGTCCAGTGGGAGTGAATGAGAGGCCTGCCTTTTCCTTGTCCGACATGGGCTGGAATTAGAGAGTCTTCTTGACTCCCTCACTGCCCACCCCATCCCTGAGCCTGGCCTACAGCAAGTCCAAAATAAATGTTGGTGCATTTTAACAAAATGTTAATTCCAGCTAGACATTCATAACCACCATTAAGAGGTAATGTCAGCTCTGGGTTTTTCCCATTACTTCCCCGCTGAACGTGTCACACCACGGTAGCCCACTGCACTTCATTCAGCATCAACACACGAGAAGAGCTTTCTAAGAAACAATCCACACAAGTGGACTCAGGAGCTCACTCCATGCTCTCCAGGGGAAGCCCGCCAGACCACAGGGCTGCATGGGACCTCTGTGGACAGACACTGTTGGTTTATTATCAGGAAGGCATCGCAGTCTATTGGTGTAGGACTCAAGTGGCTAGCAGCACTGTGCTCCGTGACCAGACACATCCTGAAACCCTGGGGGGTCTGTGATCCACAGTCCCACAGAGCCCGCACCGAAGGGCCACAACATCTTTTCTAAATCAGACCAACAAAAATGTTTACTGACCCAGAAATTTAAAAAAAAAAAAATTTTTTTTTTAAAGATTTTACTTATTTATTTGTCAGAGAGAGAGAGCACAAGCAGGTAGAGCGGCAGGCAGAGGCAGAGGGAGAAGCTGGCTCTCCACCGAGCAGAGATCCCGAGGCGGAACTCCATCCCAGGACCCTGGGATCATGACCTGAGCCGAAGGCAGCCACTTACCCAACTGAGCCACGCAGGTGTCACCCCACTCCAAACAAAATTTTTTAAAGAAAAAGCAGAATATGTAAGTTTGATGATCACAGAGGAGTTCAAACATGAAGTATCCCTTAGTTCAAACTAAATTTTTGAGGTTCTTTTCACAGTGGGTTATCAATGCCTTTATGGAGTCCTGAGACTCAATGGCTTGTTAAAATAACTATAACATAATTCATTAATGCTAAGATTTCTTCTGTCCTTCGTAATGTAAAATATTATTTTAAAGGTCTCTGAGAAGATAACTTTTCAGGTAGTGTTTAAGTGAGATGTAGGTGCTGCTGCCTCATTCTCACCATCCTCTCTGGAAAATCTATTTGCAACTTCGAGTCCCCAAAGTCAGAAATAGAGTCAATAAAAACTATCTTTGTACCAACATTTGCTTTATCATCTCCAGTTTTGAGATTTGCCTAAATGTTATTCTATCTAATTTAACAATTAAAATTAAAAAATCCTTGATTGATTTCTCCGGTGTAGTGTTAAGGAAAGGTTAACTGTACTGAGGTTCACTAGCAAGAAATTAATAAAGGAATCAAGCACTCAGCTCTCAATAAGACAAGACTACCCAGATTTCTAGTGGGAATATTTCATAGCACAAGCATGTTTTCTTTGGGGAGTTTAACTCACCAAAATTATTAAAAATTGAGATCAAACACTGGTGCAAAGCCCCAAAGGAAATCATACTAGACTGGAGAGATTTTTATCAAATAAAAACCTGAAAAGGTGAAGTTTTTATAGTAAAAAATAAAAGGCTTTCTCCTTACAAGAGGAAATCCTACTCTCTATGTTTAGGGATAACACAGTAAAACATGTAGGGATGTCTAATAGCTGTGTAAAAATCATCACTGTGAAGTGAATGCAGATTTCACAAAGCCGAGTTTAGATAGGCAGCCATCACCACTATAAGCCACTCTCGCTCTGGTACCCAAAAATGCCTCCCCCCGGTAGGTAATAGCAAGCACGCCCTTGAAGGGGCTGACACTAGAAGAAAAAGGAAAGAACAAGGAGAGGGCAAGAAAGTCAAAATCATAGTGTGTATTCTGCAGTTCCCTAAGGGTACACCGAGATCTCTGGATTGCAATACATAGGCTATTATTATTGTGACTGAGACGAAGTTAATAAAACCCAGCATACAGACTGGGGAAACTCAGGTCCCCACTGGTGGAATACTTCCCAGAAAAGATATTTTAAGTATATATGTACCTGTGAAATTTACAGCAATTACTTAAAATAAGAAAAAGAGAACAGAGAAAACTCGTTATTATTTTTTCGCTTTATGATTCTTTAGACATCCCCTTTGTAATGTATGTAATTTCCAAGAGAATATTAAATTTAATATTTAGAAAAAGCTAAAGAGATCACTTAAGCTACAGCACATAAATCCACTGAAAATCTTATTTTTATCCTTAATGTTATCCAAAGGATACCATCCAGCCATAGGAGGAATGTTATTCCCCTTTTAACTATCTTTGAAAATTGTCACCAAAGCCTAAAGTGATTTATTTGTCTCCTGGAGGGGGGGGAGGGGGGAGAAGGATGAAAAATCTTCATCAGGAAGATAATACAAGTTTCTACCTTCATTAAAGCAGAATGACCCTGGAAGAATACCACACCTTTTTAAATCTGGGGTAATCGCAGATATGAAACAACTCAATCTCAAAGATTCCACCTCTAGATTCCCTGGATTCCTGATTACTTTAATTCTCAAATTAACTTCTGGGCCCCCAAATCAAGCATATCGATGTAGTTTCACCCCCAAAGGGCCAGTTTCAAAACAGAGCTAATCTCACCCGCTCAACACAAAATAACAGAAAAGACAAGACTAAGACTCTTTCTCAAACTCCGCATTCGATGAGAAAGGGTTCCTTTTGGGGTGAACTGAGGTTCAGATGTGTGGGTGAGCTCCAGTGTGACCGCAGTGCCTTGCCGGTCACGGAGAAAGTGGCCCCTTCCTCTTCTCGCCATCGCTGCCTGCGCATCTCCACAAAGATGATGGAAGAAACTATACCTCACAGTTTTCATGAACATAAATGCATCTCTTTATTTTGTTAAGAGCAGTAGGATTGACAAAGGGATATGTTTTCAAAGAGCAAGCCTGTGTTTATTACATATCTGAGAGGCCGGCGGCAAGAACGACTGGGTGAGTTGTATCAAAGAGAGAAGAGAGCTGCACCTCCGAGGCTTTGCTCGGGTAAAGAGAACTGTCTCCCTCAAACCTGCTTTCAAGCTATACATCAATCTTCAATATAATTATGTTTGACAGAATATAAGCTCTTGGCAGTTAACTTGTTTACAATAAATGTTTAGTTTGGGTACATGGGCTGTATTTCAGTTTTATAAATATCAAACACAAACCTACAACAGTCCCATTATGGGGCTGAGAATTATTCTGCTATAAATCTTTTTATTGGGGGGCCAAGGGAATTACTTTGCAGTTTGTTTTCCACTAACCACTTGGAACAGTGTGAAAAGAGGTACATTTATACTCTGACCCTGTGCTAATTGGAATTCTATCCATTTCCATGGGAGAGCTTACAGTATCAATCCTGAACACGCAGGCGCCTCCCTCCCACCCACAGTTTTGCCATGGTGGCAAAAAAAATACACGTGCAACAATGGTTATTACCAAAGTCACGGCATTTGGGCACGGCTCTTATTCTCAAAGTCTCCTGGGAACTAATGGCCATTTGTAACAGCAATGGCAGGCCTTCGGTGGTAAGCTCTAGTTTTGGGGGGTTTATAAGTTAGCTATAAAAATGTGCTTAAGGCCCAAGCTTACTATATGAACGTGCCTATAAATAGAGTGAGTCTTGCTGAATGTTACCTGGAGATTCATTTGAAAAGGGGGGAAAAAAAACGGGTCACCTAATTACTCTTGTAAAGTACCTTTACTTGGGTCTTAAACGTGTATAACTTACTTTGAGAGAATAATATGCTCTTCTTGTACCCCCTCAATAATAAAGCGTGTTAAGTCGAGTACTACACCTGCCACCCCTATAGCACAGAATCTTGTCTGAACGAACAGAGACTGAGAAGCTGAACGCTGCACAAAGCCTCCTGAGTACCCTGGCCTAGCCCCACTCTGCTCTGTAAGCACTATTCTCCCCGCATGCACCCTCACTAGTGTTTGGAGTGCCTTCTGGTTTTCGGAGGAAGACAATTCGCCAATGCAGGGCTGGTTTCCTCACTTGATTTTAATTTCACGATAATCTTGTAATCAGATATCTGCATAACATTGCAACTCCAACATAGTATTAACATACAGAGAAGACCATTCGTAATTTTCCAAGATACTTACTACTGGGGTCCTGTCACTTTATTACTTAATAGTGAGATCCCAACTTCCTTCCCTCTGGTCAAGGTTACAATTTCAGGTGATGTAAAATAGGTTTTTTTTTGTCTCTCACCTTCTAGTAAAGAAGATAAGAAATTGATTTGTAAGTCTCGTGGGTCATCAAATTTGATTTTGTTTAAAATTTTACATGAATTTCATACATGAGAGACAGAAGAAAAATATTTTCATTGCGGTATCGGCCTCATAGGCCTTGTTAATATCAAAAGCCCTAGTTTACAATGTGAACTAATGGAAAATTGTTAAATTCACCTGAAATAATCAATCCTTTTGTTCCCCCTCTTAATTTAAATAAGCCCTTTTAAGACCCTGACTATTTAACTCCTATTTACTTGGGGAAGGGGAGACATGGAGAATGTGACTGCATGAAAAAAAAAAACAAAAAAAAAAAAAAACACTTTTTTTTAATTGTACAACAAAAATTCCCTCCAAGGCAAAACAACATTATGCCAAGTTCCACCCAGAATTAATGTTTAGGTTTAAATTATAAAGTCCAGAAAAAAACGGAACCACTAATAGACCCTTAAAGCTCGTGGCATTCGTCACTGCTGTTAGGTTATGTAAATGTTAAAACTGAAAAACCCTTTGCTGACAAAAGTATTTTAATGAAGGTGCTATTAAGTAGACTCTCTGAACTTGTTTAAAAAAAAAAAAAAGGCTTTTGAGCTGTTTGGTATAAATTCCACTCTAACGGGGATTATCCTTGGGACAGTTCTGGGATTAGGAGACCTCGGCCAGTAAGCACTGACTGCCTATCTTATTCCTTTCGCTTTACTATTCTCAGAAAGATTTTTAAATATTGAACCCAAGAAAATTCTTAGCTACAGATCAAAGAAATACTGTCCTCCAACTCTGTCAACAGAGTCGAACTTTGGGCTCCAAATGTTCCGATGGCCAACATTATTTGTGGCTTCGGTACCCCCACAACAAGCCGGCGCTAACGCCACTGGCTGGCTAGCCCCACTGTCATCACAGCTCCCAGGAGCTCACAGTTCCTATGAACAGAGTAAGAAATATAGCCCAGAGTGAAAGAAATAAAACTAGCCACTGATTTTGGCTGCTGCCGGCCGGGTCACTCCAAGTTGCTGAAAGCTCCACTCTGGGGAATGAGTTCTGGAGGCTCAGCAGTGGAAAGGATTATGGATTTAATAATGGCTCCACTGGCTTCCAATGGAGGCCAGAGCCTATGCATCTCAAGTGACAGTCTCTGTGACCCGAGTGACTGTCATGAGGTGCACACATGGAAACTCCCCCAACCCCATGTGTGCAGAGAAGAAATAAGGGTGCTCATGATTCACCTTGAACTCTCTCTCCCCCCTTCAGCCTGGTTATGACTTCAGAGAAGAAAGAACAGCAGGCCCAGGGATCACACCTAACCTTTACTAGGGAGAGTTTATAGTAAGAGAAATATGTGTTACTTTTGTCTTCCAGTCACACAGGTTTAAAAAAAAAAAAAAAAAAAAAGAGGTATTTATACCTCAAGTAGAATTTAAGAAAATTTGATTTCCTTTCTCAAACATCATATGAAGACAAAAATCAATGAGCACTTTTAATTGTCTCCTGAGCAACCACCTCCCAGGGGCTCCTCTCCCAACTTCCCAGGGAGGATCAAGAACCAAATGGTCTCTCCCCAAAACAGATTTTAGCTAATAAACACAACAAAGTAAGCGAAAAGCATTTCAGTTATTCTGCATCCTCTCCAAGACTAAAAATTTGTACATTGTGTGACAGGTCCACCTCATTTTTCTTAATGATGTTTTTATTACTCTTTCACTCAATTAAAGCAGAAATGGATATTGCATCTCCTGACTGTATAATTGTTATTGTAATCTGTTTTCGATCACTGCTTGGGAAATAGGTCCAAAACAACATAAACTCTCCACTGCCTCAGAAGGCAAGTCATTTTCTTTTACTACGACACTTAAAGAGACATTTATCATGCTGCTCTGTTAGCATCTTTGGATTATGATAAAAGAAGTTCTGTTCTGTTAACCAAAAAAATATAATATTTTTAAAACACTGCCATTTAAGGAGTTTTGGTAGGAATGCTTTTTCCTAATAAGCTACGAATTTGCCTTTCCTTATACACACAAATAACTGGAACAAGTGCAATAAAAATATGTGATTTTAATATGGGGAATAATCAAGAAATTTGAAAATCAATCATATTCAGTTATAAAAGAACTGATACACTTGCTTTCTAGCCAAATACAAAAACAAGTTCAAAAAAAAAAACTCTTTTGAAGAAAGAAAAAGATATCTCTTTTGTGAAATGTGCTGCTGGGCACTTTTCAGTAACTGTGCAACCATTAGTGGGCACCAAACAGTTACTGTGGTGCGAAATGCCTACTTTTTTATAAGTGGTAGCTTGCAGTGTTTCCCCTGAACTTTTTAATCTCTGTTGTTACGTTAAATGCTATCACTTAATAACCCTCTGTGCTAAGACAGAACTCCAGTCCAATGATAAGACAACTAGTTAAGGAAAGATCCAAATTTGCCTTATACCGTGAGCAACTAAAATGGAAATCTACTTCCCCCAGAGTTTTCCTAATGTGTCATATCCACAAATAAAGAACATTCTTACTACAATACAGCTGCCATAATTTGCTGATAACTTTATTGCAAGGTTCAAATGCTTAAAATTTCTATTAAAACTTTTTTTTTTCATTTTAAGCATTTGCCAAACTAGTAACTACAATATTCACTAGTTTATTTTTAAAGTTTTAAAGGTACATACATCAATGAAAAATGGAAAAAATACATCCCATAAACCCCACTGCCATAATTATATATCTAAGGCACATTTATTCCATATTAGGTCATTTTTACCCAGTTCTTAAAAAAATCTATAATAAGTAAAACTTTGCAAATGGGAAGAAAAGATACAAGTAGAAGACCATTTCTGATGTAGCCTTTCACTTCATTATACTGATTTTGCCACAATTTTAAAATCACTTGCTTCTAAACAGCAAAACAATCCTGCTAATTGAAAACAAAAAAAATTACACAGATAGAGTTCCATGCTTTTGAAAACTCCAGCATGGAACATTTTTACATAAACACTGCGTAGTGTGAGGTGCTCATAGGGCTTATTTCATGTAAAAGAAGAAAATAAATGTTTGGCTGATCACTGACAATAAGGGAACCAATGTGACTTCAGAAAATGGAAAAGAACACACTATAGAGGCTACGTCCGTGCTTTTTTGGAAATCTGTAAGTACTCAACTGGCTTTTGTTTTAACTCATACCTCAATTCCACTCAGGGCCGTCTACTTGGACTTTGAAATATCTATCACATTACCCGTAAGTAGTAGGATGATGAATCCTTTGTATATAAAAATCCATTTTTAACACATAGACATTTTCAAACCTCTATCGCACTTTAAAATAAAAGGAATTCACAACTCTCTTTACTGGCACCCTAAATTAATGCTGGAGAGCAGTGGTGATTGGAAGTGAGAAAGGCCCCATATAATCAAAGTCAGCAGAGGGAAATCACTCATTTTAAAATCACTATAAAGAAAAGAATGGAAGCTAAAAGGCAAACTCTCTACATTTTTCAAGCTAAGCATAAAGATATTCTACTTGAAACTATTTTCACTTCTTTCTTTCTTTCTTTCTTTCTTTCTTTCTTTCTTTCCTTCCTTCCTTCCTTCCTTCAAAATAATGAGTTAAAATGTATGGGTTAGATCCAATATTTCACTGCTGTTCTTATTCTGGGGGGGGTGGGGGGGTACGGTACTGCCAAAGCTTCTGAAAAGAGTTTGGGCTGCTAATTTTCCGTTCACAAAATCTAAATTCCCCTTATGCATCTCACACAACTCATGAAATAATATGAAACAGTATTATATCACTGCAAATTGAGACATTTTTATCAAAATAAAGAGCGATGATGCCAACATTTCATTTGTCATTTCCCACTTGTCACTTTTCACTGACAAACTGTTACACATACAACTTTTGTCAAATGCTCCATCTTTAAATATGTTCCAAAATGCCATTGTACCTCAGCATTCATATAAGGACGATAACAAAAAGTACTGTTACCACACCTGAGTTACATAGGTTTTTTAAAAAGCCTACTTATTAGGTAAAAGAATATAAAGGACTTTTTATTAATTTACAGGCTATGTAGGATAAAGTTTGACTTTCTGAAATAAGACAAATTATGAACATATTTTATGCACCTAATGTGAGATTATTAGTTATAAGAAACTTTTTTAATGGTTAAGAAATGGGTCATTTTTATCTCAGCAGAAACCTAAACACTCCAAAAAGACCTAAAAAATAATACAATTTGGAATTCATCTAGCCCTGTTAATGTCTTTTTTATATATGCATAGAGTCTCTACACTGAGTTCGCTTTAAAAAAAATAAAGGTTTTAAACGATTAAAGTAGAACCACCGAACTTGACAGCTTATCAGATATACCAAATAATTACCCTGTCTTGCCTAGAATAAAACTGACTCCCATACTCTTAAAATAACTCGAATTCATATCCCCACATCTTTAATAAATGACAATAAGTCTGTTTATATATATGTAAATATAATAATATACATACAAGATATCTAAGATGTACAGACTGATTCTACTAGTCACAACCCCCTGGGAAAGGATTATATTGCTTATTTTCTACAGGGGTTAAAAAACAGGGACTGCCTGAAGGGACATCTATGTATTCCAACACACATACACACACATTTCACTGCAGATAATCTTGAATATATAATGGTCAGTGGGTTTCTGTTGATGGAACACAAGGCTTCCAAAATTACTTGAAACATCAAATTATGCTCAGGACTTTGAGGGGCGGATACCCTATGTTCTGTTTAATGTGTATGTTCCATTGCATATATTTTTTTAACCAAGTATATCTTTATTTTAATAACAGACCAAGGACGAAAAAACACTTTAGAGAAGGGCTATTTTTCTACCTCAGCAAAACTACAGAGGACATGCTAGATTGTTGGATGACCCCAAAGCCTAAGTTCATTCTATTTAAAAGATCTTAAACCCTTAAAAAAAAAAAAAAAAAAAAGAAAGAAAGACTGTAAAAGAGAAACACAAACTTTTCTCTTTTGAAATAATTACACTGAGTCCTCCCTATAAGTATGATGGGGTTCATCCTTGGCTAAAATGAATTTAATGAGTTTTTGTCATTTTACCCAGGTTGACAATATGTTTCTAAATTTCCAAGTATTTTGTACATTTTAATATGTCAATATGATTACTCTTTCATATCCGCACACCTTTCAAAAAGTAAAAATGTCCCCTACAACTGCTAATATGGTGACTGCACCTGACCTGAACTGCATTTCTTTTAATCTAAAAGGAAATGTTCCACATGTAGACAATTAAACTAACTGTTGTTGTAGACAATGTTCAGCTCTAAATGAGGCCCTGCCCAACAATCGTGATCACATTTGCTTCCCTATTTGAATACATCAGTGTGTATTGCATAATGATTCCCCCCCCCCCTTCTAACAAGACAGTTATGTTCTTCAAAGGGCTGCCTATTAGCAAGAAGAATAGGCCTACTTTGGGTCAACTAGTTTATAAGATAACTTTAACAGGCAATTTCTCAACAAAATTGAATTATTATTTTAAAAGCAAATTCTTAAACAAAAAAAAAGCAAACTTTTTTAAAAAACAGCAAATATCCCTAAAAGATATTCCCAGTTTTCAAACATTTTCTCCTAAAATATAGAACATTTAACACCAAAAAATTATCAAAATTCATAGGAAAATGAAAAATATCAAAAAGATTTCTGATGTTTAATGCCTCCTATCAGCAAATACACCATCTGGTATACTCAAGCGCTGTTCATTCAGTTTAAATAAAGCTGTCTGAAGTTCTTCTTTAAGCCAAACATTTAAAAATGAAAATGCTTGTGTTAACAATGAATGAAGCACAATAATTTATTGCTGTTAAAGCACAACTGGCCAGAGCCTTTCAGCAGTCCAGGAGGAAAGCAGAATGCCTTGCTTCCTCTGGAAACCTGACTGGCATCACTTTCATTTTAGGGTGTACGTCTTATGGCTGAAGCATCACACACTGCAGAACATTTTAGGTACTTATGTTAATGGTGGTAAAAGGGATCATCTGATTCTTATTTTCGTCATCCTTAATAATCTTCTCTTTTTCTAAATCTTCAAATAGATCTGTAAGTTTTAATCAACAATTTCACAAATATAAATTTCCCCACCATTAATCATCCTTTCTCAAAATCCTTATGGAGTGAATTACTAGCTGAGAGGGGACGCCAATTCTAGTAAGTGAATGTTACCCAGCAGGGATATAAAGCTGTCAACACCACGGTGCTCTAGCTTGCTCTAAACTCTCTCCCAGCCTTCATATGTTTTTTAAAGAGATATTAGCCTTTTTTTGTTCCTGGGGACCTTCTATAAAAGCTGACTGTCATACACATCTGAGCACTTATTTTATTACACACATGCTTTAAAACACACTACTTAGATAAGAACAAAAACATCCTAGAAAGTGTTGTAAAGACAAAGCAAAACTGATCTACTTTCTAATTGTCTTCTAAAGCTAACCACATTGTAAACAGCACACTAACTTTTAAGTCCCCTATTAAAACGCAACCTTGAAGACTGTGATAGTGTATCTACCATCTCAACTAGTTAAATGCAGACACTAAAATAATTTCTTTTTATTCTTAACAAACACATTCTCATCAAAAACATACCAAACTGTCTCTCTAAAAATGTGAAATAATGGAAACAAAATTTACTATTGCAACCAATGTATTTAGAAACATTTATTCACCTCACTGTTTATCAAAAATAGTAAGATAAATTGCCATGTTATTGGGCAACCAATTAACTTAATGATCTCCCCTATTTTTAGGGGAAATGCTTTTAAGAAAAAGAATCACTAAAGATTAATGAATACACCCTCCCAAATTTTGAGCTCTATTTTTAAAACATAAATTATTATAACCATCTTTACAACACTAACAAGATCATAATATATCTGAAAATGGCAATAAATGATAGTTATAAATGTTTTGTAGTTGTCTATGCTTATTATATTGCTTTATAAAGAAAATTTAAACAAAGAAAGGAGGGGAGAGAAATATAATCTATTTTATATTTACTCTATGTTCCGAAAAGTCTTTCAATTACAAAGAACTGCTAACTAGAAATGTATTTTAAACATTCTTTTAAAATTTAAAAAGTGTATTTTTTAAAAGGCTTTGCTCTAATCTATGCACATTACTAAAAGCTATAAAGAAATGGAATTATTTCCATCTCAAGGTACATTAGGAAACTATACAAACTTAAACCTCAAAACCAATATTAACATTCAACAAAAAACTTTACACTATCAAAATATTATGTTCTAAGTTGTTATAAAGTTTTCTAAATTAAAATCATTCCAAATAATCTATTATGCTATTTAGACCAAAATCCTCCTTTAAAAAAATATTTTAAAACCCACCACATGTAAACTCTTTTAACCACTTTATTATTAAGTATTATACATAGTACTTATTGAGACAAACTAATGACATCTATTTTCAGTTTGGAAAGCAACTAATAAGACCTTTGATATTGCTAAACTAAAGTTCAGAAAAAATGACTAAAGCAGCTTGTTGAAACAAACCCATTATTCCTCCTGAAGACTAAATTTTGCTTTATATCAAGTTTATAATAAGTGGTCAAATGTAAATCATAGTCTCAGAAAATAAGAAACGCAACCACTATTTTACACAAAAGGTATTCCTGGTCAACGAAATTGATAGGGAAAAAACAAAAAAAACCACTTGTTTTAAGAAATCACAGTTGTTAACAATTACGTTCTAAAATGTAATTTAGTGGATTTTAGTAGGTCTTCAGAAAGAAACCAAAATTTCAAGTCCAAGTTTTTTCTATGCGCATAAGACCACTTGGAGAACATCTCCTCCAAAGATTTCCCAGTTTTTCAATCAAATAGTATCAGCGCTTGCACCACCTTACACTTGCTCCTGTCATATTTGCTATATATTTCTCCTTCATATATGCAGACACTTACAGATGTTACAAGAAGTCTGAAGTTATTGTTCCAGTGTCAAGATAACACATAACACCACTTTTAAAAAGTAGGTTGCACTATCAAGTTTTCTTTTGCTTCATTAAAGTATATCTTTAAGTCCGTAATGTTTTAAAAGATATGTAAGCCACAATGTATAGCCAAATAATTTTTAAAGCTTTAAAAATTGTGACAATGAGTGCTTCTGGAGGGAGATGAGTAAGATAAGGAACTAAGGCAAACCATTCTGAATGTCTACCATGAAGAAATAATAATAGGAAACCAAGTAAAAATAGAAACATGTTATTTTATAAAACATCTGTTTTAACTCTTTAAAAGGGCATAGACATTTAAACTTAAATCTATACTTTGAAATACATATATGGCTATTTAGAACAGGGGGTTGGAGCTTATCATTAGGTTTTGCCATGGTTTTGCATCATTTCAGGAAGGCCAATATAAAGAATTACATTAAATAAATTACTGCTGAAAATATTAGGGGGGGGGGAAAACCTCCAAAAGCAAAAAAAGATTTGAACTAATGATTGATCTCAAACACAAAAAACTGCATGCCATGTCGAATTGTGCATTTTATATGTAGAAAACAAACAAGCAAATGGCATAAGCCTCAAAATATTTTTAATAATGTTTACAATATGTATCTTTATTTTGTAAATTTTTTTTCCTAATCACTTTAAAAGGAAGTGGTGTTTAAATAGTAAAACCTACAAAAGCTTTTCCTTAAATAATAGTAAATTCTTGGGAAGGTAAACCAGCATGTAGCCATTAAGACTACTTTGCTATTTTTACCTGTTGTGCTATGACACACATGTAACAAAGTTACAAACGCATATGACTCTAAACTTCATAGAAAACGGTGACCTTAAAACCTCTAAGGGCCTGACAGATTCCTAATGATTCCTTATTTCCCACTTGCAGTGTGGCAGGAAATATTCCCAGTTGTTACTAATTTATCTCGAAGCACTGTCCGAACGACAAAGTAACACCAACACTCTTGCTCCTGTGCATTAGAAACTAGTCCACAAAAGCGATCGCACCTAAACTTCATCTCTGCAACAGATACTCTGAGGCACAGCAAAAGAGTTAAATCACTAAAAAGCTCTCTAGGAAAATCTAGAAACAGTTAGCTGGCTGTGACATAAACCTGCCAACACCTCAGCACACAGTGGCAAAGTGCCCAAAAAATGCCACCCTCTGGGTAAACCACTTTCTTGTTTTAACTCGAGATGAAGCTACCAGTTGCAGATGAGAGGCGACGGGGGCATTATTTGGCAACCTGGAATTCACTTCCTGTAATCCTACACCGCGACAGCGCCTAATCAACCTGAACCCTGACACCCGGGCCATTCTCGCCGGGCCGCGGGGCTGGGCGCGCCTCCCCGCTCCGGGCTGTTACCTCCCACGGCCTTGGCCACGGCGCCGTTGGGCCTCCCGCGGGCTCCCATGGGGCTGCCGTTCTGCTCCAGCCGGGCCACCTTCACCGGGGGAGGCCCCTTGACGTCGGGGCTGCCGCTCCGCCGGTCGGGGCTGTCCCGCAGACACGGGCTCTCGCTCCGCCGCTCCATGCTGCTCCGACTCGGAGACAAAGTTCCCACCGGCAGGTCGCAATAAAACGCGCAGGGACCTAGGGAGGGGGCGGGGGGTAGGGAAGGGGGAGGGAGAAAAAAGAGGGAAAACCGCTCACACACGTGATAGACGTTCAGGCCAGTGGCAGAGCGCTGCGCCGCAGCCACACAAACTTCCTCCCACGCTGCCTGAGGGGCCCGAGCCGGGAAGCGGGTCCCCACCTTACACTGGGCGGCCCCGAGGAGGCTCGAGGAGCGGCGACACTGCCCAGTCCTTCTCCAGGAGTCAGCTCTCGGTGACGGCCACCAGGCCAGCGCCCAGGGGCGCCCAGGAGTGGCCCATTCATTGGGACAGGGTTGGCATAAGCCGACCTCGGATGAGACAGCCTCGCCGTGTGGGGGTCAGGGTTGCGGAAGAAGTGAACTTCATAAAAAGACATGTCACCCACTCGAGGAGGGAGTGGGGGATGTACCCAAGTCCGTGAGAAACCGAATTAACCACATGAGGAATGTACTGTGAATGGCGGGGCGGGAGCCAAAGGCCTGGCACAAGGACTCCTCGAATCCCCGCTTTTACCTCTACCGAGCAAGTCTTGAGACACAAACACACTTTGCACAAAACCAACCCCAATTCCACACTAGGGAGCGTCCAAAGACGTTTCGAGGTATTCACCAGAACACTCTCCGTGATCACCTTCACCACAATGGCGGGGGCTACCATCATTATTTTGGAACGTCCTCCTGTTCTTCCGATCTTAAGTGATTTTAAAAAGCTCTTCAGCATAAAACACAGAAGCGAAGAGCATTTAAATTATTAGGTCAAGAAGCAGCCGATGAACCCCAATTTAAAAATCTCTCCAAAAAGTTTTCCTCTGGGTCTCTTGGCTGGCAGCGCGCTCCTCCAGGAACCCGCGGGTCTCGGCACCCCTGGATTTTTGGGGGGCGGCGGAAGAGGAGGAAACGCCTGATGCAGCGGCACTCACATTGCCACTGCCGTCCCCGAGAAGCAGGAACCCTGAACGGCAAAGTGCGCTAGGAATCCTCGCGGGCGCTCTCGCCAGGAGAGAAGCCGCGCGTCGAGGAGACGAGGTGGGGGTGGCAGAGGGGAGGTGAGAGGAGAGACGCACGGACCGAGCGGGAGGGCTGCGGCCGAAAATCCCGCCCGCACTCCCTCGGCTGCGCTGCCGGGAGGGAACTTAGCCGGACCCGGGGCTTCCTCGAGCTCCCGAGCTTGGCGTGGGAGTCCTCGCCCTGCGTACTTACTGCTCACGGTCTGTCTGTAACTTGGCTGGCTGAGGCTCTGTCCATGGAGCAAAAGTAGAGAATCCAGGGTGGAAAGTTTCTGGTGCTTTGCCTTGCGGTGTTCTCCTAGTCTTCTTTCCTCCTTACTCCTTCCCCTTTTCCTCTTCCCCAGGCCCTAACGTTTAAGGTCCTGGGTCAGGATGTCTTCTAGTGCAGAGATGGTTGTGATGATGATGATGGGGGGGGGGCGGTAGGGGGAGGAGGAGGAGAGGGAAAGGAGGGTTCCTCCAAAGGGGCACCCGAGCGAGCGGGGGAGGAGACGGCGGAGGAGGGGGAAAGAGAGAAGAAGACTGAAAAAGCCTTTTCACACCTTCGGGAAGGAGACCCGTTCTGGAGAGAAAGGGCTGAGGACTGGGAGGAGGCGGAGGCAAGCCGGTGCTGCCGCTTCGCAGGTCTGCTAGCTCGCGAGGAGGCGCGGCCGGAGCCTTAGGGCCGGTGTCGCCGGGAGCCGAGAAGGCGCAGGGACCCGAGACCGCGCGCGGGAGGAAACGCGGCGGCTGCCCGAGCTGTCACCTCCAGCCTCTCCCTCCCCTCTCGGCCGCCGCCGCCAGCCGCCGGAGCCGGACTCCCTGACAAGCCGCAGAGAGAGATACACTGAGAGGGAGATGATTATTAGTTGCGTTGAGTCATCAGGCAAAGTGAGTCCTTTTGGGTTGTCCTCGGTTTCCGATTTCTCCCCCTCCCCCTTTCCGTCCCCAGATCTAGCGCCTTCAAAATAATAATTTGGGGTGGGGGTAGGGGAAGTCTCTGGGTGATTTCGGGATGGGGGTTGGGGGGGGAAGATCTAAACCCAAGCCAGACTGGTCCACCGCAAGGAAGGAGGAGAGTGGGGGGCGGGGAGGAGGGCCGGGGAGGTTGCGGGGGGAGGGGGGCCCCGCCTGGCAGGAAATTAAACATCAATCAATCAATCGCTGTGAGCCCGGCGACCCAAACAGCGGCGGGGCTGAGCAGGAGGCAGAGGGACTGGCGAGGGGCGGGTGGGAGGCAGGGAGGAGGGCGGAGGAGGAAGGGGAGAGTCGGCTGTAGCAGAGCGGTGTGGCGAGGACCGCGCGCGTCGGGCGGCAAAGAACCGATGGCAGCGAAGCGAGTGCCGCGCGAGGCGGTGGCCGAGGCCGGCGGGTGGGTGCGCCCGGGTGCAGGCGGGCGCCGGGGCTCGGGTCCGGTCCTCCTCCTCGCGGCGGGCGCTGGGCGCGGCCGCCTCGCCCAGCCCCGAGGCGCACTCGTCCCGGCGCGGAGGCGGCGGCGACAAGGCAGGCGCTGGTTGCCTCGTTTCCCGGCGGAGGCGCAGACCGACGCGCAGTCGGCAACCGCGGATGCCTCGGCTCCGGGCGCTGCTAACTGCGCCGAGTACTTTCGACTTTGGAGATAGGAGGGCTACCGCCTCCCCCACCCACCGCCTCCGCCCACCACCCACCGCCTCCGCCCCTCCGAGCAACTTTTCCCGATGCCGTTGAGCTCCCCCTTCGCGCGGAGCCGGCCGTCCGGGCCCGCCGCGCCGCAGGACGCGCGGCGAAGGCCGCTTCTCCCTCAGAGCCGGCGCGGCCGTGGGTCCAGAACAATAGCCCGGGTGTCCCGAGTGGCAGGAGCACCGGCACGGCCCGCCGGGCTGCGGGTGGGACCGGAGAGGGGGCTGCGTGGGGGGCGCAGGGCGGGGGGCATCCCTGGATGACGTCCCTGGAGCGCTCGCAGCGCCGGCGACATCTCGAGCAGCTCAGCCCGGGCCGCCTGGAGGCCGTGACGCGGAGGCTGTGAGGGCGGTGGGGCTGCCTGTCCTCCAGCTGCGGGTCGGGGACTCCTGGGACCCAGGCGGCTCCGGCACTAGGCTTCGAGTACGGGCGGAGCGTGCGGTGAGGACCGGGTCTCCTCGTCCCGGAGGAGGCCGCGCGGGGGCGTCCACAGCAGGTCCCGCGAAGGTGTAACTGAGCCACAAACTTTTGCCGACTCCCGCGGCCGCGGCCGCCCGCAGCCCGACTCCAGCCGCGGTGCTCATTTAAGGTGGCGCAGGCACTAGCGGAGCAGGCCGAGCTCCGGCCACGCTTTTGTCCCTGAGGTCCCGCTTCGGCGCGGGACCTCCTTAAAGAAAAGCACGTGGGCAGGGGCCGCGGCCCCCGCCAGACGCCCGGGGCGCCGGCTTACACTCGTGGTGCCGACCTGGGGCGGGAAAATGAGGACGCGTCCCCGCCCGCCTTGAGGCCGGTGAAGCCCCTCTCCTGGCGGCACCTCCAGTCCCTACCGCGCACCTTGTGTCTCCTCCCTAAACCCCTGGACCAGGAGAACTCCGCACCACCTCGCTGCCTGAGCCGCCGGTCCCCCTTAAGAAGTATTGGCTGTACGGCGGCGCCAGAGGGCCAAACTAAATTCGGTTTTGGGGAACGCGCTCGGGGGTAATTCTGGAATTCTTGGGCCGGTGCACAGACAGCGGGAAGCCGCGTCAGCCTAGTGTGTCCGGAGGTAGGCCGCCGTCTACTCGCCGCACCTACCCGGTGGGCGGCGTGCCGCAGCCGTCCCCTCAAAGCGGAGGCCTGGGAGGCGAGGGAGCCTCTGGAAGAGAAAGGGTCCCAGAAACCAAACCTGCCCCGGCCTAAGTCTCAACGCCCAGATCCCGGAGAACCCCGCACCCAGGCGCCGCCCACCAAGTTCCAAAGGAGCCCGAGGCTACCGGGGAAGCGGTCGGAGCCCCGCGGAGAAAGGAAGCGAGCTTGAGAGTAGACCTTCGGGGAGCCACCCTGGGAGTTTTAGGCAGCATTTTCTTTGCCCTGTTTTTTTATTCCCCAAACCCCATCTCCCCCACCTCCCTGAACGAACGGGTTAGAGAAAATTGCACAAATCGAAGTCTGCGAGAACAAAGTGGCTCAAGTAAACCAACTCGTGGTGGTATAGCTAAAAGGTTTTTGGCTGCAAAGAAACAAACTGTAAGTTTGATCAACAAACTTTTTTTTTTTTAATCTGTGCTTTCACGTCGGATTGGGAAGAGGGTTTTGCACAAAGCAACTACCACTGTCAAAGTTTGAGCCCGTTTTCAAAATGGGGAGAGGCGCAATTCTTATAAATATCTTAACAACGATAATAATGCTGTTTCTTTCCTTACCTTGGTGTTGAACTGCAGAATCCTCCTGCGGATCAGTGTCCAGGAACTTAGAAGAAATGGTGATATTAGGACTTCAGTACTTCTGGAAAAAAAAAAATGCAAATGGTTTAGCCAGGATCTTTCCTGTCTGATTCGTCACTATTATTATATCTGATGATGCGAATGGTTGGAGCGATTCAATCTTAAGTCATTAATGAGCTATTTTATAAACACCACTGTCTGAAGATCTTCATTTACATTTTGCGAAGGAGATCACTTCGCTAACCTCACATGCTTTTGTCAACAGCATAATTATGGGACTTCAGTCACACTCTTATAAACAACACAGCGGTATTGTTAATGAGTTAATATTTTATAAAGTGTAAATATTTTATTATGTTTTGAAGGGAACTATTGATTCTAAATTATTAAACCCCTGAGAAGGGTGACTTAAATAAAGTATACAATTAAGTACAATTAAATGTACATGGTGGCTAGTTTGTTTTCAGACTCTGCACCCTTTTAAATTAATTGATTTTCTCATTAGAGTTTCTTCTTGTCCATTTTTTATAGTGACCAAAACTATCATTTTGAGCAAAAGAACTCAAAATGTATAAAGGTGCATTTAGCATGAAAGAAAATAGCGGAAACTATGAGTTGTTACCAGAAATATATTTTTAATATTTGCAGATTTATGTTTACTAACACATCTTACAAATATCTTCTGATTTTAAAAAGGAGAATTCTAGAAAGTTTTGTGATATATGCGTGGTATGTTTTTCCCCCCTTGAGTTTTGTCCCTAATAAAGGCCTTTTCTGTTTCAAATTACATAAGCTTTTTACTGCACAATTTTTGTATTGACCTTATTTCAACTGAAGTAAGCAATTATTTTCACCATGTTTAATTTTGACAATAAGAAATTTGAAATAACATTTTTATCTTTTGCTAAGACTTTCTAGTTTTTAAAACAGTAAATAAATTATGATTCAAAAGTTTTGTTTGGTTTCGTTTTATATTCCTCAAGTGGTTTATTTCCAAACATTTTTTAAAACAAAATCACACTCAAGAAAAGAATTGGTTTTAATTACATGTTTTTTTTAAATAATTTGATCGAAAATGCATTTTTATACAGATTGTTTGCCCCAGTGCTCAAAGCATAAAGTTCCCATTGGGGTACATTTTTATCCCTCGTCTTGCTTCTCACTGACGTTTCTGTCGGGAATCTAAGACTTTTTCCCTCTCCTCCCCACCCCCAATTTTTTTCATATGTCATTTAGTCAAAGGTCGCCTGTCTTTCATAATCACACTGAGATTTGTTATTTTAAAAAATCAACGGATCTTTATGCGCTGGGCTTAAATATGCATGTTTTTGCTTATTTTCACGTTCTCCCCTTTTCTTTCTATCTCTTGTCAGGCCTTTCTTCTCCTTCTATGGCCTGCACTTTTAATGGCAACATTTCTTGATTTCTCTCTCTGGACACCGAGGTTTCTACTGTGCTAGCTCCTGACTGTGGCCAGCCCTCCTTCCCCAATGACCGCACAGGACGGCCTAGGCCCGACTGCCCAGGCGTAGGGTACCGGGTGCCGGGAGTGGAACGCCGGCCCTCAGCGGGGCCACCCACACCTCTGAGGGCCCAGCATCCATCACCAGGCTTCCTGGATTTCAAGTCCGGTCGCCCAGGCACAGAGGCCCTCCCGGCGGTGCGCTGCCTCTTAGCACGGGGAAGCTGTGCCGCGTTTTCCCTCCACTCTCGTACGCACAAGAAAAACTCTACGGGAATTGCCAGCGTCGAAAGCCTTCTATGGCTCCTAGGAACCCACGCAGGCCTGCCTCTCCCCCTCTCCGCGCCCCCCCCCCCAACCCGGGGCTTGCTCTGCTGGGGGCGAGAGGAGGGCGGGAGGGAATCGTTTCTTTCAAATGAAGCCCACACCAGTTCTGAAGCCAATTTCCGCCGCGGACTGTCCGGGGAGAGTTGGGCGACCAACGTTTTCACGGACCGCATAACTGCCCCAGGCATGGATTGGAAATGGATGTGCCAAGGGGACTGGGACCCGGGGCCAGAACGCCCCGAGGGGAACGCGCCTAGAAGGCGGATCAACCAGGGTGGGCTCGAGCCCTTTCCCAGACTGCCCCGGGGCTTCTGGGGACTGACCAGAGCTCAGGGGCGGGGGACACTTACTTCGTTATCCGCACGCCTTCCTCGTTGGCATCAGAGCCCGACAAATCCCAACCCGCGCCAGGCAAAGATAAATGACTGCTGGCTCCCGCGGCGGCCCTGGGGCCTGGGCGGGGGCGGAGCGGCGAGGAAGCCGTCGGGCCGCCTAAGGTACCGGCGGCGGAGGTCCTGCTCCCATCCTCAGATGAGCGAGCCCCCGAGGCCCCGACGGAGAGACGAGTCCCAGGGAGGCGGCGCACTGGGGATGCGTGGCGGACAACTAGTTTGCGTTAGATAGTGAGCTGAGCACCCAGGAGGTCGGAGGGTCGCAAATCAGGGGAACCGACAGTGCAGACGCCCAGAGGGCGGGAGGGGACACGCGAAGGTCGGCCCAGGAGCGGCCTTAGGCGAGCACTGGGAGCTCTGTGCACTGGGGCCCCAAATACAGGGGGTGGGAGAAGGCGTCGGGGGTGGGCACTGCCTGCCCTGAGTACGGAAAGCGAAGGGACATGATCTGAAGGTAAGGGAGCCTTTGGCTGAAGGTGTGGACGTGCTTTCTCCGCGGCCGCGGGCTGGGAAGGCCAGGAAGGCGGAGGGCCTGCGGGCGCAGAGCACCGCTCCCAGCGACGCATGACAACGCCCCCGGGCTCTTGGATCCTTTCACTCTTTTTCAGAGTCTAGAGCTTAGTAGCTGGATCTCCTGCAGCATCGCAGGCAGAGTGACTGCCCTGCTAAACTAGTTTTTTAAAATAGAAATCGACTTTAAACGAGGCTATGGGGGACGGAAAACGGAAAACGCCGAAGGAGCTGTCGCGGCCTCCCCGCCCCCACCCCGGGGCGGCCGGGGTTTGAGCCCGGAGTCTGGCTCCCGCCCCGCTGCGTTTTCTGTCTGGAAACACCGAACAAGGAGGACGGGGTCTGTCCCATCTCTAATCCTGGGACCCGAGGTAGCGACGAAGAGCCCCGCGACCTCGACTCATCCTTACGGCCCCGTCGCCTCGGAGCCCGGGTCACCGCCCGGGTCCCGGACCGGAGCTCAGGCGTCCTCTTCCGACAGCGCCACCGCGTGGGCTGCGACAGAAACCGGCTGCGCCTGTTCAGTCCGCGGCATCCCGGACCCGGCCCTTCCGCGTCGCCCCAGCTCCGCGGGTTAAGGATGCGGCGGGGGATGGGCAGGTCCCCGGCCGGGATCGCGACCTGACCACCCTACACAAAACCCGCCCGGCGGGCAAAACCTCGGCGGTGTCCCAACCCCTTGTAATGAAAAGCATATCTGGAAAGTCCAGGCCACCGCGCCCCACCCGTGCCCAAAGCTACAGGCAGGGCAGCCTGCGTGCTGAAATTGGCGCCCACCCACAGCAGGGGCGCGCGGGCCCAGGTACCCCGCGCGAGGCGGCCCGAGCTCCAGCAGCTCCGGGAGCGTCCGGCGACCCTGGGCCCGCGCTGGTCTAGCACCGCGCGGGAGAGAGCGAGAAAGCCTGCTGCGGGACCCAAGGCGCCAGGCACTTACTGGGACCGAGGACGAAGCGGGGGTCGGTCTATTTGGCGGTCCAGACCTTTCTGGAGTGGCGAGGAATACAGGGGGTTTCCTGGGCTGGTAACTCGCCTGTTCTCTCCGTCTCACGAAGCCCCACGGAAACTCTCTTAGCCCGGCCAGGCTTGACCCCCGGGTTAACTCCCGGGTGCCTGTGACTGCGGTGTCCCGGGGCTCGGTTCTTCCCAACCCCGCCGTCCCTTGCCTCGGGGCCCCGCGGCCAAGCCCAGCTGAGCTAGGCATCCCCTCGAGCTGCCCCAGCGCTATGTCAGATTTGGAGAGAGCCCCCATGTCGGGCTCAGAGGACTTCAGTGGATAGGCTGGGGCTTATTTTTAATAAATTCAACTGTTAACACGCGCGCCCGCATGCACACACACCCATTTTGGGACTGGCAGCTACCACAAGGGACAAGGGCCCAGAAAGGTGTAAATTCACCTGGTGCCTATCCAATTACAAAACTCTTAGCCCCACACAGAACAGAAGTGAGCCCTGGAGGCCCAAGCGATCGCACTCTTGCAGGTCGCCAGGTTAGGGGCAAGAACCGGCGTGCTGTCGCCGGGGCCGCAGGGGCGGGTGCCCAGCCATGCCCGAGGCGCAGCAGCTCCGCCAGCGCGCTGAGTTCTGGTGCCCACCGTCCGCCTGGCCTGCTCACCCACACCCTCATCATTGGCCGTGACCTGTTCGCTTCTAAATTCTAATACCCGTAGGCCACGCGGAGCTACCTCCAAGCGTGCCAGGCCCGGCACTCGCGCCAAGTGGCTCACCTCAGCTCGCTGCGCCCGCCTTTGCCCCCTGTGCCAAGTGCCGGGCGAGAGGCGGCGGGTCAGGACGCGGACGAAGTCTGCTCACCTCCAGAAGCCGACAGTGGGTGCCTGCGGCGTCGCTCGTCCAGCCCTGGGGCTGATTTAAATAACTAATAAGCTCAGAGAAATTTTACGAGGGGAACTTTTCCTTTTAGTATCAATAAAGCCTAGTAATTGGGTTCGTTGGTTACCTAAGCTCGAGTCTCCTAGTCTGTCTCTCTCCTCTCTCTCTCTCTCATTCAAAAGCAACGTTTAAAAAAAAAAAGGCAACTGTGTGTGCGTTTGTGTGGGGTGTGCAAGTGTGAGTATGTGAAAGGAGTTGTTTGTTTCAAAAGTCCTTCTTCGCCCAAAGAACAATCGTCATTGTCGCTGTGCGGTGAAGAGTTTTGAAAGGTGAACTGTTGTTATTTCAGAAGAGAAAAATGTTGACAATAATTCAAGTCTAACAACACAAGTATGAAACGAGGGAGGGAGGTTTCTAAAGATTTTTCCTTTTGGATGTGGCAAAGACATTTGCAGTGCTTCCCTCATAGTTTGCATTTTAATTAACTTTTACTACATTTTGACTTCAACTCCTGGATGGTAGTGGTATCTGTTGTTTTCAGTAAAGACTTCTATACTAGCGTGCACTCTAAATTTTTGTTTAAATTTTCTAATCTTTTTGAAAGCATGTTCTTAGTCATAAAGAATTTTTCCACCTGGGAACCATGCCTCAATTTAAAAATATAAAAGACCTTTCATGAATAATAACTGCAAATAGCCCATTCGTTTGTGTCCACGGAGTTGTTGGCGCCTATGCAAAATCTCAAAAATCTAAAGGCAATCTAAGCATGTTTCTCTCCAATATTATATATGTATGTATATATATACACACACATATATATATATGTTTTCATTTGCTATATGGAAGTAAAAAAATCTTTTAAAAGACTTTTTCGAAAAGCATTATGCTAAAATTTAACTGAACTTAAATTCCCTACCAGATACAACATAACCAGTGCCTGCCAACGTCAGCCTAACGAAATGAAGAGTATTTCTGAATCAGATTACTCTTGGGGTCAGAAGCTAGTCAATGAAAAGCAATGAGAATTCAAGTTTGCAAACCATGGAGGGTGGAGGAGGCAGCTCCCCAAGTTCCCAGGAACACACCCAAACCTGTGCGCTCACATCTTCAGTGTTTACATATTATGGAGAACTTCTCCTTTTCACTTTTAATTAGAAAATCCATGAGCTCCCCTTAGTTCGTCTGGTTTCAGGCTGTGAGACCCAAGTCAGCTCGAGGGTCCCTTTCTGCCAGGTAACTTCCGGAGGCCCAGAATTTTTCGGAGGTAGACGCAGCCCTTTGCATATTCCGGGCCGAAAGGGCGTCTTGCGGGCCCTTCCCAGTGCCGCCACTTCCCCAAGCTCTCCTCCGCACCCGCGGGCTGATGGTACCCGAGCGCCAGACCCTCATCCAGCTTCTTGAGATCGCGCCGCGGTGCGGGCACTTGGCTGAAGAGGGAGTGAACCTTGGGCTATGGGTGTGTACGCCCCGTTTCCCGCTTTCCCAGAGGATTACAGACAACTTCCCTTCCCATTTGCTCCGGCTGAGTTCCTGTTCCCACCCATCCCCTCTAGTCTTGCCACCACCAGGCTCCTAGCGCCCCACTGTAGGGGCTCCGTGCTAAGGGCACTCACCGCAGCGGCCCCTTGTCCCCCACGCTGACCACGTTAAGGGAGGACGTGTCCTCTCCGCGCTGTCCTCCGAGTGCCAGAAGTCGAGAACAGTGGCAGGGAAAGACGGAAGCATTGGGAAGGAAAGCGCAGGGCTGAGTGGGGTAACTCAGAGCCTCAGCCTCCCCAAACAACCTGGGGCCTCCCCTTCCCTCCCCGGGCTGCCACCGCAGGTCTCACCCTGGTCTGCGGGTCCCCATGGAGCTGCTCCATCAACCAGGTTGTCCCTGGCTTTTAAGGATCTCCCCTTAACCCATACCTTCTAGCTGTTTCGAGTTTGGGTTTCAGTTAAGCTGTTTTCTAAGGTCATAGAAGCTCCACTTTTTTTTTTCTTTGCCTCATTTACACTCCTTTCTTTAAAGAGCATCCCTCAAGCCTAGCTTCTGCCAGACCCTGTGCGATCTCCCAGAGCTCTGTGTGCAAGAGGAGAAGTGATTTGTCTGGTTACAGCAGGTTTAATTAAGACAGTTATGTACCGTGAACTCTTCGGGCCCCAACCAATGCATCTTGATTTGGAAAGTCAAATAGAATCACATCTTACTCTTGCGGGTCCC
Organism: Mellivora capensis; assembly: GCA_004024625.1. NCBI lineage: Eukaryota > Metazoa > Chordata > Mammalia > Carnivora > Mustelidae > Mellivora > Mellivora capensis. The sequence goes on from PISX010000165.1 coordinate 278,505, forward strand.
GGTTGGCTGCCCAGGCTGGCGATAGATGCTGTTGTCCATCTACACCCACCTCCCTGGACCTGAACAAGTGTCTCCCACAAATCTAGTCGCCCTGCTTGTCCCAATGACCCCCCAGTTGGGTATTTTGGCAAGACCAAGGCCTTCCTGGTCAGGGCAAGAAAGGCTGAACACACAGAGCACTTTAGCTGAGACCTTTAGCTGAGGAGCCTGGCGCTGGACTTCTCTAAATCCCACTTCCTGGCTACCAAACTGCTCCCTAGTCCCAAGCCCTTGTCCTCTGCTCTCCTTTGCCCCAACCCAGCAGAGAAAGCCAGAGAAGCAAGACTTTCCTTTTCCCTAGTTGTGCATCCAGTATCCTACCTCCCCTCAACTCTCTGACTTAGGTGCTGAGCTGCAGCAGAAGCCTTTTTCTAATTTGTCATCATCAGAAAACCTCAGACAACTGGAGTGTAAAACTTTAAGGGCTTCCAGGGATACAATGACTTCAGGAGCTCAATGAAAGGGGGGTGGGGAGGCTGAGGGTTGGGAACAGGGATGCCTGACAGACGTCCCAATTTGCCCTCCTGAGCTTTCCTCCCTTGGCAGCCTGGCTGCACTAGCGTGAGCAGTTATCCCCCCTCCCTCCTACCCCCTCCCAATCTGCTCGCTCCCCCCTCCTGGACTCTCTGGAATATCCCACCACTTTTTCAGCCCTCAAAAAGGAAAGGGGCTAGTGAGCGTGTCAAAGGTCGCTCAGCCTCCTCCCCTCCCCTGATGTTGTCCAGCTACCCAGGACTCCGGAGCCAGAGCCGTGTGTTGCCTGCCGTACTTGTCAGGACACCTTATGGGGCGTGTGCATCTCCGGAAAGCTCCGGACCCACCACTAACTTCATCATACCATCTAGAATCGATCCCCTCGGTTTTCAGTAGATTTGGAATCCAACAAGGGTAACCATATATATATATAGATAGATAGGATTTGGGGGCTTGAAACATTCTGAGCATGTTGGGGGGGTGGGGCGCAGTCTCAGGGGAGTTGTCCTGAAAGCTGATGGGAGCAGTGACCTTTGCTGCTGCCAAGGCCTTGACGGGGCCAACTTTGGCGGGCTGTATATGCTAGGGCTCCCAGGACAACCCCCCTCCTTGGCCTCCTGCACACGGCACAGAATTAGGTTGGAGGGTTGAATTTTAGGGGCCTTTTTAAAAAAATTGTTTTTATTTCTGTAAAGGACTAATGCCGGTACTAGAGGGGTGCAGCAGTAGGCCGCAAAGTCGCCTGTGACTCGCCCCTCCCCCCTGTTGTCAGGCAGCAGAGGGTGACAGTCTGGCATTAGCTCTGGTAAAGCTGCCTGGCAGGGCTTTGGGCCTTGGCATCCAACTGAGGCCCAGTAACCCCCATAATGTGTGCATCTTGCCAGGGGTGTGTGTGTGTGCGCACGCGTGTGGGTGTAGGGAGAGTTGGGCTAGTGCTGTATTCACCGTGTCAGCGCCTTCCCGCGCTGGGGCTCAAGTGTGGACGCAGTGGACGAATCCATGAATCAGCTCCACAGCAGAGGGGTCGAAGAAACACCCATCTCCGTTAAATGGGCTGTAGGCAGCTGCGGATGCTGCCCCCTCCCCTCCTCTGAGCAGGCGTGAGGTGGCCCGGGAGCCCTGCCAGCAGCCCCCGCCCCTCAGGCGGAGCTCGGGTCCTGGCAATCTCTGCACTTTGTCATCACGCCCCAGTATTTGACATTCGCAATTATCTGCAAATACCCTGATCGGTTTGTATATGAAACACTTTTTTTCCTGCCTTAAGGTTGGAATCTGGTAAGTTTCAGACAAGTGGTTGCCGGGGGGAGGTGACCCGGGGGACCGCGGGGGACCGGCCCAGTGAGCCGGGCTCGGCTAGGCAGGCGACGGGAAGGGACGGATATGCATGTCGCCCCCTCCTCCCCCAGCCCTGCGCAGATGCAAGGCCTCGCGGAGCTAAGGAGGGGCCAAGGCCGAGACCCTCCGGTCCTCTTTTGAAAGGAGCGCCCCCTAATCCGCGTGAGAGAAAAGGTGAGAGGGGAGCGGAGACCCGACCAGAGGCAAGGCCCGGAGGTTAATCATCTTGATAATCGGAAAGGGTGCGGCCCGGCCTGGTGGCTGTCACCGAAAGTGTCAGTCACCAGCTCTCGGCCCCGCTGCGGATATTACCTGCTCGGAGACATCCCGCGGAGCCCTCCGCTCGGAGCTCTCCCCGCGCGCTGCCTGCGGGAAGTGAACCGCGCCCTCGATCGAAGGGAGCGGATGCCCTGTGACCCTTCTCCTCCCCCAGACGGTTCCTAAATCCAGAAGGGCCAGCTCCGGGACCTCTCATAACTCCTACATCGCAGCTTCCGGGCTACCTGCCCATCGCACAGCCCGTCTACAAAAAGGAAAAAACAATACAAAACAAAAAACCAAAAGTGGTGGGGGGGGGGGCGAGGGAGGATAAAGGAGTGAAATAACGCGTCTGTGTTTTCCTACTGCCTTAGGAGCCCCATCCTGGCTCCTGCCTGGTTCCAAGGGCCTGGAGCCCACAGACCGTAAGGCCAGACCTTCCCCGTGCGAAGTGCACACAGCTCGAGTGCGCCGGGACTCGGCGTCTTCCTGGCCAGCCAGCTCAGCCACTTTGCTACGGGTATATTAGCAACTTTAGAAACGCCAAACCGTGCAGGGAAGCCTCTTCGCACTCAACTTGCGGCTCTGCTACAGACCTGGGCCAAGTTGCCTTCCCCACATATTACTCACAGTTTCCGGGAAAGTGGAAGGAGGAGCAGGTTAGAGAAAGGCGGGTGGTTGGGGGATATTGCAACACCTTCGAGAAAAATCGGGGAGGGGGGTGTTATAAAGTCCGTCTTTGTAAGAGCCCAACCTTCAAAGCCTTGGTATATTCTGAAAAGGAAAAGAGAATACAGAAGCAGGTCGAAAACGAATCTCTCCATCCCCCAATGCCCAAACCCGCCAGAGACCCCCAGCCCAGGTCACCCCGATTGCGTACAGACAGTGTGTTGAAAAGACATCAGTTCTCTCGGCTCCTGCTCTGTGCAGGCGGGCAAGGAACCACCGGTGCTAGAGAAGGTCCTTACAGTCTCCTCTGGTACCCTTGACCTAGGGAGACCCCACACTGGAAAGGCCGCTGAGATGGGAGCTGAGGCCACCTTCTCCGCCCTCAGGTTGCAAGCCCTGTGACCCTGTGCCCAAGGCCTCCGCGGGGAGCAGCGGGCCACGCCGGAACATTGGCCTTCCTTTCCCTGGACTCCTTGGAATTTGGTCTGAAGTGAGGCCGACTGCGGACACCCACCAGGGCCCTTAGATTAGGCCCTGTCTCAGCCGTGGATGCCAAGACTGGGCTTAAGGCCTCAGGAGAACCAAGCTGGGGGGCTTCCACCTGGGTAAGGGGGGTGGGTCAAGACCTCAGAGGTGCCAGGTGGTGGGGTGACACCCACCGCGCCTCCTGCCACCTTCAGGACAGCCCTCCGCCTGCAGAGAAGGCAAAGGCAAGACGCAGTATGGCGGATCAAACCTTCACCTTTTACAGTCTTTTTTTTTTTTTTCGTGTCCTTGTCTTTGTAGATAGGTGTATGGCTGCTATATTCCAACAGCTTATTCTACACGAAATGCCCCGAGGATTGGACCGGACTTCGCAGATTCGGCCTCCCAGGTGACCGCTCTTAGGTATTCTGCTCCCTCCCCGCTGTCGGCGCCCGCAAGAGCCCAGGGCGGGGCCCACTGTGGCAGGACCGAGAGCCGCTCGGACCCAGCAAAATACTCCTGCTCCGAACCTGCGCCCGAGCCGCCGCCTCGGCCGCGCTCCTGCGGCGCGCACCCTCCGCGAGCGGGCGTCCCCGAGCACGTGCAAGCATCCTCCCACTTGGAAACAAATTCGCCCCGCGTCTGTCACCCCAAACGGCTTTGCCTTCGGGGCTCTACTGGGACCCAAGACCGGGGCAAGAAGTCGCGAAGACGAGGTCCTGAGGCTGGAGGTCTCCTCTGCTCACCTTGACTTGAGACACTCGAAGACCCCAATTAACTATCGATTGTGTCAGGGCCGACGGGTGCAAAGTGGCTGCGCCCCGCAGAGGCACTCGCTCCCCGAATCCGGGTCTCCAAGGGCATCTGGCGTCGGGGTAGACTGTACCGACTACCTGCGGCGCGCGCGCAGATCCCGGCGGGGAAAGGGCGCCGTGTCACCGGACGGTCGGTTACCTCTCCGGGGGTCGGCCCTGACTTTGTTGGTAACTCAAGAAGCGCCTCTGAACTCGGGGAGCGCGTGTCGGGGCACCTCCCTGCACGGTCCCCCACCCCCCGCCTTCCCTGGCCTCGAATCTTACCATCCCGCCCCACCCCCCACCCAGCCCCGCCCGTTGGAGGCGCGCGGCGGGCCCTCGGTTTACGGAGCCGCCGTTTCAGATGTTTATTCACAGCTAATTGCTTATGCAGGAAAATGCTCGTTACCCGGGCCGAGCGCTTCCGCCCTGGGCTGGTCGACCCCGCCGGCGGCAGCTCGCCGATCCCACCCGCGAAGCCGCGAAGGAGCCGGCGGCAGGGAGGCGGCCGTGTGCCACCCAGGGCCCGGCCGCCAGCACTGCTCCGGACTCCCGGTAGGGGGAGCACCTCGGGCGCCAGGCCAGCCGGGGTCCGGGCCGCTGGGGTCGGCCCTGCAGCCGGCGCACCCCGGAACGCGGCGGCCTTTCACCTGCCGAGCACTGCCGGCAGGGGCGGGAACGCAGGGCCGAGCCTTGTTCCTGGGTCCCGGTTGTTGCACAGCGAAGAAGATAGACAAGACCGCATTTAGGCCCAAATATAGTCAAGGAAATTTGTAGGGGAGGTCACCTCCTTTGACCATATCCAACGGGAGGAAAACAATATTGCAGCGGTTAAGAACTGTTCCTGAGCTCTTTTTTTTTTTTTTTTTTTTTTAATTTTAGGTGATCTAATCCCTTCTCATTGTTTCCAAGTCGCCCAGGAAGCTTTTAGATGGTCCTAGCACAAAACAGCATCTCAGAGGACACTTTCCTGCAGTAACACCGCCAAAGGATTCTGCCCCTTCTGACTGCAGAACTTTCATTTTAAGATACGACCAATGTCTAGAGAACACCCCGAATCCAGGGCCAAAGGGAAAGAAGTTAGCTGGGCGGTGAACCCACAGACCACTCTACTGTGCCCCGTGGGGTTGAACACCTGAGCCTGAGGGGCCAGATTCTTTCTGGAGAAGGTTCCCCCAGATAAAGTCTGCAAGCTCTCCTTCCAAAAATCCATCCTTCCCACCGGAATCCGCAACTCAGAAGGCCAAGGCATCAAAGGTCTTCAGACAGAATCCCATAAGCAAAGAATTTCACAGTTGGAAGAGAAAACTTAAAGACCACGTAGTCTAATGGTTGTAGTTTACTGGTGAGAACTTGCGCGGAGTAGAGACTAGGCAAAGATTCACACTCCAGGTGAGAAAGCCCCTGAATGCTGAGGTGAGACTAGCTCTCTCTCCTCTCCTGACTCTCAGTCCAGTTCAATTTGGACCAGAAATGCATTTTGCTGTGGTCACTATCCTTGTCATTATTAATATATTTGCACATATTTAAGGGTTCTTAGTAAGACATACTCCTTTAATAATATTGCAACAATAGCAAAATCTGCCAGGTCTATGTGAAAAGAATACTACAGTTGATTCAAGGGAGGCTGAATTTTAGAAGTGAAGTTACATATAGCATTTGAAGCATTTTGGGGAAAGACTAAACAAAAATAGTTGTATTGTTTTATCCCAACTTAAGAACATGGGATATATGCAAATATATGAATGAATGAACAAAACAGTACCAAAAAAACAGGATGCCTGGTATTATAAAGGCATTCTTTTTTTAAAAAGGCATTCTTCTACGTTGTGTAATTTACCTCCAAAAAATCAGAGCTAATTTAGTGCATGTGTTTGTTTATAGGTTTTGAAGGTATTAAATTCTGGTGTCATCTCTAAGGACCAAAGGGAAATAATACATACATTTCTAAAATCAGATTTGAAAAAATAAAAATCTAATTTCTAAAAAGTTGAGTCAGCCACAGTAGAATTTTTTTTGAATAAAATATAAGTCTAGAAAACACTCCCCACCAGGTTTGTAATAAACCCTGTGATATTAATTATATGCTATCATTCGCTCCACAATTTATTTTTTGATAAGGTCAACATAAATATTCTTATTTACACAGACACTCCACTATTCCTTTTCTGTATCTGGTTCAAAAAGGCAAAGAGATACATTATCAAATGGAAATGTCTCGATCTCTTTCCGTAACTAATGCCTGATCTTTAGCAAATGGTGCTGTGATGTCACTGAAATGGATATTGGACAAGGTACCAATTGATTTATTGATTTCCCTTCCTCAAAGTCCATTGGGAATGGGGAGGAGAAGGAAAAACATAGGTTGGCTGAGATGTGCAATATTTGTACTGTCATACACGTGCAAACATTTATTTGGCTGATAAAACTGACAATTCAGAAGCATTGCTTACAGAAATTCATAAAGGAATGACGTAGAGACCACTCAATTGATCAATTTGCTTCCCCCCACCCTGTCGTTTTATTTGTCCTTCCAATTTCAACCTTATAGAAGTCAAAAAAGACCAAGTTTTCCATTAACCTGTATACAACAATGGGAGCAGGAGGGATAAAGGAGGCTTGTTGGGGTGGGGGTAGGAAACAGAACAGGCACATTTGCTTTCAGATGCAACCCCATGAATCCTGCTCCAGGGCCCTGACAGCTTGGCAGTGTCCCCGAAGCCTAGCACTTACTGTGGATCTCTCAAGGGGTCTCTGTGGTCTGGGGGTTCCAGTGACCTCCCACCTGGGAGGGGCTGAGACCGTGTGGCCTACACCTGCGAAGGTTTACAGCCGACTCATGAAACTAATGACAATCATGCTGCTCTAAATAATGACAATCATGCTGCTCAGATTGTCTTTGGTTTCGCAGGAGAGGATTTCAAAGCCAGATTCCGTCCAGCCCCAATCACTGAATAGGTTTTTGAGGACAAAGACTTTTAATCCGAGTTCCGTTAAAAACGCCAACTAAATTGCCTGGAGAAACTCTACATTGTAACATTTGCCTAGGAATTACCACACACAACAGTATCTACAGCAAAGCTGAAAATAGATGAATAAGAACAAATCGCAGACTTCCTCTCCCCTGGCACTCCTATGGGTGAATGGCATTGAATAACAGGGAAGATTTACTTTAATGCATTCTAAACACAACTGCATATTGGCTACTTTGTTCTTCCTGTTCCCTCCCCTCACTCCAAGAAAAACTGAACATCTTTGCCTTCCAGAGCTTTCTATTCATTGAACTCAATCCTCTGGGTTTAGCATCATGATCTAGGAAATCACTGCTGGCTAAGGTGAGTCGACTTTTTCTCTGCCTTGTGCTTGTGGGAGTGATATGGTGAAGCGAGTCTCTCTTGTTCGCCACTCTAGAACAGGGGTGTGCTTCCAGAACATGTGGTTCATTTTGCTCTAGTCATGCCCCCTCCCTCTGAAGCTGGAGTCTAGGGATTCTCCTCTCCAAGAGAAACTGGATAGGGATGCCAATAAAGAAGGATCTGGAACACTGACTACATCCTCCTCAGAGAAATCTCGTGTCAAGAAGATGTTGGGTGTAGGGAGTGTGATGGAGAGAAAAGTAAAACTATGACCACTTTTAAGGAGGTTATGCTAGTGTGGGCTTGGACCTAGTGCAGAAAACTCAAAAATTTTTATTTAGACAATAGTATCCATCATCCTACAATGATAAGTTCAATAACTTGAACATTCTTAAAATCTAAATATTGGGGGGCTATGAAGTAGTGTGCTTCAGGAGTTGTTTTTTTTACATATTTTATTTATTTGACAGATATCACAAGTAGGCAGAGAGGCAGGTGGAGAGAGGGAGAGGGGGAAGCAGGCTCCCCGATGAGCAGAGAGCCCAACGCTGGGCTCGATCCCAGGACCCTGAGATCATGACCTGAGCCGAAGGTGGAGGCTTAATCCACTGAGCCACCCAGGTGCCCCAGGACTTTTAACCTATACAGTAAGTCAATTCTGTCTTTGCTGTTTACTAGCAGTGAAACCTGGGGAAAGTTAACTCACCTTTCTAAACTTCATTTTCCCTGTCTGTCAAATGGGCATAAAATCAACAGCTATGTCATCAAACTGAGAATTGAATGAAATCCTGCATATAAGTTGCTTAAAACAACAAACGTTCGCTCTATTACGATGTGGGAATCGCTGATCCTGCTGTCTCTGTCAGCTCATGTTTCAGATCACTGAAGGGGACCTAGGACTTGAAGCTCAGATCACATTATTCTCTGAGACCCATTTCTTAAGACAAAATAACACAGGGAACCTTACATGACTTCATCACCAATGAAGTTTTTCTGAATTTTGTTTTCTGAATTTTAGAAAGCATTTCCTGAAAACATTTTCATCAGCTGTTCTACACTCTGTCCCTACACCAGAGGCTCCTAAGCTGGGCAAGATGGGCAGAGATGACAAGGACTATCTACCCAGAGGTCATCTCAAAGCCTTCCACACAAGGATCTGCTCAGACAGATGGAACTTTTCATCATACTATCCCTGAGGTGTGACATTGTGTTGGTTCAGGGTACAGTAAAAGAGACTCAGAGACCGTGTCCTCTGGTCTTTGTTTGCTGCTACAGGGACACACGGTATCACACCAAATGCGGAGAACCCTTAGGATGACTCGGAGAAAGAGCTCTCTTACCCTTCTGCATTGAATTTGCCCGGGAACCAATATTGTTTCATTTGGTGATGGCCAAGAAAACATTGCCATTTCCCTGTTACAGTCTCCTGATTTTATGAAAGGATTACACTGCGCTAGGTTAGGCAGTCTTCTCCATCCTGTGTACACATTCCCATGCTATACTCTTTGTGGTCTGATTTTTCTCTGGGCCGTGTTCTTTCAGCTATACTGAGAGCACCAGCAGTGGGAAAGCAGAGGATTCGGGAACAGCAACACCAAACCATTCCCTTCACCGGCCTGGAAGACCAAATGCAAAACGGGGGAATTATGCTTGAAGTCTCAAAGGAACTTTAGCAAAAGTGGAGCAGATGGTAGGAGTTATGGCCAAAGACCCACTTTCTCCCTCTTGTGGCTTTGTGTCTCTTTTTTTGAACGTTTCTCAAAGTCCACACATGAAGCCAAATGAGTTCCATCTATGCAGGCTCGTTCTACACCTGGCCTACCACTGCCTTTGACTTCAGACATAGGTATTAAAATGCAGTCGTGAGGCCCAGGAAGAGAATGTCAGAAGGAAAACGCCCAAGATGCTGTTCTGTGTGTTTCGCTCTTTGATTCCAAGTTTTGTCGCTTAGGAGCTCAGCCTTGTTATTTACATCAGTTTGAAATATTCATACAATAAAATTTCAATGACCTTCCAGACTGTGTTCCTGCCCACAAACCAAACATAAATTGATTGCTTTTAACCGGTCAGTTCTCCACTGAAGCTTAAGGGAAGATGCCACCCACGATCTGGGGACCCTCATCCCAAGATGAAAATCCTCGGGCTCTTTGGGTTGGGTTGGGTTATTATAAACCACAGCTGACCTGTGGAGCCTGGTGTGTTAACACTCTCTTTCCCTCCCCTCCTGCAAAATAGCCATTTGTTTTTATATTTTCTATTGATCGCTTCAGTCCCAGGGAAGGGAGAAGGAGAAAAAAAGAGGAGTGGATAAGGCTAACAGCAACCAAACCGGATTGGCTGAAAGGCTCAGGCCTCTGTTGACATCAGGAACCCCCAAACCCAGGTCACTGAACCATTTCAGTTCAACAAATCAGGGAGAAGTTACCGGTTCCTACATCCTTCAGCTTGGCTATCCTACTTCAAGGAATAACTACAACTACAAAAATAATAGCCATGAATGTTACTAGGCACCTCGCATGTATTATCTCATTTAACACACTACTGTGCGACACGTACTATTAATCATCCACTTTTCATTTTCAAAAGTGAGGTCAGAGGGACGCCTGGGTGGCTCAGTCAGTTAAGTGACTGCCTTCGGCTCAGGTCATGATCCCAGGGTCCTGGGATTGAGTCCCACAAAGGGCTCCCTGCTCAGCAGGGAGCCTGCTTCTCCCTCTGCCCCTCCCCACTGCTTCTGCACGCTCTCTGTCTGACAAAAAAAATCTTTAAAAAAAAGTGAGTTCAAAGTTAAAATAATTGGTACAAGATCACATTCTAATTAAGAGTGGGATTTGACTAGTAGATCTGACCTACTCAGACTTCCTATCTGGTTCTATCATCAGCTTAACAGCGAGAAGTGAGAGATACGTTTTTATGCGTGTGACCTTATTTAAAGGTACTATTTAGCAAACATTTTGAAGTGTGTTTTCAGGCCAGGAACAACCCCTGGCCCATCAAAAAATGCACCATGGGCACCTTCGAAGAACTTTCAACCTAAGATCAATTATTGAAAGGACCATAGGCTGTTGGACCATGTAGATGGAGGACAGGGGTAAGAAAACAGACCTTATAGCCAAATATGCAATGGGAACGTTCATGCTTTAGAGTGACAACTGCAGAGGCAGAGCCTATTTGGAAATCAGGGCTTGGAGGAGAAGTGATCACTATCTCACTGACAGTACTTAGGGCCTGCTTCTTGGAGAAAGGGGTATCTCTGATGCTGGAGGAATTGAGACAAATGAACAGGGTTCTCCACAGGGGTGGGGGGGGCAACCTGGTATAGACAATGAGGTTCACAATCTACTAAGGACATAAGGTGGTCTCGCCGGGGGCAGAACAGCCAACAGGAGTCACGTGGAGAGTGACTGGCAAGTCCAGGCAGAGGTAGTGTTTTCTTAGGACCTCACAGTTAGCTTGTTACTGATACCCCCAAACACCCCCCATTAGCTTTTTGTTCCTCTGTATTCATGATTACCTTCCTTATGAAATCCTCCTTCAAATATTATGTAGGAAGGGTGGCACAGTGGTCTGACACATGGGAAATCTTTCGGTTACAAAGTGAATAAAGCTCTCAAATATATATCAGTGGGTTATGTATATTATATGTTCAGAACTACGCCAGATGGTATGAGGAAAGCAAAGAATTTGGAAGAGTACCCTCGTCCTCCAAGCACTTGGGATTCATTCAGGAGACGAGATTTGCTCAGGTAAAAGACTTGGCAACAACTAAAAGGCATCAGGAGGAATGTGGTACAGACAAAATAAAATGTCACGGAGGTGACAGATGAGTCTCAGAGGTAAGTCCAGTAAGGTGACATGTTAACTAGATCTGGAAAGATGGCTGAGACTTAAGTGGGCTGGAGGCACAGGATGTGGCAAGAGCAGGAGCTGCCACGAGGAAACAGTAACACTCTCCACAGAAGGACTGAAGGAAATTATGTTTGGTAGCTGAAGTAGGACTGCCTCTGGAGGTCTCGAATATTCCCCAAAAGGAAAGAGACTTGATGAAGAAGAAATGAGAACCACACTACCCCCAACTTCCCCCCTTCAACTACTGAGACATTTAAGCCTGGCCCCATCTTTTCATTATTATACAAATCATACATATTTCTTGTAGAAGCATTTAAAAACACATGTAAGGAAAACCACAGCTCAACACAACAACAGAAAAGAAAGAGTTAAAAAAAAAAGAAATATAAAACATCCTTAACAACTCTATTTGGTAAATGCTGAGGTAAAAGAAGACTCACAATGAAAAGGATTTTGGAGGGGCACCTTCGTGGCTCAGTCAGTTAAGCCTCTGCCTTCAACTCAGGTCACGATCCCAGGGTCCTGGGATTGAGTCCCATGTTGGGCTCTCTGCTCTGCGGGGGGCCTGCTTCTCCCTTTCTCCCCTGCTATGCTCTCTCTTACTATCTCTCTTTCTCTCTCACAAATAAAATCTTAAAAAAAAGGATTTTGGAGAATTATCACGACAGCAATATGCAGGATGGCTTTGAGGAACAAAAGATAAATGGCAAGGAGACAAATTAGAAGGATGGCAGGATTAAAGGCCTGTCTTGAAGGCCAAGTCCAGAGCAGGAGTAGTGGGAAGGGGGAGAAAGGCTGAATCTGAGAAACTTTCCAGGGGAGGCCACCATCGGGCATTCTTCTGATAACTGAAATGGTATAGAGAGCCCCCCCACCCCACCCCAGCCTACCGGAGCCCCAGCTATGGGGGCATCGTCACTGGACTCCTTGCTTGGATTTTTCCCATCTCAGTCATTCCCTTCCAGAGCCTGGATCACCTACCATCTCGCAAAATAATCTGATACTAGTTAGGCGGCCCCAAAAGCCAAGCGGGTGTTAACATTCTAGAAATTACTATCTTTTTGAGAAGACACTGGAAACTGTTTTCCAGCTTTTCAGAAATTGTTTTATGAATTCAGACTCTTGGACTGGCCTCCTGAGCCTTCTCTAGATTGAGCAGGTGTAGAGGGGCTCCAGGTCAACCATGTGCTGACCATACCATCTCCTTCGGAGAAAGAAATGTCACCCCCAAACTGTCAAAACAGCATCTCTGTTTCATAGTGCGGCACACCGCTGCCTTTTTTGATGTCTCTCTCTCTCCAACAGCAGTCACCTTCTCAGTTGCTTCCATAGTTCCCCACTCGTTTTCCAGCCCTCCAACCAGCAGCAAATGCCCCACCTCTATATGACTTGAATCACAAACCAAGAACCAAACTCTTTTGACAGCAGAGACTTTTCTAGGTCTTCTGTGAAAAGGGAAGTGGCTAAATCTGCGGAAATACTTAGCACTTACATTAATAGCAACTCCCATGGATGTAACAGTAAAGAGCTTGTGACAAGCCTCAGGTTTTCATCTAATATTGCTCATTTTCCTCTGTCACATGCCTGTCCAGCCAAAGCCTACATTTCCCAGCTCCCCTTGCCATGAGCTGTAACCATGTGACTGACTTTTGCCCAATTAAAGGAGAGAAGGGATGGGTGCTACTCTTCGTCTAATTTTGAAAGGACCAGGCACGCACCTTCTGGTCCCCTTTGTCTGCCTGAGAAAATATAAAAACTAGAGAAGTCACTTTGAACCTAGATACAAGATTCGAATGTGGAGGATAGCAGACTGCCGCTAGACTTGGGTTGCCAATCTATGGACTGTTACATGAAAGAGAAATAAGCTCCTATCTCGCTTACCCCATCCTACCTAGGAGTCATTTTGTTCCATCGGCTAGCCTGGAGCCTGACTAGTGTTATCCTATGTTATTGGTAAGGAAACTGCAAAGTCAAATAACTCCCTTAATACCATTCATACAATCTTCCATGAAGATATCACAACAGAATGAATGAATAGGGAATGGCATAGGCATGCAGAAGTCTTGAGGAGGACTGGGGGAGGCTGCCTAGTATAAAGAATGAGTTCTGGCCTGAAGGTCGGAAAAGCTGCATTCTAATAATCACATCGGTTATCACTCACTGAATGTTTACATGATGTTTACAATGAGCAGCCATTATGTAAATCCTCACGTTTATTATCTGACTTAATACCCTTGTAGATACTTTTTTTTTTTTTTGACAGAGAGAGATCACAAGTAGTCAGAGAGAGAGGAGGAAGCAGGCTCCCTGCCGAGCAGAGAGCCCGATGCGGAACTTGATCCCAGGACCCTGGGATCATGACCTAAGCCGAAGTCAGAGGCTTAACCCACTGAGCCACCCAGGTGCCCATAGATACTTTTTTTAATCCTTATTATGCAGATGAGAAAACTAAGATCAGCAAAGTGAAACAACTTGCCTAACATCACAGAACAAATAATTGTTAGAGCCCAGATTCGAAGCCAACACACGATTCCATCAGCTGTATTCCTGACTGTGATGTTGATACTTCACTGTCTTTAGTTCGTACATGAGGCCACCACTAGCTATGTGACCTTCGGCAAGGAATTTTCCATCTCTGGATCTCATTTTCCTTAATTACAAAACGAAGGCCTTGACCGTCAGTTGGGCCTCCTTTCATTCCATCCCTCTGTTGGACGATTCTGTTCTCGTTCTGACTGTGCAGAGATTTGCTGGGACCTAGATAAGGAGCTGGACCTATTTTTCCAACATGTACCATGTCAGTGATCATGGTGACCTGTTAATATAGCACCAGAGCGTGGTCAAGCCCACCGAAATAATCTGTGGGACTGACCAGAGATCCCTGCGACTATCTCCCCAGCCCTCTCGTTCCCTCACTTCTCTGTCTCCCATTTCCTGCTCCTCGTTGGCTGCCATTTCACAACTAACAGCCTTAACACAAGCACATGGTGGAAACCGAGGACTTGTCCTGGATCTTCTAACATTTCCCAATGACACCGTACCTACCACGTGTATCTCGGCTTTAATTCATATCATCCTCATCATCACTCTCCTGACAGGAAAGCTCTTGTTTCCTCCTCTTGCACAGGCCGACCTCTGCCAGGGGGAGCGTTCTTGCCCCGTTCCACCCTGAAGCGGTGGGCTCTCAGCTTCCTTACCTGGGGCTCTGCCTGCAGCTCAGAACCTCTCTCTGCGGAGGAACCGTCTGGGCCTCCCTAATGTGGACCAGGGAGGCCGCCCGAGGGAATTAAACAGAGGCCCTGACTTCAAATGCATTCCTGCTGAGCGGAAGGCAGTGCTCCAATTTTGCTCCTTCTGTGGATGCCCAAATGGCAGCTTTCCAGATCTTGACATCTGGACCCATATATTATTTTCCTGATCTTTAAGGGGGCAGAATTGTTTGAATTCAGGAAGCTGGGAGCCACTCATCCCACAGCCCACCTTGGTGACCCCTCTGTATACCAGAAGAGTCCACCAAAGGCTGGAAACCATGCTTTCCAATTAGACTGTTCATGATCCATCCCTGATGCTGTCATTTAACAGCTTTCAAATGCTGGTCAAGGCAACTTTTTTTTTAGTTTCTTAGCTATAACATATGGATAAAAATCTATACATGCTTCGCCTGCCTCACAAGATGTTGTGACAATAAAAAGTGATAATTTGCTGAAAAGGACATTGAAAACTGTAAACTACTATGCAAAATCCAGTTATTCCTGCTTTGAGATCAATGTCTCTGCAGTGATCTGCAAAGTCCGTTTGGAAAAGGAATAAAGCAAATTCCCACAAAAAAGGATTATCTGAAATGTTAAAATCAACCAAATCAGTCGAATTATTCACTTTCCCAAGCCCGAGTGGGACATCGAGCTCAGATGGAACATTATCAGGAACCTACCAAGTATGTTCTGCCTATGGAACCTGGGATTCCTCCAGGATTCCTCCAGAAGCTAATCCCAAGCCAAATCTCATTAGAGATGTAGGGACCTGCACCGGGTCCCCACTTTATTTCTCCACGCTGGAGTCAGGAAGTAGGAACTTAACCAAATGACTTGAAGTGCCTGGGATGGGTAGAGAGGGTGGGAGTTCCTGGGTGCTTAGCCATGCTGGCAACCAGATACACTGGGGTAGTCTTTATGATTCCCCCTGCATCGAGGCTACTCTTTTCTTCTGGTGACTTTGCTGCCTTTGCCGTCTCATTCCTTTGGCCCCTCTGCCCTTGCACTGGACTACAGCACCTGCTGCGTGGGGTCTGGCCTCCTAGCTACCAGAACGGTGCTGTCCAAGAGCAAGATGGTGCCTTATACGTAATTACATTTTTTTCCAGCACCCATCTTTTAAAAAAAATACAAAGAAACAGGTATAGTAATTATAATAATAGACTTTAGTTATCCCAATAGATCCAAAATATTTTCATTTCCACATGTAATCACAATAAAAATTTACTAATGACATGTGTCTTATGTTCTTTTTTTTTCCACGATAAGTCTTTGAATACAAGTATGTATTTTATATTTATAGCCCTTCTCAATTCAGACTAGCCGAATTCCAAGGGCTTAAGAGCCACATGTGGCTGATGGTGTCAGATTAGACAGCATAGCACCGAAGTGTATCACCCAGTGCCATTTCATTTCCTATATCCTCAAAGTCAAGTTTCCAAGGCTTACACGTGCCAGTAAATGGCCTGATGGAAGCTATCTGTGGCTCAACGGTAATAAGAGGAAATTAGAAGCATCCAGCCTCTCTACTCTTCCTTTTCCTTTAATAACCACCACACCACACACACACACACACACACACCTGCACACACACTTGAACCAGCAGGTCATTCCTCTCCTTGTAGTAACTTAGACATTTGAATGAGAGCAGCGGCTTAACCTCCAGGCGTGCTCCTAAGGTCAGCTGTGGAGGGACAGTGACAGACATGCTGGCTTTACCGGGAACCCTTGCATGGTTCCTCAAAACAAAAGGGGTGGGGGGCTACCTACCTCCTTTTGAGGAGGGACAGTCCTCTCCAGTGCAGTGGCCAAGACAAGGGCTAACTACGGTGGTTTCTGGGGGGTTCAGAGCAGCGGAGCTCATGGATGTAATCACCTCCAGCGTTTCTTGGCTCTTGACTTAATTCAACAAGTGTGTGTTGAGCCACCAAGTATCCCGCTAGACAGTGAAAACTCCGAAAACAGGACCATCCCTTCCTCATCCCCGTATGGCCAGTGCCTCAACACTCGAGTTTATACAATTTCAGCCAAAAGCAAAAGACATGTGATGTTTTCCTGTCCCTGTGCAGCTTTAATTCAGATAAGTAAACATTTGGGAGGCTTTCTTAAGCACAGGACTCGGCTGCTGGAACTTCATGCCTACCTAGAGCTCTCCTGGGTGTGTGCGAGAGGGGACTCCAGAGTGAAGACCACAATTCTGTCTCCATTGTCTGACAAAGGAGGTAGAACTAAGGTCACCAGACCTTGAATGATCTATAAAGAGCTTTTTACAATCGGGTTCTTTTCGTGGGGAGAAGGGTGGGGAGCAGTTGGATGATGACTACAGTTTCATAGAGCTTGTCCACTTCATCTTTAAGAGCCCAAACACAACTCCACGCTGGGCTGTGGGGAAGAAGGCGTCAGAGAAAAGGAGAAAAGGAAGACCCAGCAATCCCTATGTAGGGGAAACCTGGGGGTTTTAGGACCCAAGTGGCCAGCAGAAGTCTGTACTCTTAGACATTCATCTCAAGCTTTTGGTCCTGTAAGCTGCCAAACTTTATGGATCGTTTTGTAAACTACAAAATTACCAGCTTGAAAACAGTATAAAATAGCCAGGCCAATCCATAAAGCATCCCACACAGTACTTTGTAGCTTGTTACAGAGGAACCTGGAACAAAAAAACCCCTTGGCCTGGGACATCTCCCAGGGAATCACAAAATGAAACTCTTTTGGAAAACAGAAACGTCTTGTCATCTCATCTGTGGTCCATGGGAAAGGGCTCAACCAGGAAAGGACTGTGCATGAGAGTTCTGTCTGTAAGTCCGCTGCTGGTGGCCTGAATGCATTTTCCCATGCATCCCATAGAAACGCTGTTGATTAGGGCCTCAGCCTATCCCAAAAGGACCGTTTAACCCACAGTACTGCTGAAATCGGATACCTTTACGGTGAAAAATAGTGGGGTGTAATGTCATTGCCATACTAGAAATTAAGCACTAGAGGCAAATAAATACATTAAAAAAGAACTTGATATTCAGACTAAAACATGAGGCAGAGGGAGATCCCATCTATCACCTATCCCTCACCCCCACAACAGAGAGTCTGTGACCCAGAGCCCCTGACCTACTGCCCCACTGAGGGCTTGGGACCATTCCTTCCAGCCTCCCACTGTCTTTTCTCTCCTCCAGAGGACCAAAGAAAGAAATTTCCCCCAGCGTTTGCCAGCAGTTTCTTCCCCAATACTGCCCCCTCCTGGAGAAAGGAGCTCTCTCCTCAAAAGGCTGTCCTAGTTCAACTTGCCCCATTTCCAAACGGGAGCACAAAGGAATCCCCTTAGAAAGAAGCCGGAAGGAAGGAAGGGAAAAAGGAAGCCCTGAAATTATTTTCTGGGTGAATCTCTTTCTTGGACATGAGGAGGAGAAACCAAGAGAGTTGGTGTTGGTCCCTCCACCTAGGAGGTAGAGCAGGTCACAGATTCAGGAGACTTTGGGGTTGTTCAATAACAGAACATTTATGAATACTAAATCTACTATCAGTGACATTGACACACGCTACATTTCATAATTACTTAATAAACCTGTGTTAATTTCAGTGTTCTAGTTTTCTTTTCGTATACTGAAACAAACGTTTTTTTCAGATCTCAAACCTTTCAGTAGGCCCCAGAAAAGCAGTATAGAGCCTTCAGAATTAGGACACAACACAATTGCCAGCACTGAGGGCTGGGCTTGTCCTTGGGTCGATGTTAGCCTTAGTATGGCTCTTGTCAAGATTCAACTGACTTTAACATTTCAGGACAATTTTTTGTTTCAGTACCAACAGCTGGAAGCACATAGTAAGATGGAACAGGCTGTAGCAAAAATAAAATGAAATGCCTTTAGGACTGCCCACCACTTCTACTTCCTGGGATCTCCCACCGAGAAACGTTTGCAAAGGTATGCAAAAAAGAGTGTACAGAGGTATTCACTTTTTATAGTCTTGGGGATCTGGAAGCAACCCAAGCATCCTTCAGAAGGGGAATGATTAAATAACAAACATACATCCTTGTCATGGAAGACTATTCAGTAGTTGAAAAAGAAAGAAGTGGATTTATATTTAATGACGTGAAAACCTTTGAAGACAGATTTTTAAGGGGAAAAGATTTCAGAGTAATCTGAGTCCAAAGACAATGCATAAAACTACATATTGTTTCTGTGTGTGTGTGTGTGTGTGTGTGTGTGCATGTGTGGGTTCACGGGCAAACACATACTCTGAAGGACTGAAAAGAGATACATTATACTTGCAGGAGGGACAGTAGACATTTTTAAAAATATTTTATTTATTTATTTGACAGAGAGAGATCACAAGTAGGCAAAGAGGCAGGCAGAGAGAGACGGGGAAGCAAGCTCCCTGCTGAGCAGAGAGCCCGATGCGGGGCTCCATCCCAGGACCCTGGGATCATGACCTGAGCCGAAGGCAGAGGCTTTAACCCACTGAGCCACCCAGGTGCCCCGACAGTAGACATTTTTTACTTTCAAGGAAAGGGAATGAAAGGAGCCTGTCAAGACTTTGTGTACTTCCGTGCTGTTTGCATTTTTTTAAACAATGGGAAAGTATTCATGTATGAGTTGAGTGATTTTAAAATTACATACAAATAGTAACAAAAATCTAATAGTATTATACAATGTAGTTAAGGTAGGTCCAGATTTAAGTCTTGGCCCCTTTGGGATTTAGCATGCCTGAGCATGTCCGGTGGGGCAGAATTGCTTGGAATCTATTTTCAAGATAGACAGAGAGCCACTCGGGAGACATTTTATCCCAAAGGAAGAGAGAGACAGGCTCACATGTGTGGCCTAATAACTGAGACTCAGTGGGCAGAATGGAGGAACAGGTGTGAGCTCCGCTGTGCCCACTTTACTGCAGAACCTGGCCAGGTGGGCTCCCCCATTCACTGATGGTTGGAAGTAGGAAACCACCATTCAGGGGCTTGGAGAGGAAGGCCACCAGACAGACAGAAGACAGCTACTCCTCTTCCCTATTCCCTGAACGTGTCTCCTTCTACACTGCTTACCAGGATTCATGCCATTGGGCCATCCAAGTTTAAAAATATGCAGTCCTGTTTCTCCTGTTTCATTGTTCACCACACCTAGGTCACAAGCCCTCTCAACCTTCCCTCAAAACGCACCTCCTGTCCCTCACCGTCTCTCCCTTCTTTCTACCATGACCTTGCTCTGCCCAGGAGAACAGCAAAAACTACCTGCCTCAAACTGTCGGCCACATGGCTGCCAGTAAAATCTTTCTTAAAACCCCGAGATTATTTCACTGTCTTTCAATTCAATGGCTCTTCCAATGTCCCCAGAAAGTCGTTTCCATCCCCGGGCCAAGCAGCGCATTCTGCCCCTCTTTCTTTCTCCTTCTATGCCATGTTTGTGCCTCCTGCTCCCTGGGCACAGCAAAAAGACTAGCTTCCCCAATGCCTAATGTTTTTACAGCCAGACTTCCGCACACACGATTTCTCTGCTTGTACCGTTCTCTGGAGGCGTCTCTATTTGGCAAACTCTTGCTCATCCTACAAGACCCACAGGTGAAAACTCCATACACATTCGCTACACAGAATCAGCAACTCCATTCTCTGTGCTCCCCCCACACCTTGTGCATGCGTATGTCACAGCATGATCATGCTGTATGGCCATGGCTGTCTCCAAGGTTGCCTTCCAATATGATCAGAGCTCTTTCGGGATAGGCTTCATTCATTCATTCATTCATTCAACAGATATTTATTAAGAATTCACTATGTGACAGGCACTGTTCTAGGCGCAGGGATTACAGCAGTTAACAAGGTGGACAAAGCTCCTAGAGCTTCATTTTAGCAGGGAAGAAAAACGAAAACAACGATGAATACTGAAAATGGCTATGAAGATTAAGAAAATATTAGGGCAAGGGGAGAGTGAAGAGTTGGGAGCCTCTGCTACATTAGCAAGATACTTTAGGTCAGGGAGGATCGCTGTGAGGAAATGATATGTGAGCAGAGACCCAAATCAGGTGACTCTCTGGGGTCAGGAGTCAGGGCAAGGGGAGGATGAGTCCGAGGAAGAAAGAGCTGGTGCAAAGTCCCTGGCTAGGAATGAACAAGGGTGTTCAAAGTACAGTGAGCAAGTTGGCGTGGCTGGACTGGAGTGAGCGAGACAGAGAGCAGAGAGCACAGAGGAGGGAGGACAGAGAAGCCGGAGACTCGAACGGCCCAGCCAGGAGTTTGGATTTTTTAGTATTTTTAAAATTTATCTGACAGAGAGAGCGAGCGAGAGAGCACAAGTCAGGTGAGCAGCAGAGGGAGAGGGAGAAGCAGGCTTCGCGCGGAGCAGGGAGCCCGATGCGGGGCTCCACCCCAGGACCCTAGGATCATGACCTGAGCTGAAGGCAGACGCTTAACGAACTGAGCCACCCAGGCACCCCAACAGTTTGGATTTTATTTGGGGTGTTGATGGGGGTGACCTGATTTAATTTTTAGAAAGGTCGTCCTGGCCGCTGTGTAGTGGACAGGACAGGGTGCGAATGGGTAGAGGGAGGACAGTTAGGGGGCTGCTGCTGTGGTCCGTGAAAGAGAACAGTGGTCAGGACTAGAAAGGGGGCACGGGAGGTGACAAGGAGGGTCCGGACCAGACGCTTCCGGGTAGTAGATTCCACAGCAGTTACTGAGGGCTTGGAAAAGGGAGAAGCCAAAGTGTTTTTGGATCAAGGCTTTTTGGATCAAGCAACTAAGGGATAGGAAGTGAATTATTTTATTTCTTTTCATACATCCTCCTCAAATGGTTCCGAGCATATAGCAGGTTGTCAAGAAATACTTGCTGAAATTTACTCTGCAACTCTTAGTTGTCATGGCTTTCATCTTAACAGTGCTACTAATTTTTTTTTTTTTTTAAATAGGTTCCACACTCAGTGAGGAGCCCAACACAGGGCTTGAATTCATGACCCTGAGATCAAGACCTGAACTGAGATTAAGAGTTGGATGCTTGGGGCGCCTGGGTGGCTCAGTAGGTTATGCATCTGCCTTTGGCTCAGGTCATGATCCCTAGGTCCTGGGATCAAGTCCCACATGGGGCTCTCTGCTCAGTGGGGAGTCTGCTTCTCCCTCTCCCACTGCCCCTTCCCCTTGCTTGTGCTCTCTCTCTCTCTCAAATGAATAAATAAAATCTTTAAAAAAAAAAAGAGTTGGATGCTTAACCAACTGAACCACCCAGGCACCCCAAAGGTGCTACTAATTTAGTCAGTCTTATACAGTATTTTTATAAATTATCTTACCCCGATTTGGAATTTTAAATCAGAAATCTAGTGTGACGACCCACCCTTCAGTGGTGGCACTTAAGTTCTGAGTACTAAATTCTTTGTGTGTGTGTGTGTGTGTGTGTGTGTGTGTTTGTGTGTTTATTTTCAGAGAATGCAGCCAGGAGAAAAGTCAATCCCTTAATAACAGTATTTGGTTTCTTTATAGTGTTCCTCTGTTTTAAAAGTACTTAACAAAGGGATGATGAGGGTACAAAGTAGGCACGGGAAGAAGTCAGCAGAGTCTCTGAATGACAGAACACCTTTTGTCACCCCCAAATCCGCCTCTCTCTCTCACACACACACCCCACTTCCTCTGGGCATTATGCTAACTGAAATGCCTTACACGTCTTTAGCTAAACTTAGGTGCAGTTCTCCATCGGGCCACACGTGTAACAAGGTGCTGAATTACTAAAACACAACAATGATCCGAAAAAAACAATGATCTGAAAAAATAATGATCAAAAAAAACACTTTCCTGATTTCACCCAGAAATCAGTCTCCATCTTCAGCACAGAAGATCAGTTTTATTACTGCTTCGTTGTGGCAGCTTCTGCTTGAAGAGTGAGCATTGTTTGATGTAACAACATACTGCATTGGGATCAGAGTTCGATAAGAACCTGGAACTCCTTAAGAAACGCTGGGTCTAAGCAGAGGCCTGGAACACTCAGTGAAGACCCTCGGACCACAAGCACATGCATTTACAGATGTTTCTGTTGTAATGGTGTATATGTGATAAAGTCGTCCTGAAAATGCGGAGTTCTGTGTAAGCTTGCACTCAAAACAACAATGTTTGTGGATAAAATATAGTTCGGTTGGCCCAAACCATTCAAAACTTATGGAATTTAAAAAGAAGGACCATCTGTACCCCAGTGTTCATAGAAACAATGGCCACAGTCGCCAAACTGTGGAAAGAGCCAAGACGCCCTTCAACAGACGAATGGATAAAGATGTGGTCCATATACACTATGGAATATTACTCAGCCATCAGAAAGGATGAATACCCAAATTTTGCATCAACATGGATGGGACTGGAGGAGATTATGCTGAGTGAAATAAGTCAAGCAGACAGAGTCAATTCATATGGTTTCACTTACTTGTGGAGCATAAGGAATAGCATGAAGGACATTAGGAGAAGGAAGGGGAAAATGAAGAGGGGGAATCAGAGGGGGAGACGATTCAGGAGAGACTGTGGACTCCAAAAACTAACTGAGGGTTTTAGAGGGGAGGGCGTTGGGGGGATGGGTGAACCATACCCATGGTAATGGGTATTAAGGAGGGCATGTATTGCATGGAGCACTGGGTGTCACATGTAAACAATGAATCTTGGAACACTACATCAAAAATTAATGATATACTGTATGGTGATTAACATAACATTTTTAAAAAACCCTATGGAACTTAATAATTAGAACACCACTTAAGTCAACAAGCGGCACAATTTAAAATGAATGTACCGGGGCGCCTGGGTGGCTCAGTGAGTTAAGCCACTGCCTTTGGCTCAGGTCATGATCCTGGAGTCCCAGGATGGAGTCCCCACGTTGGGCTCCCTGCTCAGCTGGGAGTCTGCTTCTCCTCCCTCTGACCCTTCCCCTCTTGTGATTTATCACTCTACCTCTCTCAAATAAATAAATAAAATCTTAAAAAATAAAATAAAATGAATATACCAGCACAATTTAAAATGATAATTTCCCAGTAAAAAGTACTGTAGTAAATATGGAATTTGAGCTGAAAAAATAAAATTATATTGTTGAAAGGGGCTTCTGATAGATAAAAGATAGTTAAGATTTTTTTTTTCAATATTCCTTCCCTTGAGAAGCAGAGTCAAGCTCCCTCTCCTTGAATCTGAGGTAGCCCTCAGATGACTTGCTTGGCCAACAGAATGTAGCAAAAAGAACGTGCGAGGACTTCTGAGTTGGATTATAAGAACGCGTGAAGCTTCCACCGCAGGCTCTGGGAAGGCTGGCATTTAGAGAAGTCTGCTGGCCTGGAAGCAGACCAACCACTTGACATGGGTGCGCTGTGAGGAAGCCTGAGCTGTTCACAGAGGAGGGGAGAGACAGAGACAGGGGCAGAGACACAGAAAGACAGAGACTGAGAGACGGAGAGACTCAGCCAGCCCCAAGCTACAATACAGTACCCTGTTGTCATCCTAAGGGAGGCCCCAGACCCCGTGAAGCAGGGAGATATCCCTTCCAAGCTTCGCCAAAATTGCCAGTACATGAGTAAATTCAATATTTATGTTGTTTTAAACCACAAAGTTTGGGGGTGGCTTGTTATAGAGCAACAGATAAATGAGCAGAGCTGAAAGGAAGAGTTAAGATTGCTGAACTATGGCAAAAAATGAAAAACGCACAGTGATGGGCAGAAGAAGCCAATCACACTGGTGGACACAAGGAGAAGACTGCGGGAATTGTACTCATACCTGTGGCTTCGGGCTCTCCAGTTGTATTAGGGGCTTTACTCTCCGCTTCTGTGATTTGCTGGCATGAAAGGTCAAAGTGCTAGGGAAAATCACATTTAAGCAAACATGACTTCTGCATGATACCCTAATTACTAATAGCATCTGACCTAATTCCTACCTTAAAAATATAGGCTGCAGGACAACAGATTGTCCTTGCTTTGGAAGCCCACAGAGTCCAGAGTGTAAGCAGTGAAGATGACTTGACTGTTTCTCTGGGTTTTTGTACTTTAGATTGAATTCACATGAGTCACTGAGGGTAAAGGACAGCAGGCAGGAAGAAGCTGCCGAGCACAGGAGAGAGAGGAAGAAGAGTTCCCATAGACAGAGCTCTCTTAATTATAATCAGACGGAGACTAGAAGAAAACGTCCTCAATCGGGTAAAAGACATCTATGACAAACCTGCAGTTAACATTGTATCAACTCGTGAAAGACCAAAATCTTTCTCCTGATAGCAAGAACAAGGCAGGGATTTCCAATCTCACTGCCTCAATTCAATATTCTACTATGGGTTCTAGACAGTACAAAAAGATACAAAAAAAGGAGTTAAAGGCACACAGATGAAAGAAGAAAACTCATTCTGATTCACAGACTATGCGATCCTTTGTGTAGAAAACACTGGAGAATCTACAAAAGCTATTACAACTAATAAACAAGACCAGCAAGGTCATGATATATGAGATTAGCATAAATGTGTTTCTACATGCTACCAATAAACAATATGAATGTGAAAATAAGAAAACAATTTCATTCACAATGGCATCAAAATAATTTCATTCACAATGGCATCAAACTTAGGAATAAGTTTAACAAAGTATAAGACCCATATACTGAAAACCCCAAAACTTTGCTGAGTGAAGTGAAAGAAGGTTTGAGTAATTGGAGAGATGTTCCCTGTTAAGATGTCAGTTCTTCCCAAGTTCATGTATAGATTCAACACAATCCCCGTAAAAATCCCAAGAAGGTCTTTTTTTTTCTATTTTTAGGAATTGACAATCTGATCCCATAATTTACTTGAAATGCAAAACTTGAAGCAACCAAAACAATTTTTTTGAATTTTATTTTTTTTCAGTGTTCCAAAATTCATTGTTTATGCACCACACCCAGTGCTCCATCCAATACATGCCCTCCATAATACCCACCACCAGGCGCACCACCCCCCAAACCCTCAGTTTGTTTCTCAGAGAAACCAAAACCATTTTGAAAAAGAACGAAACTGCAGGACATCCACTACCTAATTTTAAAACTTCCTGTAAAGCCATAATATTCAAGATATATGTAATGATAAAAATACAGATCAATGAAATGAAATAAAAAGTCTAGAAATAAATGCTTACATTTATGATCAGTTGATTTTCAACAAAGGTGACAAAAGAGTGGTAGGGCCAAAGGACACTCTTTTGAATACATTGTGCTGAGACAATGGAGTCTCCACAGGCAAAGCAAACACTTGCATCCGTACTTCATACTTTATACAAGAGAACAAAAAGATGACTCCTTGACTGGAAAGAAATATTTGCAAATCACATATCTGACAGAGAATTTGTGCCCAGAATATATAAAGACCTCTTTTCCTTAAGAAAAAAAGAAAACCAGTAAACAATGAGCAGTATGTTCAGAGACATTTCCTCCAAGAAGACATGAAGATGGCAAATAAACACATGAAAAGACTCTCCTCATCATTAGTCATTAGGCCACTGAAAATTAAAACCTCTCTGAGAAACCAGGACCTTCTGGCTTAACTGACTAATGTAACAAAACAGAGAAAGAACACAAGGGATGGAGCTGGTTGTGGAAAGACTGGAACTCTCTTACACTACCAGTCAAAATACCCCGTGACACCACTTTGGAAAACAGTCAGTCTCTTATAAGAACCACTTACTACAGAACCCAGGAATCCCACGTGTAGGCATTTACTCAAGAGAAATGAGAACTTATATTCTCACAAAAGCCCACAGTAAATGAGTTTGGCAGGTTTATTCATACTTGTCAAACTGTAAAGAATCCATACGTCCCTCACCTGGTGAATGGATAAGCAAACTGCGTAATGGAATGTAATGGAATACTACTCAGCCACCAAAAGGAAGGAACTACCGATACATGCCACAGCTTGGTTGAGACTCAAGAATCTAAGTCCTGTATTATTTCATCTGCATAACACCCCATGAAAGGCAAAACCATAGGGATGGAAAACGCATCAGTGATTGTGAGAGGATGTCCGTGTAGGTGGGTGTGACTACAAGGAAATGACACAGGGACTTTTTTGAGGGGAAATAACTGGTCTGTATCTCATTTGTGGTAGTGGTGGTGGTTACATGACTCTGCATTTGTCAACACTCACCAAACTATACACCAAAACAAGTCAACTCTGCTCTGTGTAAACCTAAAAATAAAGTTAAACAAACCTGGTAACATTCTTATTTCCCATCCATTGTGTGTGACTTTTTTTTTTTTTTAATTTTTAGAATTTTCTCTTTGCCCCAAACATTCTAGAATGTTTCATTATTGTGCCCTAGTATGTATATTGTCTTCACCGTTCTATGCCCTACATAGGTCTTTTAATCTATAAATGTATATCTGTCATTTCTAGGGAATTTTCTTTTTTTTCTGATTTTTTTAAAATTATCTAGGGAATTTTCTTGAAATACTTCTCTTGAAATATCGTCCCCAATGTTTTTCATGTTTTCTCTTTGTCCTTCTATTAGTCAGGCGTTAGGACTCCTGGACTGATATCTTTCTTTCTTCTTGCTTTTCTAAATCATTGTACACCATGAAATTCACCTATTTAAAGTGTACAATTCAAATTGTTTTTAGCATAGTCACAGAACTGTGTAACCATCACCATAAATCAAGGTTTTATATATATATATGTATACATATATGTATACATATATTTTTTATTGTGTTGTGTTAGTCACCATATAATACATCATTAGTTTTTGATGTAGTGTTCCAAGATTCATTGTTTACGTATAACACCAAGTGCTCATTTTCACCACCCCCAAAAGAAGCCACAAAATAGTTAATAGCCACAAGCACCCATATTTGTTATATAATTATCTTTTCTTTTCTTTTCTTTTGCATCCTTTTGTGTACAACTTTCTGCAGATTTTCTTGGCATGTACTTATTCCTTCCACTGATTTAAAATTTAAGGTTGGCTGTTGTATTTTTAAATTAAATTAAAGCAACTATACGTGCAGTCATAAAGAAATAATACGGAGAAGTGTTATATACCCTTCACCCCGTTTCCCCCAATAACATCTTGCCTTACTGTAGAATAACATCAGAAGCAGGAAACTGACATTGTTATCACCCACCAGTTTGCATAAACTCCTTTTTTAAAAGATTTTATTTATTTATTTGAGAGAGAGAGACAGCCAGGGAGGGAACACAAGCAGGGGGAGTGGGAGAGGGAGAGCAGGGAGCTCCATGCAGGGCTCGATTCCAGGACCCTGAGATCATGACCTGAGCTGAAGGCAGAGGCTTAATGACTGAGCCACCCAAGCGCCCCATGAACTCATTTTTTAAACATTACTTATTTATTTGTTTGAGAGAGAGAGCAAAGTGCGAGAGAGAGAGAGCACCAGCGGGGTGGGGCGGGGCAGAGAGAGAGAGAGAAGCAGGCTCCCCACCAAGCAGGGAGCCTACTTGAGGCTCAATCCCAGGACTCTGGGATCATGATCTGAGCTGAAGACAGGTCATGTATTGGCTTAACCGACTGAGCCACCCGGGCGCCCCATGCGTGCATTCATTTCTGCGTACATTCAGTCCTACGTAAGTTAATCACATGCGTAGTTTCAGGTGATGACATCACGTCCAGAAACAGAAGCGCCCCATCCCACAGATCTGTGAAGCTACACGTTTATAGCCACAACCATCTTTCCCCCTCACCCTCCTTGAATCTTGGCGCCCACTTATCTGTTCTCTTTCTCTATAAGTTCATCATTTGAGAATGTAGCCTTTTGGGATTGGCTTTTTCCACTAAGTGTAATTCCTTCAAGATCCATCCGAGTTGCTGCATGTGTTAAACAAACAAAAGTTTGTTCTTTTACTGATGAGTGGTATTCAGGGTGTGGATGCACTACTGCTTGTTTCACTCCTCACCTGTTGAAGACCGTTTGAGTTATCTCCAGTTTGGGGAATATCGGGATAGGGGTTCCTGTGTGAGTGGGTCTCGTTTTCCTGGGATAAATGCCTGACAATGCAATCGCTAGCTCATACGATCGTTACCCCCAAACAGTAATGGGAACTTCCGAACAACCAAGGACAGATCACCTGACCTCTCTGTGCCTTAATGTCCTCATCTGAAACAGGGAATGCTACACCTTATCCATGCTCTGCCTGGAGTTGCTATGATGACTAAATGGGTTAATACGTACAAGGCACTGAGAACAATGTCTAGCGCACAGCAAGTGTTACTTCAGTGTAAGTTATACACCAAGTTATACACTACACATTATTATAAACACTTCACCATTCAAATGATAGATGTGTTGATGTGTCATCTAAAATCAACTTGCATTATATTAGGGTTGTATATTCTGCACTAACCCACGTGATCAATTCTTCCCTTCCCTCCACTGGTACCCCTCTCCATGGAGGTTCTTCAAGAAGTGCATTCAATCTTTGAAGCTGCTCGAATCCAATTCAGTAAGGAACTGCTTCTGCCCAGGAAGCCTCAGTTACGGCCACCCCCCAGCCCGCAGGGATGAGTGGGAGAATCATGGCTTTGCAGGGAGGAAGGGGGCCTGTAAGAAGACCCAGCATTTAGAATTTCTCCCTGACTGACCCCTAAAGGGCTCTCTGGCAGAAAAGCAGCATAAAAGGTCTACCACTTCTGGTCTTTGTTCCTCCTTAGCACCATTTCTAAACTTTAAATTTAATAGAAGTTACACTCCAAGCTGAATTGGCCTTATAGACTTCAAGTTTGCAGCACAGGTTCATTACAGGCTTGAAAGAGATCCCGGCGTGCTGCTGAGAGCCCGACTGCTGGAGGGCAGTTTTACACGGGGAGTCTGACCCGGGGTCCTCCTGTAATAACTGCTCTACACGAAATGCACCTAGTTATCTGTAACGTAAGAATAATCCTGTGATTTAACTGCTGATAATACTTGTTTTGTGGAGGAGAGCCATGTTACAACTGGGTTTGAAAAGAATTTTAAACTAACCCTACTGTGGGCAGGGCCCTTGGTGGGCGCTTGAGTGCTAGTTTGAAGGGAAAAAATGTGTGTAAGAAGCATGTGATGTTTTTGCAGTGGTTTGAGGGCTGGGTTTGGTAATTATACTCTCGAATGCGAAAATCCGATGTGGCATAATGAAAAACACACCTCTGTTCTGCTTCCAAAACTAATTCCAAATACAGGGACAGTCTCTGCCCAGGCCGACTGTGTTCCATAAAGTGTGCATTTGCTCCGCTACTGGGTCTATAGAGGCACCAGGACAAAAATCAGAGACCACAAAAACGTGTGCCACCGCCTTCCTTTTGTTTCTAAGTCTTTTCCTCATGCTTGTTGCTCAGTCTACATGTTTGAAAATGCACACAAAACCAATCTTAACCGAAAGAAGAGAACAGTAGCCGTGTGGGTAGTAAACCAACTTGTCGCTCGTATTACTATCACAATAAAATATTGCGCATTAAGGACCCTGCCGAGTTATAGAGGGGGTAGTTTGTACTGGGTAGGAATAAAAAGCCAGCGAAGAATTTCACAGAGTTTCGCTGTGAAAGTCCTTTGCTTTGCTACAAAATCCTTATCCAAGCCCTCCCAGCTACATCAAACATGTCACTACAGGAATTCAAAGGAACCCAAATTCCCCTCATGGATCTTGAACCACACGTCATGGCCGTTCAGAACATCTGTCTTCCTTTATCTAACAGAATCTGCTAATCAAGAAAGAGGAGACATTTTCAGTCATTTTTATATGAGAATCAATGGCTGTAAAAATGTTCTGTTAGCTGCCTACACGGAAAGCTTGTAGTGTTCATGGTTCGTACGTTGCTGAGGGCTGGTCACCGAGGTTATGGGCATTATTGTCTTTATGCCTCTCAGAACTCAGCATCAGGAATGATGGTCATTTTCCTGAAGAACTTTCATGGAAAGGTTTCACTCTTTCTGCTTTCCATGCTAGGAAGCTGAGTTGAATTCCTGACCTTATTTCACAAATTATACTAAATTCTTAGATATGTATTTTGTGCAATAATGTTATCCCCGGTTTTAGCTTATTGGCCTACTCTAATTTTCCCTCTCCACAATTTCTTCACTTACTTTTTTCAGCTTGTACTACGTTTTTGCATGTAAGCAATTTCAAATCTCTTTTTGGAAAAAGGCATGATTTAAATTGCTAAATAAAGTGTCTAGAAAAAGAAGTGACTGTATTTCTTTAGCAGTTATGCTGACCAGGGAACAACTTTTGCTTTCTTTGTCGTGTGACACATTTCAGAGGATACCAGCCTGGTCTGAAATTCTCACCACTTAGCTAGCTGGTCAACATGGCTGACAGGCTGGCCCTGCAGGACAGAGGCCCCATGACCTAAGTAAGTTCACAGTAGCTGGAACCCATCCTGGCTTCAGGGCCTAACAAAGACTGTATCATGTGGTATAGGTGAGTGGAGGGTAGATACAGTCAACCCAAAATATATCATGGATATATTTTGGTTCATCTTAAACATTCCCAGCAGGTTCAGATAATGATTATATGTTACTTCAATCATCCTGAAATGCTGACTTTTACCCCTACCATTACCAGTTTGGTAACTTATTTGTACCAGTATCAGCTGGTAGTTAACTAGTTTGTTAATATTTAGGGGCGTAGGAGATGTCAGGTACACTTCGTTTAACCCTCAAACAATCCTATGAAGTAGACACTACTATTTTGCTTTTCTGAGGAAGGAAGGTGAGACCAGGAAGAGTTCAAGAACTTTCCCACAATCGGGTAGTGCATCAGTGGCCCCAGGATAGGAATGTAGCTATGTCTGCGTCAATTGTCCATGCTCTTACGCCTACGCTGTGGGCTGCGCCCTTCACACTGAACACCAAGTGACATATGGGGTGTCCACAGATGGAGTATGGTCTTTCGTGTGGCAGGAATGAAGCATGATGAGAACCTACAAGAAGGAAAAGACAAAACTGTATGCAAGGTATGTGAAAGAAGACTTTAAATAGGAAAACAAACCATGTTTCTAGATAGGAAAGTAATTTTGTGAAAAGGTTGTTTTTCCAAATAATACATTTAATGTAATGCTAATTAAAATCTAATTAAAACAACAAAGAAGGATGGCAACCTATGGAATGGGAGAAAATAGTTATATCATAAATGTGATAAGAGGTTAATATCCAAAGTATATAAGGACCACTTACAACTCAATAACAAAGAAACAAATAATCTGCTTAAACAATGGACAAAGGAACTGAATACACATTTTTCCAAAGCAGATATACAAATGGCCAACAGGTACATGACAAAGTACACAGTATCACTAATCATCAGGGCAGTGCCAATCAAAACCACAAACGAATATCACCTCACACTGTTAAGATGCCTCTGCTAAAACAGACAAGGGCTAAAAAATCCCGGCGAGGACGTGGAGGAAAGGGAATGCTTGTACCTTGTTGGAAATATAAATTGCTACAACCACTATGGAAATCAGTATGGAGATTCCTCAAGAAATTACAAATAGAACTACCACATGATCCAGAAATCCTACTTCCAGGTGTATTTCCAAAAGAAACAAAATCACTATCTCAAAGAGATCTCTGTATTCCCATGTTATTGCAGCATTGTTCATAATAGTCGAGATATGGAAATAGCCTAAGTGTCTATCAATGGATGAATGGGTAGAGAAAATGTGACACACACACACAAACACAAACACACACACACAATGGAGTATTATTCAACCATTAAAAAAGAAAGAAATTTTGCCACTTGCAACAACATGGATGAAATCAGAGGGCATTATGTGAAGTGAGATAAGACAGAAAAAGATAAATACTATATGGAATCACTTATATGTGGAACCATAAAAATAAAGAAAAAGTCCAACTCAGAAACACAGAATAAAATGATGGTTGCCAGAGGCTGGGGGTCGGTGTGCAAGGAAATGGGGAGAGGTTGGTCAAAGGATATAAACTTTTAGTCATACGATGAATAAATCTAAGAATCTGATGTATAGTAAGGTGACTACAGGTAATAAGACTGTATTGTATATTTGGAATTTGATAAGAGAGAAGATCATGAGCATTCTCACCAAAAAACAAAACAAAATGAAACAAAGCAAAACAAAAAACAAAAACCATGTAAGGTAATGGATGTGTTACTTAACTTGATGGGGGAATCATTTCACAAAGTATACGCACATCAAGTCATATGTACATACATATCATGTTGTACATGTTGAACATATTACAATTTTAATTGTCAATTATACCTCAATAAAGCTGGAAAAATTGATTAACCACGGATGATCCTCAAAACCATTTTTTTCTAATTTAAACTGTTATCATTATTCAAAACAATTTTTTAAAAAATTACAAGCAAGGGGAAGATCAGGGTAAAAATGATTCTGGGGGCACCTAAGTGGCTCAGTGGGTTGAGCCTCTGCCTTCGGGTCACGTCATGGTCTCAGGGTCGTGGGATCGAGCCCCGTATTAGGCTCTCTGCTCAGTGGGGAGCCTCCTTCCCCTCTCTCTCTGCCTGCCTCTCTGCCTGCTTGTGATCTATCTCTCTCTGTCAAATAAATTTTTTTAAAAAATGGTCTTATTCAGGACACTTGTGTGGCCCAGGCAGTTAAGCGTCTACCTCCGCTCAGGTCATGGTCTCAGGGTCGGGGGATCGAGCCCCTCATCAGGCTCTCTGCTCAGCAGGGAGCCTGCTTCCACCCTTCTCTCCCTGCCTGCCTTCAGTGCTTTTGAAGGAGAATAATTGTTCGGTTTCTGTTTGCTGTTGATGAAAATGCACTGAACTCTAAGGTAAATGGAAGGTCCATTATTACTTAGGTTACATAAATATTTAGTGACCGATAAAGTTGACATTTACTGTAAGTGAGGGGGAAATGGCTTCCTTATCAGGGGTGTTGGGACAGCCAGTCCATTTTTAGAGATACAAACTTATGTGCCCTAATAATTTTTGAACTGTTTACCATTTATTCATAGTCATTTAAAACATAATAGGGGCACCTGGGTGGCTCAGCGGGTTAAGCCTCTGCCTTCAGCTCAGGTCATGATCTCAGGGTCCTGGGATCGAGCCCCACATCGGGCTCTCTGCTCAGCAGGGAGCCTGCTTCCTCCTCTCTCTCTGCCTGCTGCTCTGCCTACTTGTGATTTCTCTCTGTCAAATAAATAAATAAAATCTTTGAAAAAAAAATAAAACATAATGAAACATCCTCAAAGAAGCACAACCAAATGAGGGTTTGACTTCTTTTTTGCATTCTCATGCCATGCTATATGTTTCCTCACAGCATATTGTGTAATTTATGATTGTATATTATTTATATAATGATGTTACTCTTTAATAGATTTTACTTTTTAGGGTGGTTTTAGGTTCACAGCAAAACTGAGCAGAAAGAACAGTTATTTCCTATACATCCTCTGCCCCCACATATGCATAGTCTACCCCACTATCCCCACCAGATGGGAAATTTGTTGCAATAGAGGAGCCTGCACTGACACATCATTATCACTCAAAGTCCATGATTAACATTAGGGCTCACTGTGAGGATGTGCCTTCTATGTGTTTGGACAAATATATGATGACAGGCATCAACCCTTATGGTTTCCTCTGTGCTCCTCGATGCTCTGCCTAGTCCTGTAATAAATTTTGAGATTAAAAATCTGTGTTTTGCTCGCTGCTCCCCATCCCAGTCCTTCATCACAAGGAGGATATGAGTTTTCATCCATCTGTGATTTTTTGAGAGTTTTTATTACGAAGAGGCATCGAATTTTGTTCAATGAGTTTTCTGAATCTGTTGAAATCATAATATATATATAAATATTTTATATATTTTTTTTCTTTTATTCTGCTAGTGTGGTGGAATCTATCAAATAGTTTTTGAATGCTAAGCCAGCCTTGCGTTCCTGAGATAAGACCCCGTTGATCATGACATATCACCTTTTTATATATTGCTTTGAATCAATTAGTTAATACTTTGTTAAGGGTGAAGTGGTGAATTTTTTTTTTTTAGATTTTTATTTATTTGTCAGAGAGAGAGGGAGAGCAAGATCTTGAGCGAGCACAGGCAGACAGAGAGGCAGGCAGAGGCAGAGGGAGAAGCAGGCTCCCTGCTGAGCAAGGAGCCCGATGTGGGACTCGATCCCAGGACGCTGGGATCATGACCTGAGCCGAAGGCAGACGCTTAACCAACTGAGCCACCCAGGCGTCCCGTGAATTTTTAATTGTTGTTTGTTTGTTTACTTCTACTGTTCCACAGAAAAAACGCAAGTGACAGGAGGACTCATTTCCTCAGCAACTAAAATTACCCTTTATAGTCTCTATCAAATAAAATGTCACCAAAATAAGACAAAGCAAAGAAACAAGCAAAACCCCAAATATCAAGAGAGCAAATCTAAGATATAACATCAGAAAGATACATAATGAAAGTAAAATACATGTGTGTTTAAAACCATAGATGCTAAAGCTTTGGGAATTAAAAAATTGGCTACATTTATTGAAATATCAATCATAATTGTTATAGGTAAGTTAAAGGCAAAAGAGGTGGTTGTAATATACTGTTTCAAGTGTGAAAACTGTAAATTAGAGATCAGTCAGTTAAATAAACCATATGTTTTTAGAGTCTTTCTTGGAAATGCTCTAACATCGAAAATGTGTTTTGAAAATATGGCTTCTTTGGTTTGGTTGGTTACTTTCTTCCCTGGTTGCCTCGATAGAATTAACGTTCCTCTTAACCCCACTCTCCCTTTTCCACACTTCCCTACCCCTCAACATATAATTGGATTTTTCTGATTTTTTGCTCTTCAGCATTACCTCCAAAGCCAAAACCATAAGGAGAGAGCTGCAAGGCCAAAAGCAGACCAAACCAAACAGCAAACAAACAAAAAACCAAACACATCTCCTTTTTCACCACCAGTGATACCATAATAAATGAAATTAAAGACAAATAATAAAATGAGGGAAATATCTGCGATATATGACCACAGCTCCATTTTATTTTATTTTATTTTATTTTATTTTATCTTATTTTTAAAGATTTTATTTATTTATTTGACAGACAGAGATCACAGTAGACAGAGAGGCAGGCAGAGAGAGAGGGGGAAGCAGGCTCCCTGCTGAGCAGAGAGCCCGATGCGGGGCTCCATCCCAGGACCCCGGGATCATGACCTGAGCCAAAGGCAGAGGCTTTAACCCACTGAGTCACCCAGGCGCCCCCACAGGTCTATTTTAATATAAGAATACTTCTCAAAAATAAAAAGAAATTGGAGCGCCTGGGTGGCTCAATTGGTTGAGCAACCGACTCTTGATTTTGGCTCAGGTCCTGTTCTCAGGGTCGTGGGATCAAGTCTTGTGTCTGGCTCCTTGTTCAGTGGGAAGTCTGCTTGAGATCCTCTCCCTCTCCCTCTTCCCCACCCTGCCACTCACGTGCTCTCTCTCCCGAATACATAAATCTTAAAAAAATAATAATAATAAAATAAATCCCAGAAGAAAAGTGAATTAAGGGCAAGAGCAAGCAGTTGACTAAGAAGAAATACAAATGAATAAAAACAAGTATGAAAAAATAGTTTAATCTTACTAGTTATTTAAAAATGCAAATGAAGGCTATATCAAGAGTGTTTTACTTATCAGATTGGGAGAAAATGAAAAAGAGTTATAAAACCTGATGGGAATGTGGCTGAATCTTCCTGGAAAAAAAAAATTGATGAGGAAGATGAAAAGTCTGCAAACTCTGTGTAATCACCCCTCTCAGAGATCCAAGAAGAAACCTGCCTGGGCTGTGACAGCAAGGAGTGGGAGGCAACCTAGGTGTCCATTACCTGGGCATCGGGTCAGTAAACATGTGCATACACACAGAGGAATGCCGAGCAGCAATGGGAGCAAATCAGTTGTATTTTCGTAGTGCATGGATATATCTCAAAGTCACATTATGTAAGTCTAATACGTAAGAAACAAAATGAGATTTTTAGCACAGTGTCATTTATACACATTGAAAGCACATAAACAAAAAAAAAAAGCAATTAAACACAGCACCACCATGAATTTCTCAAGGATATATACGTTTCTACATAGAAAAATGGACAATGAATTGAAAGCATAGACATTAAATACAGCAGGATGGCTATGTGGGAGGGGAAACAATGAGGAATGAGGAGAATAAAAATAAGATGAAACAAAATGTGAGAGCAGTCTTGTCTGGACTGCTGAGCCATGAACCGAAGAACAGAAGAAACTCAAGTTTGGACAGATAAGGTGCATTTCTATGGAATCAGCAATTGTACTTCTGCTAGAATTTACTCTAAGAGACTAAAAGTCTCTGATGAGTTTTTACTTTTTAAAAAACTGAAGTACAAGGGCACCTGGGTGGCTCAGTCAGTCAACGAGCAACTCTTGGTTTCAGCTCAGGTTGTGGTCTCAGGGTCATGGGATCCAGCCCTGTGTGGGGCTCCACACTCACCGGGGAGTCTGCTGGGGATTCTCTCCCTCTCCCTCTGTCCCTCCCCCCTCAATAAATAACTAAATCTTTGGGGAAAAAAAACTCTGAAGAAAGTCTGATTTTTCACACAGCGAACACATTCGTGTAATCACCTCCCCAATGAAGAAATACAGTATTTTCACCTCCCAGAAGTCCTTTCAGCCCTACCAAACCATCACTGGCTTTCCTCAAAGGTAACTGCCGTTCTGATTTCTCACACCATATATTAGCTTTCTCTGTTTATGACCTTCCTACAAATGGAATCTTGGGAGTATGTATTCTTTGTGTTTGCTTCTTTCATTCTTGATTATGTTTCTAAGATTAACCAATGTTTTTGCAAAAGATAGTATAATATTTTATGGTATAAATGTACCACAATTGAGTCATTTTACTAATGATGAATGATTTATTCTCAGTTTTGGGTTATTAGGGAGAACATTGCAATGAACATGCCTGTCGGTGTCTTTGGGGACACATGAATGTTTCTTTCTTCGGAGAAGACCAGTATGGAGAAGAGGAATAGTCGGGTCGTACCATTGGCACACGATCAGTTTTCGCAGACACTGCCAACTCATTTTCCAAAGTCACTGTGCCAGTTTTTACTTCCACCAACAGTGTATGAGGGTTCAGCGCCCCCACAACCTCACTAACACTCGGACTTGCCAGTCTTTTTAATTTTGACCATTCTGGGGGCAGATGTCTTGTTCTCGTTATTTTTTTTGTTTGTTTAAATTGGTTTCTGGATTTCATTTCTTTTAAAATCCAGATTAGATTACGCAGTCTGACACTTTCATCACTTTCTCAATAGTCCTAAGCCTCAATGTCATCCCACTGTACTTGTTGGTCAACGTCCCAAGTGCAGATCCATCATTCTGCCTTCTCTGCCTTACGCGTCACCTACTATTCACCGCCGGAGGAACTCATGCAACAGTACAAATCGGTACGTCTCTGTGTTGAGGACCAACCTTCAGCGGGCTCTCTCTCCATCCCCATCACTACTCTTTTACTCCAGACCAGCTTCATCTTTTATGCCTTACTACAATAGCCACCTGTGTCATATCCTGACACTTCTTTAATCTTTTAATTAGTGGGATCTTTCCAAAACACAAAGCTGATCACGTCATTCCCTGAACTGCCCTTCAATGACTCCTTCTGTCTTCAGGATGTACTACAAACTCATTTCGGGTCTCATCTTTAACACTCACTAGGCTGCCTCCCCCATACCCTTGACACTCCAGCTCAGTGTTTCTCAAATATATTTTTAACTTGGTTCATGCACAAAATGAAACAAAAGTTTTTTAAAATAAGATTTAGCCTTCTGACAGTGATGCACTCGGGTATTTTCCCTTCTGTTTTAAATAAGATATTGGCATGACCAACAAAACTGGTTTCATCATTGCCTAAATGGGTTGTAACTAACACTCTGTAAGATATACTAGTCCTACTGCACATCTTTTGGTTTCGTAAAACCCCCCATTTCTCCTCTCCAGGAACTCTCTTGCCCCATATCTCTACCAGCAGTCTCTCATCTTTCAGGACTCTACTCCAGAAACTTCTCCTGATCACTCCTCCTTTGTACCCTTGATTATATACCTGCTCTGCATTTTAATTTCCTGTTTACTTCATTTTCCAACACACTGTAAGCTCCCTGAAGCCAAGGAATAGGAATTCCTTGCTCATCTTCAGAGCTCTAATACCTGGCACGTAACAGGCACTCAACAAACGTTTGTTGAATGAATGAATGAATGAATGATATACAGAAAATGTTTATTATAGCACACAATAAACACACATACATACATGTTATTATTTATCCTTCTAATTTTATAATATTGAAAACAGTTTAACCTGACAATATTAAGACATTTAAGATTATGGAATATTGTTGTGATACAATGTAGGTGATGATTCAGATGAATATTTATTACAATGAAACAACATCATTGGTCTTTTGGGAAGATGAAATGAAATAGAGCAGATAAAGTGCTCCTTGGCACATTGCAAGTACTCATCCAATATTCAACAGCCACTTTTGTTATGAATTAATGAGATGCATTCATAACAGGCAGATACTAGGATAAAAGAAAAGTTGGCAGTGAAGAAAGGAAGGTGGCTCCAAGAGTCCAAAAAAGAAAAAGGAAGGAGGCAGAGTCAACACCTCCGGAAGTTGTCTTTGTGTTTTAGCTCCTTACAAATGGAGAGATGAAGTCCAGAATGCACAGAGGGTCCATCTTTGGACATATGCCTGGAGCTCAGGTCCTGTTCTCCAGCCTGAAACTCTTCAAAATAGCAAATGGAAACAGTACCTGCAAACATATCTTTCAAATGAAAAATATTTTTTGAAAATGCCTATTGGAACTGAGAGAAACCTCCTGGGAAAGCTATGTAGGATCTTTACCTTTATTAGGACACAGATATTACAAGGGTTCAGTGCACTGCCTAATCCAGACTCCCTGGAGTCCCTTTAATATGCCACGTTAAGTAATAACTCAGATGGGATGCAATGCAATTATTTTGATTTAATCTTTCTTAGTTATAATCATACTTTAGTCCTGCCTTTTTGTGGTCACCTTGCTTATATTTTGCATGCTTTTTAATCACATAGTGACTGATTTGCTTGGGGACAGTGTTATCGGTGACTCATCACATCTTTTACAGTTTAATCCTTCCTAATTTCAACCTGGAAGGGTTCGTACTTTTTTTTTAAATTGAAGTACGGTTGCCATACAATGTTAGCCAGTTTCAGATGTACAGCATAATGATTAGACAAGTCTTTACATGACCCTGTGCTCACCATGACAAGTGATCTTTCACCATACAACGCGATTACAATATTGTTTCCGTAATCCCTATGTTGTTCTTTTCATCTCTGTGACTTGCTTATCTTTTAACTGGAAACTTGTACCTCCTAACCCCTTTCCCTTATTTTGCCCATCTTCCCAAACCTCTCGCTTCTGGCAACCACCAGTTTGTTCTTTGTATTTATGACCCTGTCTCTGTTTTTGCTTGTTTGTTCATTTAATTTGCTTTTTAGATACTATATATAAATGAGATCTTATGGCATTTTTCTTTCTCTGTCTGACTTATTTCACTTAGTATAATACCCTCTGGTGTCCATCCACATTGTCACAAATGGCAAGATATCATTCTTTTTTTTTTTCTTTTTTTTTTTTTTTTTTTTTTTTTTTTGCAGCTGAGTAATATCTCTAGCTCTCTCTATCTGTCTATACCTCACATCTTTTTTAGCCATTCATCTATCCCTGGGCCCTAAGGTTGCTTCCCTATCTTGGCTGTTGTTAATAATGCTGCAATAAACATAGAGATTCATACATCTTCTGGAATTGGTGTTTTTATTCTCTTTGAGTAGATACCCAGTAGTGGAATTACTGGGTCATATGGTATTTCTATTTTTAATTTTTTGAGGAAACTCCATACTGTTTTCCACAGTGGCTACAATTTATATTCCTTTGAACAGTGCA
This sequence comes from Mellivora capensis, assembly GCA_004024625.1. Classification (NCBI taxonomy): domain Eukaryota; kingdom Metazoa; phylum Chordata; class Mammalia; order Carnivora; family Mustelidae; genus Mellivora; species Mellivora capensis. The sequence goes on from PISX010000165.1 coordinate 318,845, forward strand.
TGAGGGTCCCCTTTTCTCCACATCCTTGCCAACTCCTGCTATTTCTTGTCTTTTTAATACTAGCTGTTCTGAGACATACAGGGTAATCTCTTGATTCGCATTTCCCTGATGATCAGTGATTGTGAGCATCATTTCATGTGTCTGTTGGCCATCCGGTTATCTTCTTTGGAAAGAATGTCTAGTTCCTCTGCCCGTTTTTCTTTTTCTTTTTTAAAAGATTGTATTTATTTGAGTGAGAGAGAGAGAGAGAGAGAGAGATCATGAGCAGGAAGGAAGGGTAGAGGGAGAAGTAGGCTCCCCACTGAACTGGGAGCCCAATGTGGGACTCAATCCCAGGACTCGATTCCAGGACCCTGGGATCATGACCTAAGCCGAAGGCAGACACTTAACCACTTAACTCTGAGCCACCCAGGCGCCCCTCTCTGCCCATTTTTAAATCAGATTATTTGTGGTGTTTTTTGGTGTTGAGCTGTATAAGTTCTTTATATATTTTGCATATTAGCCCTTTATCAGATATAGCATTTGCAAATATTTTTCCCCTTTTTAGCAGGATGCCTGTTCATTTTGTTGATGGTTTCTTTCGCTGTGCAAAATGAAAGGTTTCTTGCTCTTAATTTTAATTTGGAATCACTTGGTGATGCCACATTTATACATAAACACTACAGCATAATAGCACCAGTGTTGTTTTTAAACAAAGCTTGATGAATGGCAAAAAATTATTACATTTTATTGACACAGGCTTATTAAACATATTCCTGAGAAATGTAATTAGATCCACCCACATAAAGTGTGAAATATTTGGGTTGGGTTTTTAGTTTAGTTCATTAGTTTATTTGTTTTAACTTTGGCAGGACCTAAAAGACTAGTTTACATGGCTCTTAAAATCCAATCTGCAACTGATCAGAAAGAAACAGCGTTCAGACAACTTTGTAAGGAAGTCACAGATCAGCCGTAAAAATGATTTAAGTTTTAATTATTTTTGTATTATTAAAGTAACGCAATGGGAGAACATAGTAGTCATATGAAAGGGATAAAGTCAAATGCAACAATGATGTCATTTCAGGAGATACCTACAGGAGATACCTACAGGACACCTTCTCCTGCTGCTCCAAAAATCCCAGACTGGGAGATTTCAGCATCTCTCCTGTGTTTGCCCTTCATCTTGCTCCCATCTCAGCTCCTCTGTCTCAATGCCTTCCCCACATTCATTCTTTCACTCTCTGCTTGCCCCGTCCCTCTTTGTACTTCGTCTGGCTTCCCTCCTGACTTTCTTACATTTGCCTCCCTCCTCCCTTCGTTCTCGCCATCCTAGCTTGGTGGGCCCATCACCCACCTCTTGGTACTTCTTGGCAGACATGGCCTTTGCCCTGGTCCCTACTGCAAACCCAGCCTAACCCTCTTATTTCAGAGTCCTGAGCCCCACGACCCAGGCATCCCCTTCGCTGTTAGGATTTAAAGATAGTGGCTCATCCTCGAGTGAGAGGACTGTCCGACACCATAGGGAGCAGCAGGTTAGCAGACGACCTTTGGCAATCTCGGCGTGGGTAGCGCGAATGGGAAAGCAGCAGCAGTGGGCTTAGCACCACACCTCTTCCGTGGGGCTGAGGAGGGATGGCTCCTTGCTCCCACCTTCTTTATCTCCTTGGGCTCCTGTCTACAACGTGAGACCGGGCTGCCCAGGGTGATCTGCTCCTCCTTGCAGAGGGCAATTCTGCATATTCATCCACACTTCAGCAGCAACTGACCCAGTGCCCGCTGTCCACCGAGCAGACTGCCGGGGCGGTACAGGATAGCTGTCTAGGCCTTGGAGTGTTTCTCAGGCTCTCCTTGTTTACTCTGTCTGGAGAATGGGATCGCCTCCCTCTCGGTTCAATATAATTAGCTTGATGGGGGGGAGGGAGCCTTCAGACTAGCGATGGTGGAAACGCCGTGTCCTTGGATGCTTTCAGCCAAGGGAAGGGAGAATGTGAACTCCGTATGGGGACCGAATCTCGAAGTCCTCAAAAGAACCTCGGGACTGCCTCCAGCAGGCCTTAGTTCCCTTAGTTCCCTCGCTTCCTCCCTACTCTCAGGGAGGAATGCTGGGCTTGACTTTTTAAAATAATACTAATTACCATCCTTTACATGAACTGCTTATGCACTGAAATCTAACTAGCATGTTAGCATCTAGGAGACTGATTACGGACACCATTCCATACGTGTGGGACTAGCACTGTCCATAAGCTATATTCGGTTTCATCTCTCCACTATATTTTCCCATGCCTGGTTGTTCCAGTTTTTGCTTATGTAGTATACTCATGTACTCAACTTTGAACAACTAAAGGGAACCTTAGCCTAAACTGCATTATTCAAATCAGAATAATATATTTTATATGCTTGGCTTGATCATCTGAAAATTAACTCCACCAGGATTTGTGTCCAAAAAATGAATATATAAGCCATCCCTTCTAAGTATAATTTACTTGTGGGGGCATTTAATAGAATGCCTAGTCTCATAGATAAAGAATCACTGTATGACTTGAGCATATATAATTATACAATGTACATATATATGTAGAGGAGAGAAAGGAGTGTGGGAGTGTAGAAACTAAAATTCAGTTGCTACCACAACTGTATGTGTCCTAAACTTTCTTGCATCTTGGGTATTTTATCCTCAAAACTAGTTTTAAAATTTGAATATGTAATTACTTCCATTTCTTTATGGTTTGTAGAAGAAGTTAAAAATATATATTTATTCATTGGAATCTATTACACAGAATTTTTAGATATTGTGAAAAAAATTCCTATTCCTCCTTCATGTAAGTGCATTTTTGTTTGCTTGTCATTTAATAAAATGTGGGGAGAGGATGAGTTGAGGATTTAGTCTCTGCTGAAGTTCTACTGTGCTTTCTTAACTTGTGTTGTATGATTGATAGAATGTTCTGGAATCTTTATATAACTACGGCTATAAAGCTCCTGAGGTCAGGGATTAGATCCTCAATGCATTGCCCCTGGACCCAACATTTAAAGTGATTCAGGAAATATTTCTTGAATGTATGATTCTATATACTACCTGTAGAACTGATTCATTTATTTAAGTAGCCAACCAAACCAGGTTACTCAATTTCATTGATATCGTGGCCTTATTTAAATATAATCTATAAAGTAGAAAGTCATAATGAGGGAAAGGATAGAAAGGTTCCCATTGTTGTATTGTAGTAAAAACATAATATGAAATATTTCATTGTATTTTGGGGCATATAGAAAAGAAGATAAAAACTTTCAGGACTATGAAGAAAATACTCCTTAAACTTTTGAATCCCTGAATAGCACTAGAGGGGGGTGGGGGTGGGGGGAAACTCTGAAGACAATAATTTTAAAACAAAAACAAACTAGTCCTTTAATTATACCATAATTATCCAGATTTCAAACTGTGAATTCACTTTTGCTTTGGTCTTTTAAATAAATTATGCATGTTTTCCATATGGGGCCCCACACCAAAACTCCTTTTTAATCTGGGAAAACATTTCCAAAATCCAAGTTAGTATCCATGCTCTGGCATATTAATTTGACTTTGGATTCTTCCATAAACTTTCCATGTTTAGCAATCTTTTTGAACTGTCCCTTGGGATACACATGTTTGTATTACACATATTCTATGTCTTTTAATAGTAACGTTTAGGAATTCAGTAGGAAAAAAACAATGCCCTTGTAAATTTGATCTCTTTTGCAAACATCAGAACATGAAATGTTCTTTGGCTTACCCCCCGCTAGGTTTACATTAATAAACCATAAGTTGTGAGCCCAACCACCCAATTCCGAAGAAACTTCCAACTTCAATATTATATGCTGTTTTATTCTTTTGTGCATTTAACAAAGGATTAAGGCATAATGCATTTTTAATTAACTGAAATATTAATGGCAAAAGGCTTTTAAGAGAAAATTTTTAAAGAATTACTCATCATGAACATGGTTTCAATAGAATTTATTTATAAAGCTGGGTAGAGGACCAGGAATGGATAATTAGAACTTTAAAACAATGTTTTCCTTTCATATAAAATGGTTAACTTAGGGAACTTCATAGATAACAACAAAAATGTGAGAACACTCTTGGGGGCTATGTACTAGTGTTGCACAAGTGTCACACTGAGATTTCCTACTTTTTGGCCAAGTTTTTGTGAAACAGCTTCTATTAAACATGTAGAGCCTGGATTGTGTTGAGCCAACCAGATTCCTTCATAGACCCATATTCACCATCATAAATGCCTTTCTCAGCAGCCACCAGGAGCCTGAAACTGCAGTTAATGAGATGATGTAGAGGAACAGGACCTGAACCACCGCACCGATCAAGCTAGTACTGTCCTTCTTTTAATTCTACTGTCTACACAATACAAAGCAAAGTCAAGACTTTTTTTTTAAAGATTTTATTTATTTATTTGACAGACAGAGATCACAAGTAGGCAGAGAGGCAGGCAGAGAGAGGAGGAAGCAGGCTCCCTGCTGAGCAGAGAGCCCGATGCGATGCGGGGCTCCATCCCAGGACCCTGGGATCATGACCTGAGCCCAAGGCAGAGGCTTAACCCACTGAGCCACCCAGGTGCCCCAGCAAAGTCAAGATTTTGATAGCACTTCAATAATGACCATGGCCTAATTTTCATGGCTTTGAAAATTTTGAAGTACGTTAATCCAAAGAGGGTTTCATGTAGCTAAATTTAACAGAAACCCACCAACAGTGGTTGAAGCAATTGAGTTTTTTCTTTCTCAAATTGAATTAGAAGCCCAGGAGGAATCACTACAGGCAAGGAAGTCATCAAAGATTAAGGTTCATTTCAGTGTTCTGTCCCATCTTCCCCAGTGCTGGATTCTCAGGATTATGAGATAGTCACTTCATCGTTAGGCATCATATCTGTGTTCTTAGAAGGAAGAAAGAACCATGCATATAGCACCAATGTGCATGCCCACTGAGTCTGTCTCTTTTTAACAAGGAAAACGTAGCATCCCTACAATCTCTGCCAGTAGAATTCTGCTTATATCTCAATGCCCAGAACAGTCTCACATGGGTCACCTCTAGTTGAAAGAGTAGCCTGGGAATTCGAATTATTTTTTGTTTGGGTACTTTGCTTCCCCCAATAAAATCAGCTCTCCATCAGTAAGGAAGAAAGGAGGAAAAAGGATATTGGACAGACAGATAGGAATTGTAATATGTGATGTGGATCATCGTGATGACCAAATAAATTACCACTTTCTACCCTATTTCACATTATATAGCTACAGCTTCAAATATGCTTTCCTACAATCAGAAGAGTCAAAAACATTTTATATCACAACAGACTTTAGTTGTGAAATATTCCATTCTTTCATGCAGTCCTTGCCAGAGTCCCCGGGACTTCCCGGGTGTCTTTCCATGGAATTTGCAGGAGGGGGCGAGCATGGGAGGAGTGGGTCCAAAAAATGGTTTGGGCACATTAGTCTAGTCATTCTTTTCACTCATTTTGACACAGTGAATTCACTCATTTGACACAGGCTGATGACCGCACATTCTTACTTTCTGGCCTACTTATGTTTCTACATTAAATTAGGGAACCCCTTTACCTCGCTCAATGTTTGTATGTCAGGCAAGTCTACAGTACTTATGTGATAATGAATGACCTAGATTAGGTGTCTGTAAATTAAGCCCACAGTCGAATCTGGCCAGTGGCATTTTTATAAATAAGGTTTTCTTAGAACATAGCCACACCCGTTCTTTATGTATTGCAGATGGCTGTTTTCACACTACCAGGGCAGAGGTGGGAGTTGCGACAGAGACCATCTGGCCTGGAAAGGCTAAACGGTTTTGATAAACACTTTCTAAATGCAAGGGATGGGAACATGGATTGCTTCCTTATTGTCATAGATGGCATCTATGAGTTTGGCCCTGTTTTTATCCCCATTTTATGGATGGGGAAATGGAGGCTTTAAGATCAAGGAGTTAGCTAAAATCCTAGAAGGTGGAGATGGTTCCAAATTCAAGCTCCCTGACTCCAAAGCCTGTACCTAGCCACCATGACAAAACCATGCTCCTTCCTTCGTGGCACAGAGGAGAACAGCCGGGGTTAACCTCCAGTGAGGTCTCCTCACCTTCTGTACCTGGGACAGGGGCTACCGGGATGATTACTGCGGGAACCACTGGCTTCAGAGCAAGATATGCTCTTTGGTTTGGGGCAGTTCCATTTCCCTCTTTGCCCCTAAGAGCTTCTGTGACGGGTTAGTAACTCCTCCTAACCAACGGTGTCTGTTTCCTCCTTTGCAGAAGAATAATAATAGCCACGTGGGCAGCTGGTCTCATCCTTGCTGATTAACCATCCCAAGGAGCCAAGTCAAGAATCTGCCTATCCAGGCTGGGAAACTGGGAAACCCAGTTACTTGGTGGGGCTTAATGAGGGTAGATGGTTATTTTCTCTTCCTGTTGGTAGCTTCGAGGTCACAGGGAATGAAGGGAAAATGAGGGAGGCCTGGAATCTCGGGGCCTGCCCCCCAGGCAGTGGTGCAGAAAGGGGCACCGGTCTGCCATCTAAAGTAGGTGGTCAAAGGTGCCCAAAACTCTGCTCTCAAAGACTGCCACCTCAGACTGAAACCATGTAAATGGCAAAGGCAGTGGCTGCTGTTTGTGTGCTGTTAGGAGAGTATTTAAGTCAACCTTCCCATTCCTACCCTGGGAAGCTGGTGGTGTCCAGCCCCAGCATGTGAGTCAGAGGCAAGCTCATGCAGCCCGGAGTCCAAGTAGATCACAGACACATAAAAACAGCTCTTCCAAGATAAAATTAACTTTTCTTTCCTCTCTTTCTTTCTTTCTTTCTTTCTCTCTTTCTCTCTTTCTTTCTCTTTTCCTTCCCTCCTTCCTCTCTCTTTCTTTTTAGATTTATTTATTTTAGAGAGAGAGAGAGCATGAGTGGGAGGGCAGAGGGAGAAGGAGAGAATCTCAAGAAGACTCCACGCTGATCCTGGAGCCCAACACAGGGCTGGATCTCACCACCCTGAGATCATGACCTGAGCCCAAAACCAAGAGTCAGATGTTTAAGTGACTGCATCACCAAGACGCACCCCCAAGAGTAAATTTCAATGGCACTCAGATTCTAAAAATAATTATTCCACAAATCTTTAGTTGAAATGCTAAGATTCACTCCAATTCTTTTCTCCCCCTGATGTCAAGCACAAGGAATCTTACACCACGCAGGACTAAAAGACAAATTCAAAACAAGAAGACTGTAGCTGCTATTCAGGAAGCCTAAAAAGCAAAATGTGGAAACTTTGATTTTTATATCCATTTACAGATATAATTCACTCTTTGACCAAACAGATTTCTCCTCCGTTGTCACATTGCAATCCAAATATTGGACATTTAGAGTATAAACCTATGTGGCAAATCTCCAACGTCAATATTCCTGAACAGAAATTTGATCTCTGGTCTCTGCTTTTTCCTGAATGGATCTTTTCTAACTATCCAGAAAGAAAGGTCTTTGATTTATTAGGATTGAGCCAGTCAAATAAGGCCCAGCAGTCACCACACACATAGGCCCTGTGGATTCATATTTGAGATGGTTCCAAAGGGTGAGTTTAGAAGTTCTCATCAGGTTGGTGCCCTTTGAACAAGCTTTGCCTGGAATCATCCTTTAAAACCTTATTAAAGTATTTAGTCTCGTCTTTGTGCTCCCTGAGAACTATTTGATTCATCTGCCTCGAGCTACAGGTTTGTCAGGCCCACCTTAGTGACGGTTGGCCTTTTTACGTATTTCAGAAACCTGAGACTGTAGAAACACCGTTCTTGCTGACTCCTGCAGTGCCCGTGGTGTGCTCTTAATCTAAAGCTCTGGGTCAAACATCTAATTTTTAAATATTTTTTGAATTATACTTTTAATTCATGTGCAACTTTCAAAATGGCATGATTTAATCAAGGCCAATTTGAAAGTAACAGTGGCCATGTTGGAGAACTTTGAACATGAACAGAAAAGGAAACAAAATCTTAACTATCCTTTAGTCTTTATATTTTAATTGACATAGGAAAACTTCCAAATGCAATTTGGATTCTAAAATTGCCTCCCTAAAAGATTTGCCAATAACCAGAATTTTAAAGGAAAAGAGTACTTAAAAGTTCGGGCTTATCACGGTCACATTCATTCTAGGCTTCCCTGAACTCTACCAATAATAACAATAAAAAAAAGAACTAGAAAGCTCTATGGGACCATGAAGAGTCTCCATGCAAGACTTCAGCATCCAATTTCCAATGAACCCCATAAACCAACAAGAATTTTCTCTAAAGACCAAGACAGAAGAAAACCTTTTTTTTTTTTTTTTAACTCTATTTATTGGTCAGAATGAGAGAGAAAGGGCACAGCAGGGGGCGCTGCAGGCAGCGGGAGAAGCAGGCTCCCCACTGAGCAGGGAGGCAGATGTGGGACTTGATCCCCGGACCGTGGGATCATGACCTGAGTGGAAGGCAGGCACTTAACCGACTGAGCCACCCAGGTGCCCCAGAAACAAGGCTTTTAACAGATTCAGGGACTGCACTTCCAATGAGAAGTCCTACCACAGTGACTACACTTGAACTCTGGAGTTAAGACATTACTTAGGGAATGGGGGGTCTTAACACCCCCTCAGACCTCCTCTCTCACCCAATCTATAATTATAACGTCTATATTTGTCTGTAGCTGGTCTATAACTGGTCTTTTCTCATATAATTTCCACCCACCACCTGTCTTTGGAAACTTTAGAAATTAATTTTAAAGAGTTGTCATTGTGTATCACTTTAGAAATATCTAGTTCACATAGCCAGATCTAACCACAAGGAAAAGATATCAGAAATTAGGTGTAATGGAACAAGCTCTTGCTTCAATTGGCTTTTTAAAACAACATTGATACAGTCACCTTTTGAAAAAAAAAAAAAAATCCAAGACTGTGTGGCCCTTAGTTACTGGGTTTTAAGAAGGAAAAAAAATGCCAAGAGCTTTTAAGTATGATTTGTAGTATTTAAAATCTTGGTTTATAAAAACACACATTTGTAAATTATATTTGCAAAAATTTTATGTAACATTCCTATTGAAATGATTCCTTGGACAAATACCTAATTTAATAATTCTAGGCTAAAACTGCTCTATGTTCTGCCCCTGATTTTACCACCATATTAAAAACAAAGTCAGCAAAGCATTCTAGTTTATGCTAGCCTTTATTTTTCATATAAAAGACCAATTTAAATTTCTTAAATTTCCTTTATTGGTTTTTCCAGCCAGTTCTATAGAGTTATAAGAATTGAAATTTGTATATTTAAGTAAATGGTATCAAAATGTCTTTATGAAAAGAGATACATTTATGTAAAGTACAAACTATAACATTTATCAGGACCTTCTGTTTAAAATTGTATGTATATTATTTTGAGTTAACTGAAAAATAATCTTTGGATACTTGAGCACATAATTTGAATACATTTATGATATTATTTATTTTATTATTTAAAAAAAATTTTAGAGGGGCAAGGGGCAGCAAGTTGGGGAGAGAGATAATCTTCAAAAAAAAATTTTTTTTTATTAGAGAAAGGGGGAGAAAGTGAGAGAGAGAGAGAGAGAGGGAGGGAGGGACAGAGGGAGAGAGAATCTCAAGCAGGCTCCATGCCCAGTGCAGAGCCTGGTACCGGGCTCCGTCCAGCAGTCCTGAGATCATGACCTGAGCCGAAATCAAGAGTCAGATAGTCTGATGCCTAACCGATTAAGCCATCTAGGTGCCCCAATTTGATATTATTTAATGTAGAGTAGAGTTCCTTAACACATTAAAAGGGGGTACAAATGTCTTTGGTTTATGTTAATATCTGTGTTCATTTTTATAAAAAAAGTATTTTAAAATACATTTAAAATATAATTTTTAAAGTATGTGGTGTTGGATGATGGTTTTGCATAGTAAAAAATATATTTTGGTTTACTATAAATAAAGGATAGTTTTGTCTTAAAGTTAAAAAAAAACTGGTCCAAATAAAAAATGATGGTAAAAGACAAATTTTAACATATTTTATAAGTGTAGAAAACCCCTTCTGAAAAGTAAACTTTATTATCTTGGGAATTACAATGTCTACAGATAAGGAGTTGGAAAAAAACTGCAAAAAATTTGATCAAGTTGTTTAAATTGATGGGTTTAGTCAAAAGAGAAAAAGAGATCTTTATCAGCAAATTGTTCTTGGATGACATTTTTTTTAAAAAAGTTTATTTATTTATTTTAGAGAGAGAGAGCAGGAGCAGGAGGGAGAGGGAAAGAGAATTTCAGGCTGAGCACAGAGCCCAATATGGGGCTCAATTTCATGACCGTGAGATCATGACCTTAGCTGAAACCTACACTTAGACACTCAACCAACTGTACCACCCAGGTGCCCCGTGGATGACATTTTTTTTTTAAAGATTTTATTTATTTATTTGTCAGAGAGAGAGAGAGCACGAGCACAGGCAGACAGAGTGGCAGGCAGAGACAGAGAGGGAAGCAGGCTCCCCACCGAGCAAGAAGCCCGATGTGGGACTCGATCCCAAGACGCTGGGATCACGACCTGAGCCGAAGGCAGCCGCCCAACCAACTGAGCCACCCAGGCATCCCTGTGGATGACATTTTTAAGAGGGAACTAGAATGGGTTTTCTGTTAAAATTTCTTAATTATTCTATGTCCAGATAACAAAATTACTGTTAACTCTCTTTGGCTTTGACATCCTTTTAAATAACTTAAAAAGGTTTTACTTTCAAAAAAGTTGAAGTTCTTCATGATGGCTTTCACTAATTGCTGTTCTAAATCTATGTAACTTGTAACTGTTTCTTGCCTTAAGCATATCTTGCCCCTAAAATACCTTTCCTTGATTTTGTCTTTCTCAATCTTAGACACCAAATTTAGAATAATAAAAATGTTTATGATAACTCTTACCCCTAAATACCTTTGAGTTTCCTAAATGGATACGGGTAACAGAAGGATTTGCTCCTTTACTCTGCGAAGAAAGGGTACTAGACATAACTCGATTTGTTGGTCACTTTTAATTTTAATTAAACCAAAACTATGGGAACTATTTTTTTATTAAAGTTAGGATAAATTTTTTTAAGTTGACAAATTCAAAGAGAAGTCCAGCATTTCTATGTTAATTATGTATAAATGTGTTACAAGTATGTATTGATTATTGGGTACTCTGTGTATTGTGTTTTATGTTAAAGAAAACATACTCATGTAGATACGGTAACAGTATACACAAAGATTTTGTAAGGTTTATATATGAAATGCCAACTGGTGACTTTCATAGTATGTATTTTTTGATAAGTTAATAACTTGGGTGTTAATCACTGTCCAACTATTGATGATATGTTCTTCTTCCTAGGACAATCATTGACTCCATCCCTATAGATTAATTTTGCATGATACTTCAAAAGAGAATTCTACTGTCCTTCATTCCAATACAGTACTGTACCTGAACAAATTATCATGCGATGTTCATTCTCATCACCAGAAGATAAGAACAGTCTTCCCTGCCAGCCACCTAATCCATTCAGGATGACAACAGACCCCGTGAGCAGACATTTTGGAAGCACCAGCAGATAAAGACTTCACTTAAACCTCATCAGAAAAGACCTTATCTCATACTAACAGAGTCGTAACTAGTCAAGTAGTAAGGCCGCAATGGTCCATGTCTTCCAGATAAAACATCATCCATTCCTCAACATTAAAATGTTTGGAAAACTATACCTCATGGAAACATGAAACTGATGTTCTCTATGGAATCTCCAGATGGGTCACAGGAACAGATAGCTACCCCATGATCCCTGGACCAAGCAGATGACCACACAGATTTCGTTCACAGCATCTCTCTCCACCAAAACCAGATGTCCCAAGCCACTAGCCCTGTGCTTCTTTACACATTTGTTCTTTATCTTCCATCTCATTCTCTCTCACTGCTTCTCATTTCTAAGCTGTTAGTAGACACCTCTGTCCCTCCTTCATGCCAATGCTCTCATCTTACTTTCCAAATACTGAACCAGTTCTTCAGACTCGGCAAAGCTCAACAACCCATATCCAAATTAAAGAGAAAAAAACAAAACCCAAACAGGTATATACAGAAGATTCAAATAGTTTGTGGGACCTTTAGGACATGACTCAACCATTAATAATCCTGGGTCCATGTTTGTCTCTGTTATAGCTGCCAAGTGCATAATGTCTGGAATCTTAAACACTCACTGTCATGCTAGAGGATTCAATCGATAATCACCCCCCACCAAAATAGCCAGAAGATATGATGTCTATAGTTATCAAAGCATCTACCATTACAAATATCGAGTATTTGCAATATACAAATATTCAATATTTATAATATACAAATATTCAATCCTCTAAAATAGATTCAAACACTATACTTTCTTTTTTAAAAAACTGAGATATAATTGAGATATAATTGACAAACTTGTATATATTTAAAATGTACAATGTGATGATTTGATAGAGATATACATTGTGAAATGATTACCACAGTCAAGTTAATTAACACATCCATCACTCCACATAATTACCTTTTTTTTTTTTTTTTGGTGAGAATGCTTATGACCTACTCTCTTACTCCCAGCAAATTTCAATAGCATTATTAACTACAGTCACCACACTGTGCACTAAAAAATCCTCAGAACTTACTCATCTGACAGCTAAGAATTTGTTAGGCTCTATGCTTTCAACAAAGGTGCAGAACTAAATTGACCGTATTCCCCAAAGAAAATAATCTATCCAGCAAGTAAAAAATGTCCATACTGGTAATTAGGCTGCCGTGGAAGGAAGGAGATACTGAGAATTGAAACAGAAGGCACAACTTTCAAAAACGCAAAACAGATAAACTGCATCAAGCCTAACCATCTTGTGCATCATCAAACATCTAGGCTCAAACTTCTGTAACATGAGCTCATTCGGTCCCATATGCTCTGAGATAAGACCATGAACAGTCATCTCATGGTTACTGCATAAACTCACATTGAAAGACCATGGATTGTTCCAGCAACTTGCCCTGTCAAGGCCATTGTTTGATTAATTAACCCCGCCACCATCTGCAATAAGCACCCTTTTAAACCACTCCCTCGTGAAATATGCCAGGGTTCCTCTGGAGTATCTTCCTTATGCACCAAACTAAATAAACATTGGTTTCAGATATGTTCCTGGTGGTCTTCGCTTGGTAAGCTTTAAAAATATTTTGAAATGGGTATTAGTACTTTTCCCTGAAATATTTCAGATTTTATTGAAGAAGAATTTTATCTTTTTTTTTAATTTTTTTTTAATTTATTTTCAGCGTAACAGAGTTCATAGTTTTACACCACACCCAATGCTCCATGCAATCTTAAAGCAGCACTGCCCAACAGAACTATCTCTGACGATGGAAATGGTTTATAATCTGCACTGTTGAGCACGATAGCCACTAGCCACATGTTAGCATTGGGTATTTGAAAATATGGCTAGAAAGACTGAGGAACTGAAGTTTTAATTTTGTCTAACTTTAATTAATTAAAATATAAATAGTTGTATGTGACCAGAAGTCATCATACTGGACAGTACAGTCTTAGAACATGGACCATGGCTGACCCTGCTGGGATACTTTGTCTAAAGGCATTTCCCTTCTCTACAAATCCCTGTAATAGTTTCTGAATAGACATAGAAGGAGACTTTCTGATGAGGGAAGGAAGGTAAAACTTGAGCTTTGGTCTTTTAAGGGAAATGTTTGGTTGTAGGGATGTAATTTCTGCCTCATTTTCTGATTGGACTAGCTTCTGCATCACCGAAGAGGGATTAGGGACAGTATTCTTCTAACTACTCATCAACCAAAGGGGTCACTCTGATTCAGGCTGTACAGAGTCGGAATGACACTGTCCTTATGAATCTTGCCTCCCAGCACTCTTACGTGTGGAAATTCCATGAAGATTCTGACATGTGACAATTTCTGTGTTTGTTTTCCTTTGTAATGTGACTTTTCATCATTTCACATGTCCTACTGAGTATTTTAAATGGACAGCTGGCAGACTATGAACCAGAGCCTTCTTAGGCTGATACTGTCTTAAACTAGCAGTCCTAGTGTCACTAGAATCCTTATGGCAGTGTTTGGTGTTGTCCAAGAATGTCTACCGCTGAGGCTCCTGGGTGGCTCAGTTGGTTAAGTGTCTACCTTGGGCTCAGGTCATGATCCCATGGACCTGTGACTGAGTCCCCCACTGAGCTCCCTTCTCAGCAGGGAGCCCGCTTCTCCCTCTCCCTCTGTCTGCCACTCCTCTTGCTTGTACTCTCCCTCTCCCTCTGTCAAATAAATAAATAAATAAACAAACAAAATCTTAAAAGAAGAGAGAGAGAGAGCACAAGCAGGGAGAGCAGCAGGCAGAGGGAGAAGCAGGCTCCCAGCTGAGCAGGGAGCCTGATGCAAGACTCCACCCCAGGATCAAGTGGGATCATGACCTGAGCTGAAGGCAGACACTTAACTGACTGAGCCACCCAGGTGCCGTAAGTAAATAAAATCTTAAAAAAAAACCCAACTCTATCGCTGAGCTATTTTATTGTATTTTGTTAAGATATAATTGACACGACACAGTGTAATTTTAAGGTATAGAATGTGAAGATTTGCTCTGTATATGCTGGAGAACGATTTCCGCAATAGGAATAGTTAACACTTCCGTCATAATTATCTCTTCGTGTGCGGTGAGAACATTTAAGACTGACCCTCTTAACAACTTTCAAGTATACAATATGGCATTTTAAACTATAGTCATCATGCTGCATTGGATCGCCAGAATTTATTCATCTTACAAATGGAAATTTGCATCCTTTGATAGGTCTCATTTCCTCCACCTCCTAGCCCCTGGCATCCACCACACTACTTTCTGTTACTAGGAGTTTGGCTTTTTTCAGTGTCACAGATATGTGAGATGACAGAGTACTTGTCTTTCTCTGGCTGATTTCACTTAGTATAATGTCCTCAAGGTCCATCCATGTTGTCAGAAATGGTAGCATTTCCTTCTTTCTCATTGTTGAATAACATGCCATTGTGTGTGTGTGTCTCACATCTCTTTATCCACTCACCTGTAGATGGACATGTAGGTTGGGTCTCTATCTTTGTTCTTGTAAATAACGCTGCGATGAATGGAGGGGTACATACATCTCTTCAAGATCTTGATTTCATTTCTTTGGGGTATGTACCAAATGTGGGTTTGCTGGATCGTGGGATTTTTAATATTCTCAGGAACTCCCATACTGTTTTCCACAGTGGCTACACCAATCTCCACTCCCAGCCATAGTGCACAAAGTTGCCCTTTTCTCTACATCCTTGCCAACACTTGTTACCTCTTTTTGATAATAGTCATTCTAACAGGTGTGAAGTAATAGCTCATTGTGGTTTGCTTCGCATTTCCTTGGTGATTAGTGATGTTGAGCACCTTTTCGTGTACCTGTTGGCCATTTGTGGGTCTTCTTTGGAAACATGGCTATTCAGGACTTCTGCCCAATTTTTAATTGGTTTGTTTTGTTGTTATTGAGTTGTTATTGTATGAGTTCCATGTAAATTTTGGGTATTAACCCCTTATCAAATAGATCGCTTACAAATATTTTCTCCTGTTCCATAGGTTGCCTTTTCGTTTTTTTGATCATTTCTTTCACTGTGTAGGAGATTTTTAGTTCGACATAGTCCTACTTATCCATTTTTGCCTTTGAGCTTGTGTTTTTGGTGTCTTATGCAAGAAATTGCTGCCAAGACCAATGTCATGGAGTTTTTCCCTATGTTTTCTTCTAGGAGTTTCAGGTCTTATGTTTAAGTCTTTAATCTATTTTGAGTTTATTTTTTTGTGAGTTGTGTAAAACAACTCAATTCAATTTCAATTTCTGCTGGTGGTTATCCAGTCTTCCCAGCATCATTTATTGAAGAAATTATCTATTCCCCCATTGGCTCCCTTGTCAAACACTAGTTACTCTATATGCAAGGGTTTATTTCTGGGCCCTTAAGACTCTTCCATTGGTCTGTGTTTCTGTTTCTGTGCCAATATCTTACCATTTTGATTACTGTAGCTTTGCAATACACTTTGAAATCTGTAGGTGTGATGCCTCCAGCTTTGCTCTTCTTCCCCAGGATCGCTTTGTCTATTTGGGGTCTTTTATGGTTCCATACAAATTCTAAGATTGTTTTTTCTTTCTGTGAAAAATGCCATTGGAAAATTGATAGAGATTTCATTGAATCCATAGATGGCTTTGGATAGTACAAACACCTTAACAATATTGATTCTTCCAATCCGTAAACACAGGATGTCTTTCCATTTATCTGTGGCTTACTCAATTTCTTTCAGCAATGTTTTATAGTTTTCAGTGCACAGATCTTACTCCTCAACAATTAAACTTATTTCTAATTCTTTTATGTTTTTACACTATTATAAATGACATTGTTTTCTTTTTCAGATATTTTGTTATTGGTACACAGAAATGCCACTTATTTCTGTATGCTGATTTTTAATTGAATTATTTTAGAGCACTGATCCCCAATCTTGACTGCACATTAGAATAAGTTTTTTAAAGTTTCAAATGCCCAAACAGATAATCCAGAAAGCAAAACCTGGGTCCACAGAATGTGGCTGAGCCTGAACACATTTCAATTTAATTACTCATGTCCTAATCTGTGAGGTGAGCAGAATTCTCTCCTCCCAGTAAGTAGCCAATTTGAGGAATATATATTCTCTTGTCAAGGGAAACCTAGAACAAGGACAAGAAATATATCTAATATTTTTAAACTTTCCTTAGCAATTGGATCAATTTGGCCTCATATATAAATCCCTCCACACAGGGGCTAGATCATGGGACCTTGTGAATTATGAATTGGTAGGAACCGACCTGTGGGGCTGCCTAGAGATGGTGTAGTCTGAAGGCCTGAGGTTTAGTCCTTGCTTCTCCGTACAGAACATTCCAAGACTGTCATTTCTTTGCTGTGTAAGTCTGATGAAGTTTCTTTTTTCCTTTCCAAGTATCAATATTTAAAATACATAAATTGATATTTTATTGTATTTGAAGTCGTATGAGGTCTCTCTTTGGAAAAGTGCTTTAAGGGTTCAAAGTTCGATTATGGCTTTTTTTTTTTTTTTTTTTTTTTTTAGGGTCATGGCAGTAGGTCTAAGCTATCATTGCCTCATTTGGGCTTCTCTTGGCTGCTGTGTGGCCGTTGACTTATTTTCTTGCTCTGTGCTCTCTCTACACCATCTTTCATTCTGTTGCCAGAGTTCTGAAGGACAAACTTACATCTCTGCCTTAAGAATACTCACTGCCTCCTTCTAGGCCTCAGAATGAAACCCTAGTTCCTCAGGAAGATGTGCGAGGCCCTTCCTCTCACTGTTCTCCAGGAAGTCTTCTGCTCAGTGTGTGCTCCACGCCAGCAGAATCATGGCTGGTTTTGTTCACCCTTTTCCAGCAGGTTCCACGGTGGCCAGCACATGGCGTGGAGAGAAGGCGGCTGGGCCGAGGTCGGGGTGAGCGGGCAAGCACGTGCCTCTTTCAAAGAGGGAGGCGGCCCGGGGAGCTGCTACCCCGCTCCAGTCGTTCGTTGCCATGTGGGAATCTAGGCCCTGTGTTGCCAGATCTTCTGATTTTTTTTTTTTTCAAGAGAAGCCAGAAATCTGGAATTTTATGAGAAATCTTCCAATTTTTAAATCTTGGCAACTAATTCAAAATATTTTTAAAACACTGTATGGGCCAAAAAGAAAAAAAAAAAAAAAGAGTCTGCCAGCTGAGATTGTGACCTCTCTGGTAAGAGCCAGAAAGTGTTTGTTCTTTACCTGTCCTTGGGCTCCACCCACACCACACTTCCTGCCCTTCCCCAAATATGCCATGTATTTTGCACTCCTCTTCCGCATTGATCTGGCTGCCAAGAACGACCACCTCGTACTCTGCTTGGAAACTCCTACTCATCCTTCAGGACCCAGCCCAAACGTCACCTCCCCTAGTGAGGTTCACCTTCCCTGAGGAGGCAGAGTCTGCTTCTGCCCAGAAGGTCATAGTGCGTACCGAGTATATGGCGATCCTTACAGACCGGAAGGGGCTCTCTTATGAATCTCCTCTGGCACTCAGAACGGGGGTCTGGCACATAGTAGGCTCTCACTAAATGTTTGTTGAAGGATGTGTTCCCATCAGAATGAATATATGAGATTTCCTGAGGAAATAAACACTTTTCAGTTCCTCTCATCTTTGCCATGTTGATTTCAATGTGGTAGGCAAATCCATCTGTGGATGTTGGTGTCCTTTTTCAGTTCTACACTACGTGCAGACTGTACTCTTTTTGGAGCTCTCCACTGTTACCACACTCATTGGCTTAGGGTTAAAGCATATCTAGGCAGATGGCTATATAACTATTTGTCTTAAATGGGCTAAATTATTCAGATTGTTTTTCAAGAACTTAAGGTATAATAGAAAAGTTGTTTCTTCAATGACCTGGAAGTAAGTTTTATAGAAATGAAATGATTACATGCTGAGTCAGATAGTTCGAATTTTAAAAATATGCCTACTAATTTTGTAGTTTTGTAAGCGTACCTTCTTTGTGAGAATTTCATTTCTTAAAACTGTTTGAATTACGTTTGATGTATATTATGAGAATAATGCCAGCCTAAATGATTTCATATGAAAAATGAAAGCCACTCCAATCCATCCTTACCTCTGTTAAAGTAAAACCATAAGGGCTTCTAATTCCTAATTTCCTGTATACACCCCATACTTCCCAACAAACAAGCCCATCCACATAATTTGACCACATATCCACCCACACAAAAAAGCCCACAGATTCCATACACATACATGCATATAAACAGAGAAATATACTAAGCAATTTGCATATAATCATTCTGTCTACACAATAATATTCAAAGTAGACTTTCCTCCTCTGGAATTCAATACACTCAAATGTTAATTAGGAAATTGCATTTCTCCTGTTTCCATAAATCCATACACTCCCCTATTTTATTTTTCTGAAATTTTCTATTTATTCTAGGATTAAGACATAACTTCTCTGAACATGTGAAAGGGTTTTGAACAAAGGGCAAATTGAGTTCTTAAAGTTATCAAGAGAAATTTACTTTCTTATTCAGGAGCTGACTAATTAGTTGAATCAAGTAAGATTTAAAGGAAGATGTCTCCACCCATTACTACTATCATCACTATAAAATCAGAAAGACAGCAGAAAATCAGTTAAAAAGAACCCCAAAGATAATAACTTTTCTTTAATGAGAAAGTTCAAATTTGAAATGATCCAAAGGAAAACTAAAATTCATGAACTAGAGAAGTCCAAATAACAAAAAATGAAAAGAATAAGGATTTCAAATGATTTGTTTTCCATGTCAACAAGATATATCATTTTTGCATGATGATTGACAATGGATTACTATAATATGAAGTTTACTCTACATGTTTATGGACAATATTTGTTCTTTCTTCTGCAGTATTTCTCCTAAAATATACCACTGATAGGATTACTCAATTAGGGTCTCAAGAACTCCAGAAAAAAGGTCAGGATAACACACAGTGCTATGCTTGGCAGTCAAGTCCAACCACAATTCCAATCTCCCTCCTCTGCCGTCACACACAAGACTCCAGGGACTAAAATTATGCCAAGTCATTAAAGAGTCACCAATTAACTAAAACGGCCTCCACGACAGTAGGAATCCAAATGAATGAGAAACTAAAAGCACTAGGCAATGAACTAAAAGGTCAGGATTCTGAACTCCAAGCTGGTGGGACCTTGGTCACTGGCAAGCAGTAAGGCATCAATCCCTGTTCCCATTTGTTTGTGTTCTCTCCGAGACCCTGTGAATGCAAACATGATTGGGATGTAGACTTTCAGAGCACAGGGCTCCTGGTGTGAAGCCAGAAAGGGCGGCCCCCCTTGCTTGGGGGTGTGATGGATTCCAGGCTCTCCTAAACTCGGTGCTTCCTTCACCTATCCAGGAGAGGTGCACTGTGTGAAGGTCCTGTCTAGCTATTCCCTCATTACAAAGTATTTTCAGGAATAACTGTGCTGGCAAAAACATTATGAAGGCCTAATATGTCAAATAGAAAATATAATATGGCATCTACGAATCAAAGGACAGACGGGACAGGGATATAGTGGGAGAGGATGAAGTCACCTATTAGCAAAAAAGGAAAGTCCTATAACCAGGACTCTCTTACTCTCGTTCAATGAGGGCTGTCCATGATTTTCATTTTCGGAGACAATAGGGAAACACCAGACAATGAAGGTAGTTAGAATTTCCAGATGGGAAACGATAGCAGGTCATTTTTAGACTAAAAAAATCCTGCGTCTTTCCTTTTAAGGAAAATAAAAATCTTTTGGTATGATGTGGTCGTTAGACATGGTTCATTATTAGGTTATGCATTTTAAAAACCTTATTTTAGGGTCCCCCAACCAGGAATATAAAAGTACAGTTTATCCCCTTCCCCATAAAGACATATTTATTGGCATCTACAGTTAAAAAAAAAAAGGCTTCTGAAAGTCCCAAATGTATCTAAATAAGCAGTTAAGAATACACAATGTGCATATGCCACATCAAAAGAGGTATTGTAATTTAAGGACTGTAGGGTAAAAATAAAACCCAAATCTGCCACAGTTGCATAGAAATGTGTTTAATCCTCTGTCTGAGTTATTTGGTCTGAAACATTACCCTGCCCCCAACAAGCCTGACGCAGACTTTGGTGCAAAGTTAGCCAGGCCACGGGGCTTCCGCAGGCTCTGTGGTAGGGTTGGCCGGTCTTCATTCCCTCCCAGGGCTACCATGCCTTAAATAAACTCATCTGACTTTAAAGGAATGTTATACAGACAGATTGTTTGTTTGCACTCATATTTCTGAAATGGAGAGGCTTCTGCTTGCGTTAGTATGGGAGCAGAAAGCGTCCCAACAAAGACCAGAGTCAGGGAAATCTCATTTGTACCTGAAAAAAGGACACCTTGAGGCCCCCAAACTAAATTCTCCTTTCTTTAGGACTACAGTTGTTCTTCAGACCAGTCAGAAACTCTGGGCCCATGAGGCCTCCACATGGTTCTTGGAGAAATTAGGGGCGTCTCTCCCCAAATTATATTAGTTATGCTTTGGTGCCAAATGAGTGGGTTTGTTTGTTTTTTTTAGTCACAATTGCACGTGCATCTGATGATCATAATGGTAAGTAAAAATTATTGACACAGCAAGAGAGCTAAACTTGGTCCTCTCCCCACTTTCACATGTTTATTAAACATCTACTTTGTGCCAGGCTTTGTATTGACTCAAACAGAAATATGAAAAGAGCATGCACGTGGGGCACTAAAAAGAGTTCACAGGGGCTAGACAGTGAGTGCTAGAAGAGAATGGCTAAAGCAAGAGGAGGGAACTCAAAAGTATTGTGCTAGAATCTCAACTTAGCCAAAAAACAAGTGGTTAAGGTCAAAAGGCAGAGAGCAAGGCAAAAACCTCAAAAATGTCATCATGCTTGGAATCTTTTATGAAGGTGCCATATTGGTGTCCATGTGCCAGCTCGCCGTAAATTCATCCTGGACAGGCTTTCCTCCCACCTTCAGAGAGAAAGCTGTTTTCCTGCTGAGTACCAGATTTTAAAAAAAAAAAAAGCTTCCATTTTTAATTCATATCATACAAGAAATATATATATATTTAAACATTGTTATCCCATTCAGTGTGGTAAGATGTCCACCCCCGAAAAAAGGCAGGATGAAGCCCTCAAGTGAAGGAAACACAGAGGCATGTTTCCCATCTCCCACCTGCCACCTGCACCGGGGCTCTCATTTAGTGAGCCTGGGTGTAGGTTTTGCCTGCAGGGTTTCCCTACTGAAATTGTACTTTCTGTCACTCCAGACTCTTCTGTTGATTTTTAGGAAATTAAAGGTAAGGGTGTGAACATTATTGCTTGGCCAAGGGTAGTTCAAGGAGTTTAGCATGAGCAGATTAGTGATTTAGAATGGGGGCGGTAGCTGAGACGAGGTATGTGAAGGAGACGGGAGATGCGTTTGGATCCCACTAGAAAGGTTGGTGATCAAAGAGAGGCTGTGGAGATGGAAAGGAGAAATTTCAGAGAGAAAAATGTGGGTGGTAAAATGGCAGGGTTTGTGATGACTGAGATACAAAGAAGGAAGCAGGGAAAGGTACGAGTTATAATAAGATTGATTTTTGACAGGATATGTAAAAATTGGATATCATCCTACAAATAGTATAACTAGGGCTAATTACCCAGAGTCACATATAAAAAAAAACAAACTGACATTTATGGGATGGACTCTACTATAATATCTTCCCCTAATATCTCTGCTGTGAAGGATGTACAGATTAGGGTTTACGATGTATCTGTGTACCAAAGCTTTCTGTAGCTAGGAAATAATTTTTTAAAAAGCCAGATTAATTTTGGTAACAGGGGTATCAAACTGGTACACGAAGGCATGGTGCTGGTAGTTAATTGGCTTATGACTTCACATTTCCCATCAGTGCCCGCTACTGATGAATCATGTGAATTATGGATTCTACCAGGTACAAGAGAATCCTGTTATTAGAAAGAAGTAATTAGGGTCAAAGGTCTTAGTTGGTCATTATGTATAATATAGCACTTTTCATAAAAACAAAAATGTAAGCCCTGATTCAAATTTAAGGAGACATGCCATTACGGGTGTTTTCTTTCACTGTGGTTTATTTCTAGCATGAATTTGAATCCTTTAGGATTAGGATCTGGTATTTGTACTTGTGGCTACAGTGCGTGGGAAATAAAAAAAATCAATAGAATTCTATCTCAATGTTCTGACTCGTTAAACTTAATACTACCTGCATTCTATCTGTTGAGGACTATATTCTCATTCCTCCTATTTTTGAACCCTCTGGGAGAGAGTGTCTGTGTGTTTGTGACACTGCACATTATAGTCAAAGTGAAATTAATTATGTTTGTTCAACTTACTTCTAGCTCTTTGGTGATTTTAGTTAAAGAGACATGAATGACTATATCTTATACTAAGAAATAATGGTATGTGGCAATGCTGAAATATTAAGCTTCTTGTCAGGTTTCCTTTTTATAGCATTTTTTCTGGGGGCTCAGATATTACAGAATATCCCTAAGGTAAAACTTGCCATGTATTTACCTTCTGATTATTATTTTTTTTTAATTTTTAAAGATTTTATTTATTTATTTGACACAGAGAGAGAGCACAAGTAGGCACAGAGGCAGGCGGTGGGGGGGGCGGGGAAGCAGGCTCCCCACTGAGCAGAGAGCCCGATGTGGGGCTCGATCCCAGGACCTTGAGATCATGTCCTGAGCCCAAGGCAGAGGCTTAACCCACTGAGCCACCCAGGTGCCACCCCTTCTGATTATTATAACACTACATTACCTTTATCGTCAAATTCTAAGAGACACATCTTTTTAGAATTAAGTAACATTTACTATAAAATCATGTTATAAAGATCTTTAAAAAAATAGACACTTTATCTAGAAGATGGTTATAATAATAGATAATATTACTCCCTAAATTAATAAAAGATGGGTAAAATTTAGGAACATTTTAAAAACCTAACAATTGAGGAATATTAAAGGCTGAAATAAAGTGTATCTCTCCTTTTAATTTCCCAAATTATTATGTCTTCAAGAAGATTTGAATATATTCTATAGACTCCTGAAGTCTATTCAACACAATGAGAAAAAAAAATGTTCCGTTTGGCTATAGTGAACAATTGCATTAAAGTAAACACTCTCTTTTAATGGCTGAAAGTGACATTAGCATAAGTCCCTAAAGAATGCCAAGTTAACACAGTATCTGTACCAGGTATGTGTAGGTACAGCCAATTTTGATTTCTGCCTTTTAGCAAGAATACATCACAGGCCTGAAGTAAAACCTTCTTCGGGGTAAACTGCATTTCTGGAATACACTGGTGGGAGAGGTAAGGAAGTGGTTAGTACCCAACTGATAATTGCACATCCAAAAAGAGGGATCTCAGTTTTGGCCAAACCCTTATTAAAGAAAAAACCAAAACAAAACATACATGCATGAATAAAAACAAGCTAGAAACATGTGAACACAACTGAAAAGATTTCCCAGAGCATCTGGCCCTTGGCACAGTGATCACAGAGGCCACTCTGGAGGGCACAGGGCGCTGAAAGCCAGGGCACAAGCCCCATTTCTCCTGAACTTAGGCAAGTCCTGCGTTTTCCCTGAAAATCTGGGCCCAACTCTCGCCTTTCTCATCAAAGGATTCTATACCCTAAGTTTCCTCTGTAATGCTAGAAGTTGGCCTGGATTTCCAACATTTCAACATTCCTAATTAAAGGAGGATTGTCTTTATCGGGCTGGCAGATGGTGCTGCGGCAGAGTCTGCTCGAATGGAAATGTTTGCAAGGCCTTCCCTGTTGGAGATTTGCCAGGAGAAGCAAATGTATGGGGTGTATCTTCCATGGCAAGTAACAAGATGACTGGACAGGTCCTCAAAGAAATAGAGAGAGATGCACACACAGAGAGAGACAGAGAGAGAGAGGAAGGGGAAGGTAGAGACAGAGAGAGGGAGATGGGGATAAACACAGGGCTAACAGGACGTCAAGATCTTTCCCACATGGAGCCCTGTTCTAGTGCACTGCAGGGCCAGGAAAGGGTGACAGCTGATAGCAGAGACCTGAAGTCCCACAGACTTCATCTTGAATCCCTGTGCCACCACTGCTGGAAGGGCAAGGTCTATAACATCTCTGCCATTCAACTTCCTGATGGATAAAATGCGGAAGACACAGTTTTCCCAGAGGGATATTATAGGACCCCATGAGATAATGAATTGAAGGAGATTATTTTGCAACTGACATTGCACAGTGTCCTGTGTCAGTGTATACTTTTATATTATTAAATGTAAGTTAATTATTAAACATAAGTTAATCCAATACAAGATATTGGAGATCTAAATTCCATCAGTTTTACAGAGCGCCTCAATACTACTCATTTTGCTCCCTGTAGCACATGAACGCTGGCCCAACTGGCTTCTGTTTGGAGTCCAACCTTAATGCTGGGTCTAGTAGCAGCTAAAGGTTTTGCGCTCAAGGAAATCTACTCTGAGTTTTAAATATCAACATCAAGGTTAAGTTCTCTGACAGTTTGCTTTCTTTCTGGGTTTACTATATTTCTACAGGCCAAGTGAACATTCTAGGAAAAAATAAATGATAAAATGTTGGAACTATAGACTGGCTCTTGGCCCAAGGGTGGGATGATGGTGTTCTTTGTCCTCATCCCGACTCCTGATATCCTTTTTGCATCTCTCTTTGGAATCCAAGTCAGGCTCTTAACAATCAAGTTGTCCCAGAATCGTCAGCTGTGGTGTGACTGACAATTATCTTTGCTTCTCAACAGAGCGCCACTGAACAGGCAAAGGCTCTAGGAGGCAATACAGTGCAATCACTTCAACTGCAACATTTTAGCAGGTGTGTAGCCACTGGGCCTCCCATGAGCTGCCCTCTCTGCCTCTTCAATTCAACTCCTGTAGTCATCTACCTGGTAATCCTGGGGCAAATGGAAAATCTGTAGGGGATGAACCTGAAAAGTCTCGAGAACGATGAAAAATGTAAGAGAAACAGGGGGACAAGAGTCCTCTTCTTTCCTTTCCTTCCAACTCTTCCACAAGTGGAAGAAAAATAACTAAATTCACTTCTCAAGAAAAGGTATTACTAGTGGCAAGTATTGGCAGGATATGGAACGAGTGAGACTCTCATATACCGGTGGTAGATGTGTACGTTGGTACAATCACTTTGGAAAATCGTTGGACAGTCCCTACTAAGGATAAATTGCACATACTCCTTGACGGAGCAATTCCTCTCTAAGAGTAAGGTGTACATATGCCCACCAAAACCACATATAAATGTTCCCTTTAGGTATGATAAATAAAAACTGAAAGTAATTCAAATGTCCATCAACAGCAGAATGGGTAATAAAATTCTGATATTCATACAATGAAGTACTACATGCCAAAAAATTAAAGAAAGAAAGAACTGCCACAAAGAACACAGTAGATGAATTTCATGCACATAATGTCTAATGAAAGAAGTCAGATACCAAAGGGTACACACTGTGTGTTCCATCTTACCTAAAGTTCAAGAAAAGGTAACATGAATTTACGGTGTTGGAAGTCAGAACAGTGGCTACTCTTGGTAGGATAGTGACTGGAAAGGGCTCAAGGTGGAAGAGGGCTTGGAAATATTTTGTTTCTTGACATGGGTATCTGGTTATACGGGTGTAACCCACTGGGAAAATGCACTGATTGTAAACTTACGATCTGTACCGTTTGTGTACCTCTGTGTTATAGTTCAATAAAATGTATGCAATAAAACAAAATAGCCTCCTGTACAAAGACTAAAAACGTGGCCTGTAGTTTGGAGAGACGCTTCGCTAGGTGAGCCAGTCCTCTGAGAAGGAACATCAGAAGCAAGATCAGTACGGCCGTGTTTCACTTTAAATATTTGAACGGATCGTTGGTTCTCTCTTGGTCTCATTTTTCTCTTCTAAAAGAGGAAGGATGTCACTAGAGGTCCCTAAGATTCCTCGTGGCTCTGTCATGGGCGTACCGACCTCAGAACGAGCACACTTAACCACCAGACCTGTTGCCTGCCTCCACTGGACCGCAGGCAGAGGGCATTCCCTAACGTTCTCCCAAAGGTGAAGGCTGCTTCCTTCCTCCTCAGACAGATTCTTGGGCAGTCTGATAGAAAACTACATTAGAATAGGTTTCTAGAAAAAGATTTTTTTTCCCCTCTGGTAGACTGTGTCCTATCAACGTTGGGTCTCCTCAAGCAATAATCCCTCAAAGAGGATTCATCCTTAATCCTAATACAAGTGAGATGGGTTAAGGCAATGCTTACACTTGAGGTAATCAACCCAAAGACCTTAAGGAAGCTGTTCGGAGGGAGGTGCGGCACGTTCTTGGAGCTGCCAAATGCAGCATTGGGTTGTTGATTACCTATTGCATCTGACCTTCTAACAAACTGGGATTATCAACAGCCCCTTGCCAACTAAATTCTAATGAGGAGGTCTGAACTGAAATTAAATGCAGATAGTTTAAATGAGGCCTTATTATGCTAACCACGACCTTCAGCCGGGCCAAAAACTTTCCTAAATTGGGATCTTTGCTTTGAGATGGCTTTTCCCATGCCCCACATGGGGAGGGGGAGAGGCCCATTTCATCAGCCTCCCTCCCCTGACCCCCCTCTTCTTACCTTGGGACCATCTAAAAAAGTTATTAGGATGGAAAATGTTTTGCTGAAAAAAAAAAATTTTTTTTTTTTTTGCATATAATTTCCGAGAAATTTCCAAAATAGCAAGGGGATGCTGACTTCCCACTAGGACTCAATAGAGTGTAGCAAATCAAACAATTTTCCAAAAGGCATTTTCCTACCACTCATCTGACCACATTTCCCACCCCACAGAGAAGTACTGTGGCTGCAAGCAGAATTAGCTCTGAAGCTTTCGGACTGAAGTAGGTATATTTGCAAGTGTTGGAGGGAGAAAGGAGCAGAGAAAAACTCCAGTGGGGATTTTTGAGTGGGGCGGGGTGGGGGGGGGGGGGAGATGGCAAAGGACAGCCGTGTCATCAGGAGAGAAACAAAGTCACCTACTTTCTGTAACCGAGCAGAGGTGGGGGGAAGCCACCGGCCCCGGAGGAGGAGGAGGGAGAGTGATTTCTCGAGCAGCACAGGGCACGGTGTCAGCCTCTACCTCGGCGATCTGCGGGTCTCGTCTAACCAGGGAAACGTGGGTTTTCACCGTGGCCTGCTGAGCGGCGACACGTGAAAATCATTACCGAGAACAGGGATGGAGAGTATTTATTAGGTCCGCGGGACCCGCTTGCCCTCCGCGGTGGGCCGGGCCGGCTGGGACGACAACCTGGCCGGCGCCCGCTCGCAGCCCGCGGGCAGCAGGTTGTTGGTTCCGTCCCGGTCGCGGCTGGTCTCGGCACGCCGGGGAGGAGGGACAAAAGGGACAAAATGAAGGCCGCAGGGTGCAGCCCGGCACCGGGGAGTCGGGCCTCCCGGCCACCCGCCAACCCTAACGCGGGAAACGGTCCGGTTTGGTTCCAGGAGGCCGAAGCCCGGCCCGTCCTCGACGTCCCCCTTCCCGGTTGGTTGTTAGGACGAAGGCTCGAGGCCCCATGGAAGGTTCTGGGGACGGGTCGCGCCCTGGGCTCCGTGTCGCTTTTCCGGGGCCGAGGCCTGGCCCCTCGCAGCTGCCGCTCAGCAGACCCCCCCCGGGGTGACAACCGCCGCGCTGGTGGTCACTCGGCCGAGGCGGCGAGGGCTGGTCCCTCTCGGCCGGCCGAGCCCGGGCTGGCCCCGGAGCCTCCTTCCTCTCCGCTGTTTCCTTCTGCGTGGTTTCCGGCCCCGCTGACACTGAGCCTGGCCCTCGGGACCAGCGAAGCGCTTAGCAGCCCAAAGAGCGGCTCCTCAGAGCCAGAGAGGCCCGGCTGCCCCCGGGACTCACCGGCCGTGCTCGACCCCCCACCCGCCCCAGTCTCGCTTCCTGCGGAAACCGCGGGCTGGTTCTCTGCAGGCCCCGGGCCCAGAGGCGCTTCCTCTGTGGAAAAGAGCGCTTTCCGCCGCCGCCGCCGCCCTCCGAGCGACCGGGCCTGCGGGGCCGCGGGGGCTGCCGTCTCCTCAGGGCCGCCCCCACACAACGAGGAGGAGCGCAAGGGCCCCCACACAGCCCCGGCCTCAGGAAACAGCACAAAACAATTGGTTCAAATTCCTACCCAAGCCCCAGAACGTGTCGGGGGAAAATGGAGCAAAACTCGCTCTACAGTTAAGGAAGTGACTGAGGAAAAGCTTGTAATGATTGAAGAGATTCACACTGAGGGCGAGGGTTGCTTGGACAGGTGGCGCAGGGCAGGCAGAGGCGTCCGCGGAGCGACAAGGGATCCATCCCGTCTGCTTGTCCGTGTCCGAGCAGGGCCTGTGCGGGCTGCTTGTGAGGTAACCGGAAGCCCTCACGGTCGTCCCGGGCGGCCGCACAGGCCTGAGGAGAGGGAGACGGTTCACGGGCCCGCAACAGGGCCCTCACAGGACGGCAGGCTGCGCGCCGCCTTCAGGGCTGCGCGGCGGGCACGGCGGTGACGAGCCCTCAGCGCCGCGCCGAGACGCGGTGTCTCGTCAGGAGAGCGGTTTTCCACACAGATCTGCTCACAGAACTTCGAAGACGCTGAGTTTTAATGAGGCCCAGTCGCTGGCCTTGGGGCTCCCTCATCCACATCCGGGGCCAGTACGCCCGCCGCCAAGCCTTACAGTCCTCCCCGTGCTTCAGCTGGGAACACGCCGTCCCCCCGGGGCGGATGTCCTCCTGATGGGGACACTGAGGCACCGCTCTTCAAGGCTGTGTCAACCTGCGCCGAATAACTGGCCAATTTAATCTTTAAAAAGTGAGGGAGGTCACCTCCTCCGTTTAAAAAGTCCAGCTTGGGGCGCCTGGGCGGCTCAGTGGGTTAAGCCGCTGCCTTGGGCTCAGGTCATGATCTCAGGGTCCTGGGATCGAGCCCCGCATCGGGCTCTCTGCTCAGCGGGGAGCCTGCTTCCTCCTCTCTCTCTGCCTGCCTCTCTGCCTACTTGTGATCTCTGTCTGTCAAATAAATAAATAAAATCTTAAAAAAAAAATAAAAAGTTCAGCTTCTTCTTTTTACCACACGAATTAGCCAACTGTAGGCTCTCGAGGCCTGTGCCCTGAATGTTTACTAGTATTAGGATCGTGTAGGAACCTGGGAAACACATAGATATGAACCCGATGTCACAAGTGAGGGGATAGGTGTCATTCAAGATAGCACTTTTAAAGCCAGAGTTTCTCAGATTCAAAAAAGGAGACCGATTTTAACTGTATTTCAAGACTCTTCGACTCTATGTCAAAGCTGAATTATATCTCTTTTGGTTTTTCCTTTAATATCTTTTTTTTTCATTGCTCCATACGCGCTGAGCGGACGGTAGCAGGGGACTTGCTAGCCATATGTCAATGGATTTTCCTAATTCATTTTCATATCCATAAACACATCAATTTTCTTATTCTACTGCAAAAAAATTCATGCTTTTCACTTTTTCTTTTTGGAAAATAAATGAACCAAAATGTAATATGATATTTAAGTGAACAGTGCAATGAACATTAAATGGTCCACGTGGCGTTACATTATGTTTTCTGTTTTGTTCCATGCATCTTTCTAATACAGGCGGAAGCCGGTGTTCATGTAAATTGCTCTGGTTTTATGGAACAGGGTGCCACATTCTTTTTGAGACTCAGGGCCCTGCTGCAGTAATAGAAAAAAAAAAGGCAGCAACAAAATAATGGGCACTGGCAATCAAACTATCATTATAGGTACATTACGTGCGGGGTGCTAAATTGGTAGAAGGCCTTTATTTTTAATTTCTGCTCATCTGTTCACCATTATTAAGCGAGCTTAGACACCAGAGGAGATTTAAGAGTGACAGAGGGTAATTATACACTTTAGGGAAAGATATTTTTCATCATAGGGTTAGAACCGCACCAAGAAAAAAGCCCCTTCGGGATTTTATACAGATCCTCAAGGTACATTTTTGTTTGGACAGGTACATATTTTTTATTTTATATTCCAGTTTGCATTTCACAGAATGCTATTCCTGTTATCTTTTGATAGTCTGGCTGTATATAATTTCAGCTGTTTTCAAGG
The DNA here is from genome assembly GCA_004024625.1 of Mellivora capensis. Classification (NCBI taxonomy): domain Eukaryota; kingdom Metazoa; phylum Chordata; class Mammalia; order Carnivora; family Mustelidae; genus Mellivora; species Mellivora capensis. The sequence goes on from PISX010000165.1 coordinate 349,501, forward strand.
GCAGCATTTTAATAACTGATTGTTCATTTTGTACTCTGTACTTAAAAATAATTCACAAGGCAGTTAATGAATTTTCAATTTTCCAGTTATGGTTAGTGTCATTGGGATGAAAATGTGAGCATTTTAAACATAATTGGAGACTTTGGTTAACTGGAATGAGGACACAAAGTCATAGCAACGACACAAATTTGGGCGGTTTTATTGGTGTATAACTGACATGCAATAAATTTCATATATTTAAATTGCACACTTTGGTAACTTTTGGTATCTATGTGATATACATATATACACACAAGATATATACATGTATGTATACACGCAATCTAGTGAAACTGTCACCACAGTTTCAATAAAGATAGTGAACATAGTCATGACTACCTCTAAATTTTCTTGTGCTCTTCCTTTGTAACCTCTCCCTTACACTCCTCCCTAACTTCTGCCCTAAGTAACAATTTATTGGGCATCACTGAGGTTTAGTTTGCATTTTCTACAATTTTACTTAAATGGAATTACGTAGTAACATACGTTACGTATGTTACGTAGTAACAACTCCTTCTGGCTTCATTCACTAGGCACGGTTATTTTGAGATACATTCATGTTGTTGCAAGTATTAATAGTTTATCCCTTTTTATTGCTATTCCATTACATGGGATTATCACAATTTGTCATCTATTCACCTGCTGATGGACATTTGGATCATGTCTGGGTTTTGACTATTAGAAATAAAGCTGCTCTAGACATTCATGTACGAATCATTGTATAATCAAAAATTTTCTGTTCTTTGGGGTAAATACTTAGGAATGTCATAGCTAATTCATATGGTAGGAGAGTCTTTAAATATGGAGGGCACGCATTGCATGGAGCACTGGGTGTGGTGAGAAAACTATGAACTCTGTTATGGTGAAAAGAAATTAAAAAAAAAAAAAAAAGAAACTGACAAACTGTTTTCCAAAGTGGTTGTACCACCTTCTAGTCCCACTGCGGTCTCTGAGAGTTCAAGTTGCTCCTCGTCCTCAACGCTGCTATGGTCAGTGTTTTATTTTTTATTTATTTTTTAAGCTTTTATTTATTTATTTTTCAAAGAGAGAGAGAGAGTGAGCAAGAGAGAGAGCACAAGCAGGGGGAATGGCAGAGGGAAAGGGAGAAGCAGGCTCTCTGCTCGGCAGGGAACCCTATGCAGGGCTCGATTGCAGGACCCTGGGATCACTACCTGAGCCAAAAGCAGACGCTCAACCAACTGAGCCACCCAGGTGTCCCTGGTATGGCCAGCCTTTTTAATTTTAGACATTTTATAGGTATGTAGTGATCTCTCATTCTGTTTGCTTGTTTGTTTGTTTGTTTGTTTTGGAGTAACTATAGACTTCTTAATTTTTTTTTTAAATTCCAGTATGGTTAACATGTAGTGTTATATTAATTTCAGGTGTGCAGTGTATGGATTCAGGAATTCCATACCTCACTCAGTGCTCATCACAATAAGCGCACTCTTAATTCCTTTCATGTATTACACCCATCCCCTCATCCATTTCCCCTCTGACAACCATCAGTTTGTTCTCCATAGTTAAGAGTCTGTTTTTTGGTTTGTCTCTTTTTCCTTTGTTTATTTTGTTTCTTCAATCCCACATGAGTGAAGTCATATGGTATTTGTCTTTCTTTGACTTTCACTTAGCAATATACACTCCGTAGCTCCCATGTTGTTGCAAGTAGCAAGATTTCATTTTTTTATGGCTAGGTTATATTCCATTGTGTGTATATATATACCACTTCTTATTTATTCATTCATCTATCGATGGATACTGCGGTTGTTTCCATATCTTGGCTATTGTAAATAATGCCTCAGCAAACATAGGGGGTGTACATCTTTTTGAAGTAGTGTTTTGGTATTCTTTGGGTAAATAAATACACAGTAGTGGAATTACTGGATCATATGATAATTCTATTTTTAATTTCTTGAGGAAACTCCATACTGTTTTCCAAAGTGGCTGCCATAGTTTGCATTCCTACCAACAATGCATGTGGATTCCTTTTCCTCCACATCCTCACCAGTATTTTATTGTCTCCTGTGTCTTTTATTTTATCATTCTGACAGGTGCAAGGTGATATGCCATTGTGATTCTGATTTACATTTTCCTGATAATGATTGACATTGAACATCTTTTCACGTGTCTGTTGGCCATCTGTATGTCTTCTTTGGAGAAATGTCTGTTCATGTCTTCTGCCCATTTTTAAATTGGGGTTTTGTGGGGGGGGGTTGGTGTTTTGTAAAAGTTCTTTTTCTTTCTTTCATTCGTTCTTCTTTCTTTCCTTTCCTTCCTCCCTTCCTTCTTTTCTTCTTTCTTTCATTTTTTGAGAGAGACACTATGAGCAAAGGCAGCAGGGGGCAGAAAGAGAATCTTAAGCAGACTTGTTGCTGAGTGTGGAGCCTGTTGTAGGATTTGATCCCACAACCCTGAGATCATGACCTGAGCCCAAAGCAAGAGTCAGATGCTCAATCAACTGAGCCACTGAGGTGCCTCAAGTTATATAAGTTCTTTATATATTTTTGGATACTAACTCTTTATCAGACATGTCATTTGCACATGTCTTCTTCCATTCCATAGGTTGTCTTTTCATTTTGTTGATTGTTTCCTTTGCAGCACAGAAGTTGTTTATTTGGATGTAGTCCCAATAGTTTATTTTTGCTTTTGTTTCCCTTGCCTCAGGAGACATATCTAAAATATGTTGCTAAGGCTGATGTCAGAGAAATTACTGCTTATGCTCTTTTTTAGGATTGTTATGGTTTCAGTTGTCACATATAGTTCTTTAATCCATTTTGAGTTTATTTTTGTGTATGATGTAAGAGAGTGCAGATTCTTTCTTCTACACATAGCTGTTCGGTTTTCCCTACACCATTTGTTGAAGAGACTGTCTTTTCCCCATTGGATATTTTTACCTCCTTTGTTAAAGATTAATTGACCATATAATTGTGGGTTTATTTCTGGGCTTTCTATTCTGTTCCATTGATCTATGTGCCGATTTTTTGTGCCAGTACCATACTATTTTGATTACTACAGCTTTGTAGTATATCTTGAAATCTGGGATTGTGATACCTCTAGTTCTGTTCTTCTCTTTCAAGATTGCTTTGGCTATTTGGGATCCTTTGTGGTTCCATACAAATTTTAGAATCGTTTTTGCTAGATCTGTGAAAAATGCTATTGGTTTTTGATAGGGATTGCATTGAAAGTATTGATTGCTATGGGTAGTATATTTGAAAAATATTTTTCTTTCAATTCATGAGCATGGAATGGCTTTCCATTTCTTTGTGTCATCTCTAATTTCTTTCATCAGTGTTTTATAGCTTTCAGAATAAAGATCCTTCTCTTCTTTGATTAGGTTTATTCCTAGGTATCTTATTGTTTTTGGTGCAATTGTAAATGGATTGTTTTCTTACTTCTCTTTCTGTTACTTTATTATTAATGTATAAAAGTGCAATGGATTTCTGTATAATGATTTTGTTTCTTGCAACCTTAGTGAATTCATTTATCAGTTCTAGTAGTTTTTTTGGTGAAGCCTTTGGGTTTTATATATATAGTATCATATCATCTGCAAATAGTGAAACATTTACTTTTTCCTTGCTGAATTGGATACTTTTTATTTCTTTTCTGTTGTCTGATTGCTGTGGTTAGGACTTCCAGGACTATGTTGAATAAAAGTGGTGACAGTAGACATCCTTGTTCTGTTCCTGATCTTAGGGGGGGAAAACTTTCAGTTTTACACTACTGAGTCTGATGTTTGCTATGAAATTTTCATATGTGGTCTTTATTATGTTGCAGTATGTTTCTTATAAACATATGTACTTGAGAGTTTTTATCATGAATGGATGTACTTTGTCAAATGCTTTTTCTGCATCATGGAAGATCATATGGTTTTTATCCTTTCTCTTGTTGTTGATGTGATATATCATGATGTGATATCATGCTGATTGATTTGTGAATATTGACCACCCTTGCATCCCAGGAATACATCCCACTTGATTGTGATGAATGATTTTTTTTAATGTATTGTTGGATTCAGTTTGTTAATATTTTGTTTTTTAGCATTTTTCTAATTTCTAATTTCTAAATATGCTAAATATTTAGCATATTTAGCATTTTTCACATTTTGGTTTTAGTTTGCATTTCTCTAATGGCTAATGAGCATCTTTTCATGTGATTGTTTGCCATCCCTATATTTTCTTTGGTGAGGTGGATATTTAATACTTTTGCCCATTTAAAAAATAGGTTTTTTTCTTCCTATTATTGAGTTTTGAGAGAGTACTTCATATTTTACCTAAGAAATTTTTGACTAATTCAAGGTCACAGAGATTTATTTTATAATTTTGCTCTAGAAGTTTTATAATTTTATGTTTTACATTTAAGTCTGAAGTCCATTTTGAGTTAACTTTTTGTATACAAGTATGGATGGGAGTTCATTATTTTGCATATGAATTTCCAATCGTTTCAGCACAATTTGTTGGAAAAACTGTATTTTCTCCACTGAATTGCCTTTGTACTGTGGTAAAATATCAATTGTTCATGTATGTATGTGTCTATCTCTGGACTCTATTCTGTTCTATTGATTTATTTGTTGTCACATCAATTTTGAGTCTTCTGAGCTATGAACATGGTTTCTCTCTTCATTTACTTCGATTCTCTTTAATTTATCTCAGCAATGTTGTGTATTTTCAGTACACAGGTCTTTCAAATCTGTTGCCAAATTTATTTCTAAGTATTTCATATTTTTGATGTTATTGTAAATAGTATTGCTTTTTAATTTCAATTTCTGATTGTTGCTAATATACAGAAATACAATAGATTTTTGTATATTAATATTATAAGCAGCTACCTTCATAAATTCACTTATCCTAGCTGTTTGTAGATTCCACTAGATTTTATTCATATATGAGTATGTAGTCTGTCAGACACAGACAATTTTATTTATTCCTTTCCAGCATGGGTGTGTATTATTTCTTTTTCTTGTCTGATTGCACTGGCTAGAACCTCCAGTAGAATGTTGAATAGAAGTGGTGACAGTGAGCATCCTTGCCTTGTTCCTGATTCTAAGGAGGCCTTCAGTCTTTCACCATTAAGTATGATGCTAGTTATAGGATTTTCGAAGATGCCCTTTATCAGGTTGAGGAAGTTCCCTTCTATTCCTAGTTTTCTGAGAATCTTGTTCAGGAATGGATGTTGGATTCTGCCAAATCTCTTTCTGCATTTATTGAGGTGATCATAGTTATTCTTTTACAGTTTCTTTGATTTTCAAATGTCAAACCAGCTTTGCATTCTTGGGATAAACCCTGCATGTTAAGGTATTTATATTTTTTATATTGTTGGATTTGAGTCAAATAAATTTCGTTCAAAATACAGTGTTACAGGCAGAGTGTAGTGAATTTTTAGGGCAGTGAATTTATCTCTGGAATACTATCATAGTAGACACATGTCATTATACATTTGTCCAAACCCACAGAATGTACAACACAGAATGTACAACACCCTAATAAAAACTATGGATTCTAGGTAGTAATATTGTGTAAATGCAGGTTCATCAATTATAACAAATGTACTATTTTAGTGGGAGTTATTGATAATGAGGGGAGTTACACATGTGTGGGGGAAAGAAGTACAGAGATTATCTCTGTATCTTCCACTCAATTTTGCTGTGAACCTGAAGATGCTCTAAAAAATAAACTACTAAAAAAACTTTTGGGAGATAGTGGTGAATAGTTGTGCAACAATGTGAATGTACTTAAAACCACTGCATTGTACACTTTAAAAATTGTTAAAATGCTAAATATTTTATATGTATTTTACCACAACAAAAATTATTATAAGGTCTTTCATGAATACAAAGGAATAAAACACGTAAAGATAAAAATGAGCACCCATGTGCCCACCACTAGATTAGGAAATAAATCATTATTATACATAAGTCTTGGGCACTCCTCTGAATGATACTTTCTTCCTCTGAAGGATAACCACTTTTCTGATTTTATGTTTACCATTCCTATGCTTTCCAGTCTTGACATATCCTTAATTAATGTATCAGTTATCATATGTTTCTAAACTTTATATATATACATAATATCTGGTATATATCTCACCCCCGCCCCGACCCGCAAGTGATCCTTCTTACTTACAGGTATGATTTTCAGATTTATCCACATTGATACATGTAACTACTCATTTTCCTTGCCCTTGGAATGCATTAAGTAAATGTACCATATTTTATTTATCAAAAAAATACAGTGTTGCTTTTTTTTTTTAAGTAAACTCTATGCCCAATATGGGGCTTGAATTCACAATCCCAAGATCAAGAGTCACATGCTCCACAGACTTAGCCGGCCAGGCACCCCAATACAATGTTACTTTAAATAATGTGATATTATTTTGTTAAAATACAGTGAATATCTTTAAAAATAATTTGAACCCTGGTTAATTCTTGATTGGTTCAGAACACAAAATCTATAGGATCCATAGAAAAAGAAAAGAAAAAAGAAAAAAGAAAAAAATTTCTTTTAAAATAATGGCTGATGTTGAACTCCTATAGCATTGATTATCTGCTCTAAACACATTAAGTAATTCTACACTGTATGTATTGTTTTTAATTATAGAACTTATTTAGTATTGCTTCTCCAATTAAATTCTATGTCTTTTAGCTGGAATCACATTTACTCTACCTTCTGTGCTCCTCTCAGCACCTAGCACAGTAGATGGCTACCAAGGCCCAGACTTTCTTTTTTTTTTTTTTTTTTTTAAGATTTTATTTATTTGTTTGACAGAGAGAGAGAAAGACCACAAGTAGGCAGAGGGTGGGGGGAGGGGAAAGCAGGCTCCCTGAAGAGCAGAGAGCCCGATGTGGGGCTCGATCCCAGGACCCTGGGATCATGACCTGAGCCAAAGGCAGAGGCTTAACTCACTGAGCCACCCAGGTGCCCCGCAAGGCCCAGACTTTCATTAGCAGGTGCTTAATTAAGACACTAACTGACTGAGATGGACTGATTGAGTTAATTAATTCCTGTTCCTCAGTGTCCTCAGCACTGATGATTTCAGTATTGGATTTTTGAGAGTGATGGAAAAAGAATTAAAAATTACACATCTCTATCTGTCCCAGCTCCAAGTCTTGACTTGTCTCCAAGCATGAAAATAGCCAGGGGAGAAAGAGTGGGAGGGGCTGAAAGTCAGAGATCAGGGCAAGTACAATGGGTTCTAGGAAAGGCTGCCACTGAGTGCTCTCATATCTTGGGTTCAGGTCACCCCTCCATACAGATCATTTGTGTGTGGAGAACCCACGTCTCACCTATGAACATGAGAATGGCATTTGCAAAATTAGATCACTATTGTAGTTTAAGTCTATTGAATTTATACTCATGCTTGAGAAGTAACAACCAAGAATTGATGGCATTTAAAACTGTTCTTTTCTTGGGTACTGAATAGGAGTTTGGAAGTTCAGAAGAGCTAGGATATCTTATGTACAGTGCAATCCTACTTGTACAGGATTATACTACTACTTCTTATGTTCTTATCAGTAGATGGATATAATTTTTATATTCAGCCACTCATGAAAATGGAAGACAAGAAAAAGACTGGAAATATATAATACTAAACTTAGAGAATTAATTACAGGTGTTTTTTTCTCTGATCTTGATTTTTCTATAGTAAATATTTACATTTGCTTTCAGAATCTAAAAGCATTTTTAAGGATCCAATTAAATAATACCAATGGTTATAATGCTAGCCATGTCAATAGCCAAGTCCTTGGACTAGCTTACCTGCTAAAGCCAATCAATTCCCATCTTATGTTGTTCAGTCTGCTTCCCAGAAGTCTCCAGGGAATGATAAAATTTTGTCACATCTGTAGATAAAGTAAAATGGTAGTTTGGAATACAGTATTAAAATTTACTAAATTCTCTTCACTGAGCAAAGTAAGGATCCATGAAAAAAAAACAGTAAGCCAACCTGAGTTTTTGCCTAGAATATAAAAATTCAAAAGCAAAAAAGAAAAACAACCAGCCAAGATAATGGGGATCTGGAAAAGCAGTGGGGCGAAGGTGATCGCTGGGGTCAGAAGTCTATCAGCCAAGTTCAGAAGGGACAGCACGGGTGACTGGGGTTGATATCACAGGCCAGATGCCATTATCTCTAACCTAACCAGTTAAAAACAGACATGTTTGTCCTGATTCAGAATAATAACACAATAATGCTTATCCTTCCTAAGGATGGAGGAAATTCTGGTGTTACCCAGTAGATGCTGGTATCCAATGGCACTGAAAAATGAGTGACGATGATTCACACAGCTTTGTTAATAGTCACCGCATTTTTCTTATATTGGTAAACAATTTTTAAAGAACATGAACACCAGAAAGTATACCCTCAACTATGGTAGATTAGGCATAATTTATTCTTTAACAATTCAAAAAACTTTTCAGGTCTTAACAATGACTAGAAGTCATTGGAGTGTATGAAAATTCTAAGAAAGTGTTAGCTACAGGATATTAGATTGAAATCATGTTGAAATCTGCTTTGTAATAAAGTATTTCTTTGCATTTATACAATCCCATTTCTTTAAAATATATAATTATGAAACATATAAAAATATAATATATGTATAAACATAAAAATATATGTTTAAACATAAAAATATATGTATAAACAGCTAAAATAATAATTAACAAAAACACCTGTGCACTCACTACCAAGGCTTTGAAGCCCTTGTATAGCTTTCTGAAAATATTTCTCCCCATGATAATGCAATCCTGAATTTTGTGTATAGGATTTCCTCAAGTTTTATCATATAGGTATCTCTCTGAACATTATGTTTGATTTCCATGTTTTTGAACTTTATGTACACTGAATCATTATGTACTTGTTTGTTTCTAATTTTTATTATTTATTTTATTATTTTTGTTTTTGAGGGGCAGAGAGAGATGGGTGGGAAGAAGGACAGAGGCAAAGGGAGAGAGAGAATCTTAAGCAGGCTCTGCACTGAGAGTGGGCTCCGTCTCAGAATCCTGAGATCACCTAAGCCGAAATCGAGAATCGGGCGCTTAACTGAATGAGTCACCCAGATGCCCCGATATTTGTTTTTGTTAACTCCACATTAACTTCGTGACATTCACCCGTGCTGATATAGTTAACTGTATTTCATTCCTTTTTCACTGCTGTAGAGTACTTCATCGTTGAATATACCACCCTAGGCATTCTAGAAATAAAAACCTGTTTGTTTGTTTTTAATTGACTAATACTTAGACATTGTGTCCAAGTTAGGAAAAAAAGAACAATCATTTTCTTCTTGAGAAACAGTGCAGGGTCTGTGGCTAAGAGCCACTCCCATGGCTCACTCCTTGGTTTTAGCAGTGTGACTTGGGATTGGTTACTTAATCTCTCCGATCCTAAGTTGCCTCATTTGTATCATGAGGATAACAACAGCACCTATCTCCCAGAGTTGTTACAAGGGTAAAATGAGCGAATACACATAAAGTGTTTGGAATAGTGTCTGGCTCGTATTTACGTGTTCAGTGAACATGATTCTGCCATAAGAGAGAGAGATTTGGAATGAAGTCTAGCTGTTTCTATAGACTTAAGTGTATAGAAAAAGGTATTTTGAGAATTGTCAATCAATGAGCTAATGAGAAAAACATTGTTCCTAACACTTCGGAAGAACAGGTGACAAATCTCGTCTCTTCCTTGTACGGTCCGGCAACATGAAAGATAATGCTAAGCGGACCAAAAAGAAAAAGGAAAAAGGATAAGCTTTAAGAAAAGAGTATATTATTAGGGTCCAGTCCTTAAATAAAAGAGGTGAATATCTCTTATTTACATTGTAATCACAGACTTCATGTAGCAAGTCCATTAGGATATAAATTTATGATGCTCTTTAAGGAAAATTTATCATCATAAAGACTTCTAAGTGAATTGAAACTTCGATGAGTAATTGGAGATTAAATCATCGTCTTATGGAATGAAGCCAGTTTAGTGCTAAAAACCACAGCTCTCTCCACCCTTAAACCCTGGAGAAAAAGCAAACAGAGGGGAGGGAGGGAAATCACTTTTGACTACGGGATACATTCATTGTGACCTTCGTGAAGGGAAAATGAACATTCCTTATGTGTTCCACAAATGCGAGAAAAAGTGTAGGATTTTTAAAGGAGGCTCCTTTATTTCTTACTGGTTACAAGTTTGTGTTGAATGCAGAACTAAGCCTTACTAGTCAACATTGACCTTTCCTTTTCCGAATCTGTTGCCCTTGCTTTTATATGGAAGATAATAGACTTAGAGGAATGGAAAGGATCTCACGTGCTAGGCATGAATGAACATATTGCAGTTGAGAGAGACCGTGAGTGATGCGATTCCGAGATGGTATGTGTCTTGGCCTTTATGGTTGCTCCAGACTTAGCAGAGCGCTGGAGGCACTGATGTGTGGGTGATGTTCTGTGAATGACTGTGGAATAAATAAATGCACAAGATTCCTGTGTTGCCTTGAAACGGTACTGGTCTCAATTATTTCATTGGTCTAGCAAAAGACATTTCAGGGCTTGTCACTTAATAATTCTCACTGCCAGGAAATTCATCTTTCTACTATGCTCACAACCCAATGCTATATTCAAAATCAACGATCCTCACCCTTTTCAAAGACAAAACCCTCTTGCAACGGCAAACGTCACACCAGGAAAAAACTATCCTCGTGCTTTTTGCGTTTAGTATTTGATAAGACATACTTGAAGATCCCTCTAAATAATTCAGGGACAACCTCCCTCCTTGTCCTTCCCACCAGATCTGGAGTCCACAAACTAGAAATCGATTGTTCTAGATTCTGTTCACACCACTCGTGTTCCAAATAGAAAGAGAAAATGATTATTCTGGATCTTCCCTATGAAAATCTTCAACATGATCACTAATCATAACATGTCACTCCGAAGTATTTTTAAACCTCTGCAAAAATAAATCCCTTTAATCTTGCCTCTCAGGCTTTATTTTTCCAGGACTTTCATTTTTCATAGTCTTTTCTGAACCCTCTCCAAAGTTTCCACATTTTCAAGTTGCAGAACCCACACGTGGTCACAGCACTCTGGTAGCGCCCTTTCAAGAAGTGTAACGGGGACAGGCTTCTTTAAAGATACGTACTTTTAAATATGGGAAACGGCAAATAAAAATACAAATCAAAAAATATTCCTGAACAACACTGGCCTACGATTTTTAGTGAAAACGATATCGTCATAATGCCTAAAGTTCTTGTGTTTCTTGGACCTTATGGCTCCCGTACCCGTGTTATTCTGCTGTGTAATGGGATACACAGTTCATGTCTCTAACCCGTAAAAAGGCAGGAATGAGTCCCATATGTACCTTTGCCTAGTCTTTATGATGTAGACTCTGATTAGCCTCTGGCCCACACAAGTTGAGTTAACGTGTCTTTGCAAACAATTCTGTTCTATCTCATTGCTCGGACTCCTGTTGGCAGGCTGGCGAAGCGAACAGCTGTTCTCTCTACCGCCTCAATCCAACTACAGTGTCTTGGAGTATGTTTCTGGGAGCCAAACTGTCACTTCCTTGCTCAGCCTTTTAAAGCATTAATAAAGCACAAATCACATCATTTTCATCAACGTAGGTGGGAATAGGAGCACACCAGAGATTCTTCCCAAATCTGGGTTGGCTGTAAGTTGATGTGGTTATTTCTCTAAAGCCTTAGAGCGACTGCACCGTGGACAAAGTGGGGAAGCTGCGTTCTTGGGTTTCATTCACATGAAACCTGGGAGTCCCAGCTGCCCCAGAGGACAGACATCTGAAAATCATGAGCTGGGGGCTTTCTCAAGCCGAGAAATCTTTTCTTTCCACCAATGCCTTCTCCGACTCAGTAGGGAGTTTAATGGAAAGAGCAACACACTTGAATCACAAGATGCTTTCATTCCTGGCTTTCCCCCTTATCATCTGTGTCGTTTTGGGCAAGTCACTACTTCTCTGAGCTTGTTTTCTCTTCTCTAATATAGGAATACTGATGTCTGCCATGAGTGTTATTTTGAGGATCAGATGGGACAATGTTCAAGGAAGATACGCTCTAAAGCCGAGCAAAAACGGGACGTAGTATCGTCACTACCATCAGCAGGGTCTCACAGCCCCATGATGGATGTGCGGCTTTATCTTCCAATGATGTCATAAAGGGGCTGGCAAAGCAAGCCCAGTGGGCCACATCCAACCCATGGCCTGTTTTTGAACAGTCTGTAAGCTAAGAATGGTTTTCACATTTCTAAAGAGCCTGCGAAAACAAAACAAAACAGAAGCAACAGGAGCAGCAGCATCCGTGGCAGGGGCCATGGGCCTTCCGCAAACGTAAAACAACTCACTACCTGGCCCTTCACAGAAAGTTCGCTGACCCTGGTTCTACACTGAAGGACCATGGATACGAATAGCCCATTAGTTCGTTACTGATCGGTGGGCACAAAGATTCCCCAATCGCATATGAAACAACGGAAAAAATTCTCAAATCACATGGCTTGGGAGGCCAGCAAAGTTATGAACTCAAATTGAGCTGTAGGCACAAATTATGTTAGAAAAGACCAAAGGATTTCACATTTCATATTTTTGTTTCCCCCTGGATAATCTGCTGCAAATAGAATTATCTCATCTCTCTTCTCCCCCTATCACAGCGATCTTCCAAACCTCTCAATCCAAACTGATACTGGTGGCAAAGAGCCCCTGACATAATTAAATTGAACCATATGGATTCTGGATCAAGATTAAGAAAAAAATTAAAGCGTTTATTGTGTTGAAATTTCTTATGCCAATTTTCTGCTAAAAAGGAAGATTCAAAAGGTCAGGGATTTTGCAGTACAGACTTAGTGGTATATTAGTTACAGTAACTCAGCCTGAAAATTCCGGCAGGAATAAATACAATTGAATGCCATGAATTACAAGAGACCGCAACTTTAATCAGATCATGGGAAAAGAAAAACATGCATTTGCCTATTGACAGTTGATAAACTGAATCCTGAAGCTTGTTTAGAGCACCAAGGGCTCACCACCAGGGCTGTTATGTTGAAGCAAACATTGTGAGCTTCCATTTTCTTTCCCTGCTGCTTGTGATAAAAAAGGCATACTGAGCAGAATCCTATCTGCCTCTTCCTGCGGCCATTCATTCCATTCATTTAGCCGGTGTTCCGGAGCATGACAACACCCCAAAGCATGGGAACCAATAAGGCTAGATGGCAAGTAACAGCATGACAGAGACCTTATGAATTACTTTACTCTAATTTCAGATGCAACATTAGAAAACATAACACAAACTTGTGCCTTCTGATCTCACAGGTCTTACTTATGCCAATTTACAGTAGAAAACTCACAATTAAGGGGTGATATGCTAGGCATATAAGTATTTCTTAAATAAGCTTTACCTCCAGAATCTTACAGAATTCTCAAGCTTTTGTCAAAAAACAATATTCAGATTTTAATACATTTTGACTTATAAGAATAATGCCTAAATTTACGAATCCTTCAGCTTCCTCAGAGTTACTAACAATGCCAAAGAAGTGTCTGTTCATGTCTTCTGCCCATTTTTTGATATGATTATCTGTTTTGTGTGTGTTGAGTTTGAGAAGTTCTTTATAGATCCTGGATATCAACCTTTTGTCTGTACTGTCATTTGCAAATATCTTCTCCCATTCCGTGGGTTGCCTCTTTGTTTTGTTGACTGTCTCCTCTGCTGTGCAGAAGCTTTTGATCTTGATGAAGTCCCAAAAGTCCATTTTCGCTTTTGTTTCCTTTACCTTTGGAGACATATCTTGAAAGAAGTTGCTGTGGCTGATATCAAAGAGGTTCCTGCCTATGTTCTCCTCTAGGATTCTGATGGATTCCTGTCTCACATTGAGGTCCTTTATCCATTTCAAGTTTATCTTTGTGTACGGTGTAAGAGAATGGTCGAGTTTCATTCTTCTACATGTAGCTGTCCAATTTTCCCAGCACCATTTATTGAAGAGACTGTCTTTTTTCCACTGTATATTTTTCCCTGCTTTGTCGAAGATAATCATGTCAAAAAAATGGGCAGAAGACATGACCAGACAGTTCTCCAATGAAGACATACTAATGGCTATCAGACACCTGAAAAAATGTTCATCATCACTAGCCATCAGGGAGATTCAAATTAAAACCACATTGAGATACCACCTCACACCAGTTAGAATGGCCAAAATTAGCAAGACAGGAAACAACATGTGTTGGAGAGGATGTGGAGAAAGGGGAACCCTCTTACACTGTTGGTGGGAATGCAAGTTAGTGCAGCCACTTTGGAGAACAGTGTGGAGATTCCTTAAGAAGTTAAAAATAGAGCTTCCCTATGACCCTGCAATTGTGCTACTGGGTATTTACCCCAAAGATACAGATGTGGTGAAAAGAAGGGCCATCTGTACCCCAATGTTTATAGCAGCAATGGCCATGGTCGCCAAACTGTGGAAAGAACCAAGATGCCCTTCCACGGACGAATGGATAAGGAAGATGTGGTCCATATACACTATGGAGTATTATGCCTCCATCAGAAAGGATGAATACCCA